>PPKZ03000002.1:0-600000 GCA_003707675.3 Ambrosiozyma philentoma
TACAAAGGAGAGATATCCAATAGTTGCACCTTCGTCTACAACAAGACCCTCTGTTGTATTTAAACCACGAAGGGGATATCTACAATTGGTAAAGGCCAACATATTCATTGAATTTGTTACCCGATACTCCGATATAAACAAGTTTAACCATTATAGGAAACAAAAATAATAAACAAGTTTAGCCGTTTTAGGAAAACTCCAGGTAATGACTTCGTCTGGTTTCCAACCTTTTCTCTTACAGAACAGCTCTAAAACGTTTGATCATATATTTAAATCTAATGTGGTTTTGGATAAGTTTCAGTATCGAATAAATGCAGTTAACAAGATCATTACAATTACATTCAAGTAAAAGTCAATCTTTTCTCATATAGAGTTAAGTTGATAATGTGTACTTCTACTGCTTGTTTTCCCATTTAATTCTGGTATCTAACTTCCAAATCAGTTATCTTTAAAACATGTGTAATTAAACGTGTACTATCATCAGTATAGAATTGTATAAATATAAACCAATAGAACTGTACAAAGTACCCTATGTTCATATTACAGTTATTTGTATTTCAGAAATTGCTCTTTTATATAATCTTCTTGTTAGATATCATCTAATTTAAAGCAATGCAGTTTCAGATCAATTAGTAATCCTAATGTAATATTCCAATGATCGTTATTACCTAGGAAAATACGTAATATTTCCTTTAATTTATCTTAGTCAATTGTTCAGCTCTACCCTGTCTCCATACATGTTTTCAAGTTTTTGTGGTCCCTTTTACATTTTAAATTCAAGATTTCATTGCTGCATCTATTCAGCTGGCTTAAATACTTTAATTTTAAAAATGTGGTTGACTTAGGTTAATCAACAATTACATTGATTTTCGACCTTGTTACAAGAAAAGAAATTAATTGAGTTCTCACTTGCTTAGCTCAAGTTGCCTGATTTCAAACTTTTTTAATCATAAGTAATTAATACATTCGGAAAGAAATTTTTCTACTAAAATAAATAATTGACGCTTTACAGTCAAATATATTCAAAGGATGGTTAATTGGTAGTAAGAAACACACTCGAATTAGAATGTTTTAGCACAATCTCTTTTCTGAGTACTTATCTTAAGTCGTAACCCGATACTCAGAAGCGTTTAAAAATCTGACTAATACACAATTAAAAAAATATAGACGAAAGAGCTGAAACATGATCAGGCAACATATAAATACAAATCCTTTTCCTTTATATCTCTAGTAATATATTCATCAGTTATCAATCCGTCAATAACAGTCTTGACAAAACCAATAAATTTATTGGTTGATCCATTAAATAGTTTTAAGTAATCAATATTTCTAGATTTTAAATGATCTAAAATAAAATTAATTAGACTATCATGTGGTAATCTTTGATTAATTTTAACTGTGTGAGTAATAAAAGCTTGTAAACTTAATTGTAACATTTCAATTGGATCTCTCTCTTGACCTCTTCGTATTGCCCCACCACCAACTTGTTGTTTTAAATCATCGGACAAAGCCATTGGTAGTTTAATTGTATTTTTCGGATCAGTGAACTTTGAATTAATAGAATACAGGGTCCCATCAAAGCTTAATACGTGATATTTACCATTACTCAACAAGTTTAAATTGTCAAGTAAGAACTCATGTTCCAATCCAGTAAACTCTAGTAATTGGTTTAAATCTAACTGGTCATGATCTTGAAAAGATAACAAAATAGTTCCCTGATAAATTGAACAATCAACAGCTTTAATACTACTATCATCAAAATCATTAAACTGAACATCAATAACTAACCTTTGAAAATGATATTTCCAACTAAAATCCACCGATCTAGATTTTTTGTAAAATTTTTCATAATCAGTAATCAATTGAAAGATCTCTGGAATTAATTTAACTGGTCTATTTTCAGGTGGTTCTCGCCAATGATCAGCTTGTAAGCAAGCAACATCTAATTCAATCTGGGTTCCCGTAGAAGATGCCATATCTGCAAATTCACCCAATATCTTATTCGATGTAACCATATCTGTAATCATGAATGTTAATTTATCTGTATGAACATCGCCAAATGATTTAGTTAATTTGTTAACAATTAATCTTTCCAGTCTCAAAGTACCATTTGAATCGTCGTTATTTGGTCTAATGTGAGAGCCTCCTCTTAGTAATCTTATAGTCAATTGAATCTGATATTTATCAAAAAAGTAGTGCCTTTTATCGGGTATCATCTCAAGAATGGTGGTTATCGATTTTACTAATTTATTAACACTTTGTATATCAATAATGGTCCCATTTCTTGGTCTTAATAAAGAACCACTTTTCTTAATATACGAATCTAGTGATTTCAATAACATATCACAAAGCAAAGTGGAAGCATTTAATTTTGAAATTGTGTCATTATATAATGTCTGAATACTGGCAATAAAAATCGTATCATTATTAAAACAATCATGGATCATGGAATCTCTTATTTCCTTAAAATCAAGCACTGAATTTATCAGAGATGATGAATTATTTTTAGTATGATGGGAAATTTTGGAATGCAACAGCTCAGTTAATAATGCTTCCGTTGAAGATTGAAATTGATTGATAAAAGAAGATTTATCCCAATCAGAAAATAGCGAGCATGTCAGATACAATTCCGATAACTGGTCTTTGTAAGTTTCAGGTGTTTTGAAGAGTTCAGCCAAGACGGGAATAATAACAGAATTATGAAATAATATAAACATATATTTTTGATCTAATAAGGATTCAAAATAATCCTTATGAAACAATTCAAATGATTCGAGTAATCTATAATATCGTTTCTTAAGCATGAGACACTTACTTATATAAGTTGATTTATTTTCATGACTCCACTTATCTCTAATATCGTTACATATTCTAAACAACATATCTTGGAGAAGTTGAGCAAATCTAAGTTTAGTCGAGCCTGAAATAGAGATTTCATTTTCATCAATTTCATGAAATACAATCAAACAGTTCTCAATTTCATTTTTAATCTCATCACTTACCTCGAAATCTGTTAAATAGCAAGCTAACTTATCGTATAAAGAAGTCATAACTTTTGATCTAATAAACAATTCTTCTCTATCATATAATACAACATCTTGATCATCTGGTCTTCTTGAATAAATCAGCTCCACGGAGAATAACTGGATCCCAAATGACTTAAATCGTCGAAGCTTATCACTATCAGGGAAGTTGTATCTTAACGTGGTCGATATATCTAGGAGTAAAAACACCCTATGCAGCTTCTCCAGTGTAATTTTCCAACTTTGATATTCCTTAATGAACTCTAAAAATGGCGTATTTGAACCCGTTATCGATTGTTGAATCTCCAGTACAAGAGACTCTTTAAAAATCGAAGTTAGCTTGTCATATAGTTCAATTAGGAAATTCTTATCAGATAAGAACGAACGAGTCATTGATTGGAGGTAAGTAAGTGAAAAAGGAATCCCATCATGATCCTTATTTAGCAAAACAAATTCCATACTGTCCTGTAAGTTATTTCTATATTCCTCCCTTATTTCAGATGGTGATTTAACTAAAGGGGGTGCATCGTCCATTTCTTCATCGTCTTCATCTTCATCATCGTGTATCCGAGGACGAGTTGATCTCGGGGTTGGTTCTGTCTGTTGGACAAGAAGGGTGGATAATTCACCAAGTCTTTTCCTCCTAATTATTGGTATCACTGGAGTTAGTGGTTTTTGCTGATCGATAGTGGAGGCCATATTGATCATGCTTGTTCTATGTTTGGCTAAGGCTTTTGGAATTCGGGAATGGTCAATAGAGTTCGTTACTCTCAAGAATATCTTCTGTCAGGTCGCTCAAAATTAAATCAAAATTAAATTGGAAGAACAGTTTCAATACCTGAAGCTTTGGTATTTGTATGCACCAACAAGACTACAGCACTCTCTAGTTGCAAGATGATATGTTGAAAATTGCAGGATTATTCAGAAGGGAAGTAACATCATCTTCTTTAAAGGAACAAGACTCAAAGACAGATTGCTCAACAACCACCAATACTCCCCAGACATCATTCACTGTGAACAACTACTTTAGATTTCCATCCAAATATGGCAAGCCAGACGCAGAATTAGGTAAAGGAACAACCGCATCAGTAATGAAATATAAAACAGGAACATCTACATTTGCCGTGAAAATTTTCAAATATCAAGATAAAGAGAAATACGAGAATTTCCAATCATTTAAAGAACGAATTTTGAAAGAAATTACAATTCATTTATTGGCTAATGTAAGATCCATAGAGGATGAAGAGGATTCTCATGTCGTCAAATTTGTAGACTTCTTTAGCATTAATAAAGGTGATCTGTACTATGTTATGGAATCTGCAGGTCAACCATTTCCAGCTTATTACTCTTCTCACTTTAAGCACCTATCCAATTTTCTCAAGTTAGGACTATTCAAGCAATTGGTGACGGCCATTAGCTATCTCCAGAAGAAAAATATAAATCATAGAGATATTAAGCCTGAAAATTGTTGTGTTTCTGAAAATGGCGTTCTGAAGGTCATAGATTTCGGGTCATCAGTTGAAGGAAATAAAGGTTATGGGCTAGTTGGTTCCAAAATCTATGTTGCTCCAGAAGTTTTAACTTCTTTATCTTATAATCCATTTAAGTCAGACATTTGGTCGTTAGGCGTCGTTTTTGTTTATTTCTATTACTTTAGATTTGTTAAATGGTCTGTTGCTAGCGATAGGGATGATCTGAAATTCAAATTATTTAAGGATAATAATGAGCAATTCAAATATATTGTTAGAGGACTAGAGGAAGAACCAGATTCAGGTATTGTTGGATTACTGTTGTCTATGCTTAAGGTTAATGCCAATGATAGAGTGGGTACTGATAGAATACTTGAGCTTTTAAACAATATTCTTGTTTCTCCCCAGAACTAATGACATTGGTGATATTGAACTAATTTCATTTCCATTTGAAAATTTTACATTTTAACATTTTTACATTGTTATGTATATCATATAGCGTTACTTTGTTTACGTGTTGTGACAAACATTTTTTGACCAACCTCTCCTCACAAGAGTAACTTAATGGTGGACCGGGTATATCATTTTGGATAAGATAAGAAACCTCAGGGCAGCGCAACTAACACACTCTAATGAATCAGACAAAATTAAAGAATTCCTATATAAGAATTGAAGCTTCACAATAGACTCAAGAACCGAGATGAATGCATATAGTTAGCTATATCTTATCTCTGTGTCGTCGAGGACTGCCAAACCACTCCAAAAACTCCCGAAACAGCTTATCGCGCTCGGTTCTGGTTTTCCGGGATTTGATCTTAATTCCTGAATCCTTCTAGCTACTAATAAATCAACATAGTTCAGCTGTTTTCAACTCTTCAGTATGCCTCCTCAATAGAAACATCCAAGATTCATTATACATGTCACAATTCAAAGTCAAAGCTTCTCCAAAATCTGAAGAGTTACTGTTGAAAGAGCGTCAATATTCGGCACATAACTACACTCCAGTCCCGATCATTTTTCAATCAGCTAAAGGAGCCCATATAACTGATGTTGATGGAAATAAGTATTTAGATTTCTGTGCTTCATACAGTGCAACCAATACAGGCCACAATCATCCCAAAATTGTGAAGGCGGTCAAGGAACAATACGATCAATTGGTGTTACCATCAAGGGCTTTTACCCATGACTTATTTCCTTTATTTTGTGAAACCATTTGTAAAAAATTCAACTATGGGAAGGTGCTACCTTTGAATGGTGGTGCAGAAGCCATTGAATTTGCTATTAAGTTATGCCGTTCCTGGGGGTATGTTAAGAAATCAATTGAACCAAATGAAGCTAAAGTTATGATGATGGCTAAGAATTATCATGGTA
Organism: Ambrosiozyma philentoma; assembly: GCA_003707675.3. Lineage (NCBI taxonomy): Eukaryota > Fungi > Ascomycota > Pichiomycetes > Pichiales > Pichiaceae > Ambrosiozyma > Ambrosiozyma philentoma. The sequence goes on from PPKZ03000002.1 coordinate 5,864, forward strand.
GAACAATTGGTGTTATTTCAGGTTCTACAAATCCAAATGCTAGAAAGAATTATGGTCCATTTATTCCTAATATTGGTCCTGAATTTACTGATACTAAGGGTGAAAAACAGTTGTTAGCATTCGATGATTTAGAAGGTTTAGAAGAATGTTTTAAATCTGAAGGAGATAAAATAGCTGGGGTTATAATTGAAAGTGTTCAAGGTGAAGCTGGCATTTACGTTCCTAAACCTGGGTATTACGAAAGTGTTAGAAAACTATGCGATAAGTATAATATTTTATGGTGTGCTGATGAAATTCAAATGGGTTCATATAGATGTGGTCCAAAGTTTTGGGCTTATGAAAATGTTAGTGATGGTTCAGTTAGACCAGATGTTTTGATCACTGCTAAATCGATTACTGGTGGGCTATATCCTGGCTCAATTGTTATGAGTTCTGCTGAAGTTATGGATACTATAGAACCAAATTCTCATGGCGCCACATTTTCGGGTTCCCCAATTGCCTGTGCTTCAACATTAGCTGCTTTAAAAGTTTATGAAGAGGAAGGGTTGGGTGAAAGGGTCTCAGAACTAGGTAAGGTAATGTTGGAAGGTTTATGTACCTTATCATCAAAGTACGATTTAATTGAAGAAGTTAGGGGTGTTGGATTAATAGCTGGGTTTGATATTAATTTAGAACTTTTAGCCCCTAAAGGCATGAACGTCTGGCACGTTGCAATGTACTTAAGGGCCAAAGGTATTGCTTGTAAAATGGTCCATGGTAAAACTTTGAGATGGTGCCCTCCTTTAGTTATTGAGAAAGAAGAAATTGAATATGCTCTAACTGCTTTGGAAGATTGTTGCAAGGAATTGCATTCATTAGATCCTATCAACATTCCCGATGTTGAAAGATTCCATTTTATGGCTCATTGATCATGATCAGACTGCTCTTTTGTATTTGCTCCAGATGTATTCTTTGTTGGAATTTGGTCTCTTGTCAGCTCAAGATGTAACTTGACGGGTCTAAGACTCCCCAAGTCATCTAGCGGAGTCGGTAAACCTAATATTTTCCCATTTTATTTTTAATATTATTCAAGTATTTACTTTAATTAATATTGCCATACATTCAAAACACTTCTAATTTGAAGAAAATATTTGTAAATTAAATTAATTTTAAGTAAATATAACGATTAAATATAACAGCATTATATCACTCACGTTTAAATTCATAAGGGCCGGGCTTCTCCTCAGCTTCGAATTTCAGAACACTTTCCTCAACAACTTTACCATTAACTTCAACCCATGCTTCAACTAAATCACCAGGATTAACAGGGCCAACACCTTTTGGAGTACCAGTTAAAATAATGTCACCAGGATGCAAAGTCATAATTGAAGACATCGTAGATAAGAACTTATGAATTGGGAAAATCATCAAATTGGTTAAATCACTTTGTTTTAATTCATTATTAACTTTCAAATTTAATTCGACATTATATGGATCAGTAATTCTTGATTTTGGAATATATTTAGAAATAGGCAAAAATGTATCAAAACCTTTAGCTATACTCCATGGTAAACCCCTCGCTTTAGCTTGATCTTGAACATTTCTTGCAGTTAAGTCAATACCCAATGCATAACCATCAATTGATTCTAAAGCCTGCTTTGGACCGAAAGTTTCTGGATTCAAATCTTTTAGTTCTTTACCAATAACACATGCTAATTCAACTTCATGATGAACGACAACATTCTTTGGAATTAAAATTGGACCTTGATTTGGTAATAAAATGGATGATTGTGGCTTTAAAAAGAAGAAAGGTGTGATTGGTTTAGCATTATTTAGTTCTTTAATATGAGCTAGGTAGTTTCTTCCAATACATAGGATCTTACCTGCTTTTTTGGTGTAAGCAAATGGATTGGACATCTCGAATATTGAAGCTTTACTGACTGAGTTTGCTTGAACAGTAGTTGTTTCGAAGTTCACTTCAGTTCCACAATTTCCAAGTCAGTGGATAGATCGCCGAATAGCTCACTCGCGGCGAGTTCCCGATGTCGGAGTTTTAATTTTATTTTGACTGGTACATGTTGGATGGTTCTAGTTCAGGTAAAATACAGTAGGAAGAGAGTATACATAATAGCAAAATGAAGAAAGTCAGGGTGCAAAAGAACAAATAAAAAAATTCAGTGAAATTCGGTAAAATCAAGGGAAGCAAAAGGAAATCAGAACAACAAAGCAAAAAGTAATAAGAGTAGAGAATGAGTTAATCAAACTAGTTCAATTCAACATGGTAAGACGACAATATTCCTAATCGAAAAAATGAAAGTGTTAGATTAATAATTAAAATGAGTGTGATGTATAATAATAATAAGCAAACAACTGAAATGCGACAAACAAAACAAGACAAAAAAAAAAAGAATAATTCACTAGTGAAGAACCAAAAGATAATCTAAAAACAAAATTTATTTAAATTTAAACTAAACACTACCATTACGTTGTTGTTGCTGTTGTCTGGCAATCATATTATTTGTGGTCATCGCAACAGTGGCAGCAGCAACAGTCTGCGGTGCAGCATTGTTTAACAGTTGATCAGGCAAATGTGAACCAGTATTAGTTGAATTGCCTGGAATAGTGTGAGCATGTGCTAATTGAGAAACATGATTAGTAGCATTTAATAGAGTATTCATAGTTTCAATACCACCTATTTGTTCAACTAATTGAGGGCATTCTTTGTGAGCAAACAGAATAGCTCTAAAAGTCAGAACTTGTTCTCTTAATTGATTATTTTCCAGAGTTAAAGACTGATTTTGGGATTGATAATGTTGTAAATCGGATTTCATCTTGTCGACCATCTCTTTCTTACGTTGACGACATTTAGAAGCTGCCACTCTATTTCTTTCCAAGAAATTTTTTCTTTTCTCAGTTTCTGATAATTTAGAACGTCTACCTGAATGTGGTGATACACTGGATATTTTGTTGTTGTTAGATGGGGATAAAGTAATTGTAGTCGGAGAAGGGGTGTCTGCACCTGAAGTTTGAGGGGATGGTTCCCTCTTAGGAGGAGTTTCAGGTGTCTCTTTCTTAACCTTTCTTCTCTTAGAATTAGTTGAAGCAGACTCTTTAGGTAGTGATTGTTTTCTGGGAATTCTTTTTCTGGTCTTTGTTATCGTTGGTGCACCAGTGATTTCTGGCGAAGTTGATGCTGGTTCAACTGTTGGGGTAACACTGACTTCTGGTATTGTTGGATGTTTATTGACATTAACTCTGGCACTAATATTATTACTTGAAGGTAAATTACTACCATTGAAGTTCTTTTGCTCATTTTGCTGCTGTTGCTGTGTTGAGTTAGATTCTTGAATAGGCTGTGGAAGGACAGGTCCAGATGGTGCACTCATCCCCAATAATGATGATATACCTGGTGTGAATTGGCCAGGCGTCATTCCACCCAGATACATATAACTATTAGTGGATTGCAGCTGACCAGGTAAGTTACCATCTGGCGTAAAACCAGTTCTGATGGAACTCTCATTTGGAGTAAGATCAATTTTCTTTGAGTTCAAGAAGTTGGTCATTAGTTGAGGAGAAGCTAATGGATTGTTCGGACCGCTATTGTTTCCTACCGTTGGCAGACCCGTATTACTTGTAAAATTGAAATGCGATTGAGAGGGCATTTGACTCAAAATATTCCAAATACCTGGAGTTCCAGGGATAGAAGTCCCTCCTGGAGACAGCGCTTGTAAGGGAGGTAAAGTATTTGAATGTAGTCTTCTAGTTCCACCAGGGGTTAGAATAGGAGGAGTCATACCAGGAGGTTGACCACCATTAACAGATATGGAATTTGGAGGCAATTGCAAAGTGTTTGGCTTCTTTATCGCTGGAGCATGTCCATCTTTGAAAGCTGGGGCCGAGAGGGAGCTGACAGTGTTGTTGGGAGAGTTGTCCTTGGTGGCGAAGGACTGCTCAAAAGGGTTTGGCTCTAAGTCTAGGGTCTTTGATATGGAAAGAGTTGAAGAACCCGTGTTTTGGTTTTGGTTCTGGTTCTGAGTTTGGTTTTGGTTTTGGTTTTGGTTTTGACTATTGTTTGTGTCTTGAGCCGGTTGTAGTGATGTCATGATGACGAGTGGAGATAGGTGGTAGGAGGGTTGTTGAAGTATATAAAGAAGAGAAGGTGCTCTTTGGTAGGTTGAAGAGGTGGTGGGTCTGGGGATTATATAATCTTAGGAGAAGGATCTGTGATTGGGATTGGGATTGGGATTAAGTGAACTGACTGCTAAAATTGAAAATCAACTGTAGACAGGTGTGAAGAATTGAGGTCTATAACAGGTTGAGCAGTTGTGCAGAGATTTTCTTGTGTTGGGATTGGTACTTCAACTGGGCTAGTGCCTGAATATTGTTTTGGTAAGTGTTCCTGAATATCTATTTAACGCACTGTTAGTGTTTAGGTTAAGAGACGTCTAGCTTCTGGAGTGGTCTATTAGTAATTCCGGCTGTGTAGTGATTTCTTCTGATAAAAAGACTTGGGAGAAGCGCAGAAACGGGGTTTAAAAGAGGTTGTCTCAATGAAGAAGCTCTGTGAGTGGAACGTGGCGTTTATGGTAGTCGGTACAGTAGTCGTAGTCTGTGTGTGCCGTGGTTATAGCTTTTATAGTGGTTGTGTTGTTAAACAGGAGTGTTGATTTGTTGTTGGTCTTGAACGAGTGACGTCAGGTGCCGCTGTTTTTTTTTTCTTAGGCGTAGGTGGCGGTCGTGGCACAGTGTTGTATTTACCAGCCATTATCAGCCACATGTACCGCCACCGCCCGTGCACCGCCATAGATTAGCTGTAAGCTGTAACTAGTTAAACGAGATATCTTCTTCTTAGAAATTCGATACACTTATTTCACCTGCTCCTTCCCAGCTCTATCATTGATAAAATTCCTGTTTCTGCTTCTTGAACATTACCTTTGTGTCTGATTATTTCAATAATTTTTCTTTTGTGAAGTTAGCCTTTATTGATACTTATCAATCCAGTTGTACAACTTTCTACCCCAAGAGGCAAATTCTACGATAAGATAACAATTAACAATCAGATAAACACATCTCTTGATATGATACTTTGCTTTCTTATACTTTCATTGATACTTCAGATATCGCCCAGTCTAGCAAATTTCACAACAGTTCATGAAAATGGCTATTGTGCCATGTACTCTACTGGAGGTAAGAAGTCGTTCTTTGGTGCAGATTTACCAAATCCACAAAATATACCAGCTCAACAATTATCATCTGCTGATCAATCATTATTGATTGAAATATGTGGTTCCACATGGTCAGAAACCCAATTTGCGTGTTGTGATAATGCACAATTACAAAACCTTAAGACAAATTTGAAGAAAGCTGAACCATTAATTAGCTCTTGTCCTGCTTGTAAGGATAACTTCTTTCAATTATTTTGTTATTTTACTTGTTCTCCAAATCAGTCCACTTTTGTTAATATTACCAAAATTGATAAAAGTATGTCTGGGAATGATATAGTCTCAGAACTAGACTATTTCATTGATGATTCTGAAGATGGATTTGCTACAGAACTCTTCGATTCTTGTAAGAATATTAAGTTTGGTGCCACTAATGGTCATGCAATGGATTTGATTGGTGGTGGGGCTACTACTCCCGAGCAATTTCTCAAATTCTTAGGTGATGAAAAACCAATGCTAGGTGGCTCCCCATTCCAAATTAATTTTAAATATGAACAAGATGAATCCAAAGAAATGGAATTGCTGAACTTACCTGCGCACCAGTGTAATGATCCAGATCCAGATTTTAGATGTGCTTGTTCTGATTGTCCATCATCTTGTCCCGACCTACCAGCTTTACAGCATGAAGGAAGATGTATGATAAATGGTACCATTCCGTGCTTTTCACTGGCTATTATTATTGTTTATGGCTCAACCTTTGCATTTTACGTTGTGCTTTATTTATTCTTGAAATACAAGAAATCTAATGAATTTAATTTCTTAAGTGAAGATTCTTTACTTCCTGACTCGCTAATTGAAGATGAAGATATTACATTCGGTGAAGAAAATAATTCCGAAGATGACACTTTCAGTAATTTTGATAATTTCAGAGCTAATGACTCATATGTGATTAACAATTACTTTGAAGAGCGTTTCTATAAGCTAGGTAAATTTTGTTCGATGTATCCAAAGAGAGTTATCACTTCGACCTTGCTATTATCATGTGGATTATCATCGTTGATCTTACTATTAAAATTGGAAACAAATCCAGTTAATTTATGGGTCAGTCCAACGGCGGATGCCTATTTACAACGAAAAACCTATGATGAAAGTTTTGGTCCATTTTATAGAACACAACAAATATACATATCCAATTCAACTGGAGATTCTATTCTTCAAGACTTTGAAGCTATTCAGTGGTGGTTTAAAAGAGAGGGTGAGATATCATCTATTTTATCCGCAGATTACGAAGGATATCAAGTTACTTATGATGATATTTGTTACAAACCGTTAGACGATTCATGCATTTTGGAATCATTTACACAGTATTTCTACGGTGATATTAATCAATTGGATAAACTACAATGGCAAAAACAAATTAAGGATTGTACTGATAGCCCAGTTAACTGCCTACCTTCTTTCCAACAACCTTTAAAAAAGGAAATGGTGTTTGGCGGTGATGTTGAAGAAGATATTTTAAAAGCTAAGGCAATTGTGGTCACTCTATTAGTGAATAATGATAATGATCCTGAAAGTGAAGCAATTAAGAAAGCCGAAGCTTGGGAATATAGTCTGGAAACATTTCTGTTAGATTTAGTTGAGGAAGCTAAAGTGTTGGGTCTGGATGTTAGTTTCAGTACCGAAATTTCTTTAGAAAAAGAATTAAATAAATCTACGAATACAGATATTCGAATTGTTGTTATTTCGTACTTAGTTATGTTTGCCTATGCATCTTTAGCATTAGGCTCAGGTGGTGGTTCAGGATTGAAAATGTCCACCCCAGAAGATTTCTCAGGTACTGTCTCGTCACTCTCTAAACTTTTACTGAGAACAAGATTTGGTTTGGGTTTAATTGGTATATTCATTGTTTTACTTTCTGTTTGTTCGTCAGCTGGATTTTGGAGTTTGATTGGTTTGAAATCGACTTTAATCATTGCAGAAGTTATTCCTTTCTTAATTTTAGCTGTTGGCGTTGATAATATTTTCTTAATTACAAATGAATTAAAGGACGTTAATAATCTGAATGTTAACAATGAATTAGATATTCATGAGAGAATTGGTAAAGCTATGGCCAATATCGGCCCCTCAATATTATTAAGTTCCTCTTGCCAATTTATATGTTTCCTTTTGGCTAGTTTTGTTGGCATGCCAGCAGTGAAGAATTTTGCGTTATATTCAGCTTTCTCAATCTTGTTTAATACTTTATTACAAATGACTTGTTTTGTCTCAATTTTATCATTAGATCAAGTTAGAATTGAAGATGGCAGATTAGATTTAATTCCTTTTGTTAAGGCGAATGATTTACATAATACTAGTTTACCTGGTAATGATGAAGATTTAGGCTTACTGTTACAATCAAATATATCCAATTCTGATGAAAGCTTATTTACAAGAATTATAAGAGATCATTTTGCTCCAATGTTGTTTATTCCTAAAGTTAGGAAGGCTGTTATTGGGGCTTTTGTTATTTGGTTAGGTATTTCACTAGCATTATTACCTGAAATCCAGTTGGCTCTAGACCAGAGAATTGCCATTCCTTCAGATTCATATTTGATTAACTACTTCAATTCTGTTTATGAATACTTAAATATTGGCCCTCCTATTTATTTTGTTGTCAGTGATTTAGATGTTACTAAGATAGAAAATCAACAAAAACTATGTGGCAAATTTACAACATGTGATGAATTCTCATTAGTTAGTATTATAGAACAAGAACATAAAAGACCTAATGAAAGTACGATTGCCGAACCTGTTTCATCATGGCTTGATGATTTCTTATTATGGACTAATCCAGATTTATCAGACTGTTGTAGATATAAGAAAGGCTCGACTGAAGAATTTTGTTCTCCATATCAACCACCAAGACAATGTGAAGTCTGCTATGCCGATCAAGAGTGGAGTTTTAAAATGGATGGCTTCCCAGAAAATGAAACCTTTATTAAATATTTCAATCAATGGAAAGAGTCTCCGTCAGATCCATGTCCTTTAGGTGGTAAAGCCCCTTATTCTAATGCGCTTTACTTAGATTTCGAAAGTGACGATAATTCCACTACAATCAAGAGATCTGCTTTTAGAACTAGTCATAAACCATTAAGATCGCAAGATGATTTCATTGATGCTTACCATAATTCATTACGTGTCGTTGAAGAAATCAAGGACAATAATGAAGGTTTGGACATTTTCGCCTATTCTCCATTTTACATTTTTTTTGTTCAATATGAAACAATTATTAAATTAACTCTAACTTTAGTTCTCGTTGGATTAGGCTTAGTGTTTTTAGTTACTTCATTTTTATTAGGATCTTTCAGGAATGCATTAATTTTAGTAATTACTGTTATTTTCATTTTAATTGATATTGGTGGGATGATGGCTATTTGGGGGATCTCATTGAATGCAATTTCGTTAGTCAATTTGATGATTTGTTTAGGTTTAAGCGTTGAGTTTTCAATTCACTTAATTAAACATTTCAATTTCAATTCAAATGGATCTCAACCTTCATCAATGCCCCGCAACTCTAAGGCAACTTTCAAGATGAATAGAGCTTTCAATTCTTTGGTTTTTATTGGTAATTCAACATTAAGTGGTATCACATTAACTAAGTTTATTGGTATTTCAGTGTTAAGTTTTACCAGATCCAAAATTTTCCAAATTTACTATTTCAGAATGTGGTTATCATTAATTATTGTTGCAAGTTTGCATTCTCTAGTTTTGCTACCTTTATTATTGGGATATTTTGGTGGTTCTAAATCATTCATTAATTCTCAATTTGCTACATTTACTAATGAAGATGTTTTGAGACTTATGAGAAATAGGGGTTAAATTAGGTTTATTGTGTTGTTTGTGTTTTGTATTTTCATTGGAATTATAACATTATGGTACTTTTCACTTTCGGGGGGGATTTTGGTTTTCTTTATTTTTTCTACTTAAATACATTTGATTTGATTTGTCTTTGTACTTACGACTATATTTTATGAATAAAAGTGTTACAGCATGTTTTTCTTAACAGAATTAGCTCCATAATGTGAGCGGCGCCGCGGGCACCCTAAATCTTGGCACGTGATTATCTGACCGATCCTCGGACTAACTTCCAAAAAGTAATTACTCCGAAATGATTACCCTGTTAGTTGATCACTGATAACCCCCTATTGCTAATGATTACGTGTTTGTTGCTCTTAAGTTGGAGGGAAATATACTTTCTTTTATGGATGTATCTGTGTGATTCCTCTCTAAAGCTTGAAATTCAGAAATCATTTTTCCTGGTTTGGTTAAGGAAAAATAGGTGATTACTAATTAGTTGGGGGCTGCTGAACTGGAGCAGCCTTTAAAGAGTGATGGAGTGATATATCGTAAAAATATAAATTTAAATAACTTTCATAAAGAGTATATCGTATTTAATCATCAAATGAAAACTAATAAAGTCAAGCAAAAGTGTAAACGTAATATTGAACGCATAAAGTTCCTTTATCATCCCTAACAAATCTACCTTTACCTAAAAAGTTGATATCATTAACCCATTTTTCATCTTTGGATTCAGTGACGAATACAGGATGATTGGTAACATAACCATCTTCAATCTCCATGTAACTGGATTGCTTAGAAGCAACTTCGGCAACTTTACCAGAAAAACCAACAACACCAGTATAATAAACAAAGGCTTTTCTATCTTTACCATCAGTTGACTTTAGGAATAGCTTACAGTCTAAATTCCCGATGGTTGGGTTAGATTCATTAGCAGTGATATCATCAGTACCATGAATGACTTGGTAGTCAAAAGGTAAAGAAGGATCTAACGATTTGACAAAGCCTCCAGTAAGTTGGACATGTTGTAGAGTCTTTTGTTTAATGGAGTAGGCAATTTCTGGCTCTTTGGCTTCAAGGTGAAAGAACAGGACTGGCTTCAATGAAGGGACTTTGACTTTTGAGAAATCTGGGATGACGGACATGTTTTTGTGTTTTGTGGTAATTTTGTGATGTTTTACGGTTGCAATTGGAAGAGAAAACGGTCATCAGCAGACTAAACTAAAGAATAGGAATCCGGTTGCCTCTTATACGAAAAAGTGCAGGATTCCATCTGATTGGCCAGCACTTCCTCTAGCTTTTTTGTTACACTTCAGTTTTCTACAACAACCATCTTATCACTCTACTGATACCCTTGTCCTCCATCAAACGTCTCTGTCCTCTATCCAGTCCAAATCCTCAAAATCCACGAATCATTTCGCCGCAAAAATTTCTGACGAAAAGCGAGTCAACTCAACTCAAAAAACTGTTTAGAACTTTTCAAACACCTTGTAAACACAATCTGATTTACCTAGTTCTCACACTTACAGCGATACATCCCCAACAAGGCTAGATCACTTCATCCACCTATTAAGAAACAAATATAAACCCATTCCCTTTTTTCTGCATTTTTCCTGCCTTCAGAACTTCCCAAAATAGTCAATTTCTTTAAATTCTCCGGGTTCATCCACAAGACAGTTATTCCAAGGTTCAAACATCAAATGCCCCATTTGCATACCTTATTATCTATAATAGTATAGCGCATTTCTTCATCATTTTCTTATTTTAAATTTTATTACTGCAAATATTACATTCTATTTCTTATACATTCAAAGCACTAGATAAAAATAAATGGCATCCCAACAAATAAACTTTTCTACAGTAACTATCCCAGAAACTCATCATCATCATAATCCACATACTACATCGTCCAAGGGAATACCGAGTTCTAATGGCCAACCCCCAACATCAAATAATGATGGCAAACCCAACAACATCAAATATCCAAATTTATTTAATTGTTTCTTAGCAGGTGGATTTGGAGGAATGGTTGGAGATTCCTTGATGCATTCATTAGACACTGTTAAAACAAGACAACAAGGTGCTTCACATATACCCAAATATAAATCTACTATCCCAGCATACTTAACAATTTTCAAAGAAGAAGGTTTTACAAGAGGATTATATGGAGGTTATGGAGCTGCAATGCTTGGTTCATTTCCTAGTGCTGCAATATTCTTTGTCACGTATGAATCTCTTAAAAGGCTAGGTATTGAAAGGTTTCATCTGAATGAGACTTTGGTTTATTTAGGCTCTGGGTTTTTTGGTGATTTTGCATCATCTATTTTCTATGTTCCCAGTGAAGTTTTAAAAACAAGATTACAATTGCAAGGGCGTTATAATAATCCATATTTTGAATCGGGTTATAACTACCGTGGTACTTTCAATGCAATTCAAAGCATAGTCAGAGTGGAAGGCTGGAGAACTTTGTTTTTCGGTTATAAAGCAACACTGGTTCGTGATTTACCTTTTTCTGCATTACAATTTGCATTTTATGAAAGATTTAGAAGTTTAGCATTTAGTTTACAATCAAACTCAAATTCAAGTTCGGAATCAGCAGAAAAAGACGATGATTTATCTTTAAGTTTAGAATTATTAACAGGTGCTGCGGCAGGTGGGCTAGCAGGTATTATTACAACTCCATTAGACGTTATTAAAACTAGAATGCAGACCCAGAATGAAAACTCAAGTCAGTTAATACTCAAATCAAACTCAATTTTGAGAAGTTTGAGAACGGTTTATCAAAGACAAGGTGTGGTTGGCTTATTTTCTGGTGTTGGTCCAAGATTTGTTTGGACTTCAATTCAAAGTTCGGTAATGTTGTTACTCTATCAAGTTACACTAAGAGCCTTATCAACTGGTGAAATAGAATTGGAGTAGTTGCAGCTTATGGATTCATTAATATATCGTGTGTTTTTAGAAATTTGTTTTTTTTCAATTTGTTTTTTTTTAGCTTTTTTTTTTTTGGATTGCTTTAATGTTGGTTGTAGTTTTTCATTTACGTTTTCACGTGGTTCATGTCTTTTACGATCATACTAGATAAAAGTTATTTATTGTTTTGTTTTGCTTGCTATAACACATCTCTTATACATATCTTCTCTCTATAGCCTGCTTGCTTTTCTTATATATTCTCTTCTTATGTACATATTTTTCAATAAAAATTCAACCTCATTCTGCACTTATTGTTTGCATATAAATTAGAATATTTTCTAAATTAAAAATATAAAAATAAAAGCAAAATAAGAAAGAAAAAAAAGAATGCAACACCCATAAAACCTGATTAAAACCTACTTAACATCTTTCAAAAACTTTATATAAACCAGGCAAATCAGCCAACTCAATAACATCCCTAACTAAATTCTGTGTTCCTAGACAACGTTTTTTAATTATAGGAAACAATAAATCAGTTAAAATGGCCTTCATCTTTTCTTTTTCGTCTTCAACAACCTTCTTCACTTCCGCATTGGGACCATCTTCATCATCGACATTTTCAGGCAAACTTGGAGGTATATAAAACAATGCAATCTGTCTTAATATCCCACCAAGGCATTCCTGCTCAACTTCAAAATTAACCCTATTACCCAATCTAAACAAAAAAAATGATAACTTACTTAAACTTGGCAAATATCCATCGATCAATAAAGGAAGCCCGATCAACTGCAACCCTTCTTCAGACTGGATAAACTCAATTGAAAAATACTCCAGAAGCATTTCTTTCATATCAACGAACAGATCAATAATTTCATCTATTGTTTTCAAGTGGCCTATATCTTTACCTGCCAATTTAATAATTTGATCATCATTATAGATCTTTGATAATGTTTGATGAACATTAATTGGGGAACTTAACTTAATCTTACCAAAATTGCTAAAATCTGATAATCCAATTTGATAAAATAATTCATTACAAATAGCACCATAATCAATCATAAATATTTTCAAACCTGATTGAATTGCCACTAATCTTTTATTGTAATCAATGATACCTATGAATATGTGCTGAGAGAGTATTTTTGTGATTGATGGTGAGGTATAATTTTCAACTTGAGTTCTTAATTTATTAATTGAGATTAAATTAACTTTAACTCTTTCTTTTGGTGTGATTGTAGTTGTACTTATATCGGCGGATTTATTTGGATTCATAGTTGCTTCACTGAGTGAATCATCATCATCATCATCATCATCATTATTATTATTATTATCATTATCGTTATCATCATCATCATCATTGCCAGTAGCTTGTTGTTGTGAGCGTGTCTTGGGTTGCGTTTTAGCAGACTGATAAGAAGTCTTGATAATTGAATTAGATAGAGTTTGTGCAGATAAAGTTTGTTGCTTGAAATCAGTTCTGATTAGTTTATGCTCATAGGGCTTCTTAAACGAGCTAATACTTTTCAATTGTCTTTTAGGTTGACTAGTCGGTAGTGGTTGATCATCAACGATCAATTCATCATCTAATTTTCTCTTTGGGATTAATATTTGTTGAGTCATGAATCTTCTACTTGAATCTTGAGAATTCAATTTCTCTTCAAATTGCCTAACGATATAGTCAATGATTTCGTCTTCAAATAAAAATCGAACTTCACGTTTAGTTGGATGAACATTAACATCAACATTAACTGGATTGATCTTTAAACTTAGATAAATGAAAGGTGAATGACCTTTAGGTAAAAAAGTGGAGTATATTTGAAAAATGGCTCTTTTTAAAGGATCACAACTAACTAATCTTCCATTAATGAAAAAAACAGGCTGGATTCTTTTTTTATTATTATAATAATTAGAATTTGTAATCATTCCATCACAGCCAACTAATCCAATATCCAAATTAGGTTCCAAATTAACATCCATTAATTCATTAGACACACTTGATCCATAAACAATTTTAATTCTATCTTTAGTAGATTGATTCGATCTAATAATTAAATCATTATTCGAGCTACCACTTTTTTTAATTGTAAAGCCAACACCATCGGTATGAATACCATACTTCAGAACAACGTCAACAATCTTCCCATACTCATCATTAACATTTTTCAAAGCTCTCAATCTAGACTTGACGTTATAGAACAAGTCATCGATGATTAAAGTGGTACCAGTTTTCCCAGCGATTGGCTTAGCGCCACCTCTATTCAGCAGACCATCAACATAAACAGCTTTCCAAGCAACATCATCCTGTTTAGTTTTAGTAATCACGGTTAAGTGAGAAACTTGCGAGATTGAAGCTAAGGCCTCACCTCTAAAACCATAAGTTATAATTGAGCCATTCTGTAATTGATCAAATGATTGTAGCTTTGATGTTGTAAAACGTTCACATAAAATATCTAGATCTTCTTTGTTAATCCCAGAGCCATTGTCTGATATAGTCATGTTTTTCAATCCACCTTGTGAAATGGTTATGTTAATTGACGTTGAATTTGCATCAATACTGTTTTCTAGTAACTCTTTAATGGCATTTGATGGGGCAATGATAATTTCCCCAGCAGCTATCTTATTGACCACTGTTTTGGATAATGGTTTTATTCGAGGAGGTGTCACTGACATTGAATGAAGGTGACTATTTGTTGCCGTTATACAAAAAGAATAAAAGGAAGTAGTTATTCGCAGTAATTAACTATATTGTTGATTCCTCAAGAAATCAGATTCTCTTCTTACGCGTTTGAATTTTGGACCATAGTTAGTTAAGCATGCGGCCTGACTCATAAGTTCTAACTTCTAAAGCATTTTGAGGTTATCCACTACGCAACTGATTTCCACAAAATGAACACTGAGATTCTATTAAATGACATCTGGGAGTCGTTTAAGTATCAAGTTTGCCTCAGCACTGACAAAACATATGTCTTTTACATCAATTTGCATAAGAACCCATCATTAAAAGAAATCATAACTGATGATTTTAATTGGGAATTATTGACAAGAAATTTACATTTAAAACAAAGATTAAGATTAAACAATTTGAAATTTCAAGATGATAAAATACTCAAATTATTAAATTCGATTTTTTTGCCATTTATTTTGAGTTGTCTTAATGAAAAGTCAATTAAACTAAGTGATATTAAAATGGGTAGAGGTGAATTTGGTAAGCCTTATCTAATAAAGGTTCAAGATACAATGGCATCACAACTAGAACTTGAAACATTTAATTTAAGTGATGAAAAGGATGTAATAGCTCTAGCAATCAAATTCAAAAGTAAAAAAGAATATTCATTCACCAAATCCGAAATAGGATTAGATTTAGCAAATCCAAAAGACATTTTAAACTTCATATCAAAGCCAATAACATCAAATTCGTTAACTGACTTTTACCACACTGATTTCAAAGATATTTTCACATCAAAAGAGATCCAATATTTAGATACCAAGTTAGACCATCACTTGGATAAATTAAATCAAGACCTTGAAATGATAAGTCAGTATTGGGCATTAAAAGAAAGTTATTCTAAGTATTTAGGTGTAGGTATAAGCAATGGATTATCCCACTATGAATTTTTAAAAGTGGGATCGATTCCAAATCCCGCCAACAAAGACAGCCCTGTTAAGATGGCCAAGATGAATGATTCAGGTGCAGGTGATGATAAAGGTGGTATATTTAGGGTGGTCTCGTCACCGTCATCAACATTGGCACGATCGGGAAATGAGATCCAAGTAACTAAAAGTAGATGTTTTGTTAAAGATGATGGGATTTTATCAAGTAGGTTTGTAATTCCAGATAGTGAAGGTATAATTGGATGTGTTGTAGAAAAGACATCAGAGGATAGAGAATTAGTTGTTGTTGAAGTTGATGGAATGGCTCTTGTTGCTGTGTATAGACAGGCGCAACTTGGATGATAAATAGGGTGACTGGAGTATCTGTGGTATCTGGGGGGGGGGGGGGTTGGGACTCCTAAACACTATTTCTTAAATATTGGTTTGCTAGATATTTGAATAAACTGATCATTGTTTAACGTAATTCCTTTATAAATCAAATAAATAATCACACTCAAGAATCGAATGCGGGATAATCATTAGGCTTAACCTTGATCTCCTTTCTAAATTGAATATAAATCTACTCCTGCATATGCTCATACAGGCATTCCTTCCACCAAAATGAACACAGAAATTCCAAATGGACTACTTCTCTATACAATATTCCAACTTATGATTACTACAAGACACATGTAACAAGACTGTTCTGAAACTATTGGGTCAGAAACTTTAGAAACTTCAGAACCCTCTAGCTAGTGGAATAGTTGAATAAGTCAAGATGTTGTAGCCATGAATGTAATTCAATCTGATTTACCTCCATTGCCTAACTACTAATTAATTCCCTCGAAAGTCCGAACTCCGAACTCCGAACCCGAACCCGAACCCCAAGGTCGATCGTCTACATACCGTCCGCGCCGGCCCCTGAATCATCCAGCTGAATCCAACCGGGAGTGACATCACCACAACATGTACCATGATTCACAAGCTCTTATCAACACATGGCATGTTCCTCCACAAAACTTCCACCCTGATTAGCCCTGGTTATCCCTGGTTGACCCGTAATCATCACAAGATTTTAAGAGTCCATCCCTTTGAACAGGGTTGCGTAATAGGCTTCCCTTAGAGTGGTGGCAGCCTTAAGCCGGCCCCCGGGTGGTTCAGTTTTCTAGTCTTCCAATTACAATTCCACAGTGCTGCCACCTTATGATTCTGTGACCTTGCTCCAACTTCAATAGGTATTTGTTCACCAGTATAGATCCTTGTCATTAGTAATCCTAACAGCAACGAGCCAATCGGCGACCAGTGGTTCCACAATGCGTCCAGCACTCACCCCACAAATTGCAATGAATTTCGTGGGGTCATCCATCCACCTAGATGAGCTTATCTCGCACCAACAGTAAAAACACACTATAAAAGCACACCGATATCCTCTTTCAGTCTGACGTTGTACTTTGTTTTCCTCTTCCTGTCTATAAGCTCAATATCAAAATGTCATTACTATCTACAACTCTAAAATCTTCCCTTGTCGCCACCGCCCGTGTGGCCTCATCCCGCGTGTTGTTACCAGCTACTTTAACAGGTGCTAGAAGAACAATTCATCAGGCAGTTTCGGCGTCGAACATAGAAATAGGTAACAGCATCCCAACTCATATTCCAGTCTTTGATAAAACTCCAAGTGAAATAGTCAACCTAACAAGAGAACTACAAGATAAAAAAGCATTGCTAATCGGTGTTCCAGGAGCGTTTTCTCCAACTTGTACGGAAGAAACGGTCGCTAATTACGTTAAATTAGCTCCACATTTTGTTTCTAAAGGTTTCAACGAACTGATTTTCATTTCAGTCAATGACCCATTTGTCATGTCTGCTTGGAGAGATAGTTTAGGTATAGTTGCCCATCATTCTAACGTTGCTTTCTTATCGGACCCAATGGGTAAGTTCGTTTCACAGTTGGGTCTGTTGAGCGATGAGGCTATTCCTTTTTTCGGTGCTCCTAGATCCAAGAGATTCGTGATTGCTGTGGACGATGGCCGTGTTGTTGCTAAGTTTGTTGAGTCCGACTCTCGCAAGTGTGATGTGACTAGTCCTGAACGCGTGTTGAAGGAGTTGCCTGGTTTGGATTAGAAGATGGATGATTCAGATGACTCCCATTGACGCAGTTGGAGATGCTATTGTTGGAGGCCGCGGTGGGGTCATTCACTCGAGGAGCGTGGTTCGCCCGGAGATCGAGAGGGAGTATTACTTAAATACTGCTGGTTTTCCGTTTTTCGTTTTTTGTTTTTCGTTTACTTTTCACTTCTCTTATTCCCCCTTTATGTATCTCTGCATCAGCCTCTTCACTTCTTTTATATAATATAAACTGTCTCAATGTTCGCTTTACTACCTAAATCATCTCTCAGAGCAGTTGTCTCTTCATCCCGTTCCTCCCGTTCTCTTCCTATCGCCACTACGGCCACCAGATGGATTTCCACAGGTGACAAAGTCCCAACAGACATCCCGTTATTTGAAAAATCTCCAGCTGACAAGATCAGTTTGTCAAATGAATTAACCACGAAATCTTTAATCATTGGTGTTCCAGGTGCTTTCTCTCCAACTTGTACTGATTCAACTGTCACTAAGTATGTTTCAAGCTTACCAAAATTCATCTCTCATGGCTATTCCAAATTAATCTTTGTTTCTGTCAATGACGCTTTTGTCATGCATGCTTGGAAAGAGTCATTTGGTGCTGCGTTCAGTGGTTCAAATGGTGGGGAAGGTTTAATAACAGCTGATTCAAATAACATTACTTTTTTGGCTGATCCAAAAGGTCAATTTGTTGGTTCATTGGATTTGTTATTTGATGCTGAAGAGTTTTTTGGTAATAAAAGATCCAAGAGATTCTGTCTTGCTGTTGATGAAAACGGTCGTGTTTTGAAAGAATTCATTGAGCCAGATAATGTTTCAAGTGTTGTTACTGAACCTTCTAACGTTTTAAAACATCTATCTGGATTGGATTAGATTAGATTAATTTAGTTATTCTTTACTAGTATTCCTTTCTTTTTTTTTGCTATAGTGCATTATATTACGTTTTCATTTTCTATTGACGGTCACCTTATATCTTCTGTGAAGATCGAGTTTTCTATATGCTACTTTTTTATTTCTGTTCTATTTTTATTACTAATTTTTTTTGCTTATAGTTCTTATACTTCTTGAAAAATATTAAAACACTGTATTTTATTTAAAATAATAAATACTATATAACTCTGGAAAAATATATACAAACAATGAACGAGTTACAGGTATTCAAAAACAAGATAGCTAAGCTACTCACATATAAAATTCCTCGTATTTCTTCGAATAGAATCCAGTCGTTAACAAGCCTAAAGTTAACAAAGTCAATGGAACAGGTTTCTTAAATTGAGACTTAATGGATCTCGATAATCCAGCAACTAATAAAATTGATGATGCTAATAATGCTGTATGAACACCATATTCCTTATTTTCTTGTAATAAATATCCTGAAGTTAGGTAAAGAGCTCCTAATCCACATCCGGCATATAATGAAGGTTTAGAACCTTTTTTAAAATATCCCATCAAACCACCTCCAACTGTTAGTCCGGCCATTGCAAATGCTGGGTGTGCCTATTAGTTCAGTTAGTAGATAGTTTCTTCCGTGTTGCACCATCTTGCTCTCCAGGCATACCCCGAAAAAATCAGGCAATCATGCAGCTAGGTATTGTATATAATGATAACATACTAATCCTCCCATTTTGATATAATATATATGATTGTACGTTTGGTTGTACCTGAGAAAGGAAGAGTAAGAAGTAACCAAATTGAATTTACCAACGTGTGATTCTCGTTCATTTCAATTGCCATCAGGAGGAACAATAAGCCTCTCGCTAAAACTATAGGAAAGACCCCTATTTCACCGAGAAATTATCTTGAATAAAAGCTAATAATGGAAGTAACGATGAAATAATAAGGTACAGCCAAATAGCACACGTTTGCAGCCAATCCGAATGGATGTCTTTGATAACCCGCCTCTAATTTGTAATGATGTCTCACTTTCTGATCCCTTTCAAAAGGCAGAGAGGCCCAGTTCTCTCTTAGATCAAGGTAGGCATCAGTTTATACGCGTCTCACAAAAAAAACTGAAAGGGCAATAAGTTTGTAGAGCCAACTTTTCAACACAATATTTCTTTCATACGAATTCAATGCTACTGGAAATAAACTAGAGTCCATAATTGGCAATGGTTCTAGAAACAAGAACAATATACTCAAATGAGTTTGTCAAAGATTCAGAGGGTGGGAAAAAAAAAGAAGAAAGATACACCTTAATGACACTAGTCATTTGTCAACAAGATGCAATCAAAGAAGAACGATCACCTGATAAAGACCCAGTATCTAAAGGCTATGCTGAGATATTTGAGAAATACCTGGAAGATAAGTACAATGATAAGAAAAATAAATTAAAAACAGATTATAAAGATAAATCGAAAAGAGAACGTACAGATATATCTTCGCTAATAAATCAACAAACTGATAAATATTATCAAATCGATGAAGCTTTAGCTTATTCTATGTCTGACAATACTGACTCAGACAGATTTATTAGAACTAAAGAATTACAATTCAATATAGATATTTTATTACCGCAGTCAAATGCAATGGATGATGACGATGATGATGATGATGGTGATGAACGGTTTATTCAATATCATCGTACTTTTAAATACCCTATGTTCAATAATCAAGACAATGATGTTTTAGATATTGATGAAAACGCAGCAATACCCCATTCATATCTTAAAGGTATGCCCGTGCAAGATTGGCTCAATTGGCTCTACAAATTATTTATCATTGGCTGTTTTGATTTCGATTATGAATTTGAAATCACAAAAGCAAGGAAACAAACTAAATCAATTAATTTAGTAGTTAAACGGCATGTTAATGGTTCTGATAGAACATTTTTCAAGATTGAATTAAATAAATTACCTGAAGTGAATGAAGAAGCAATAGATCAAGTTGCTGATTTAGAAGAATTATATGCCAAATCACTTCAACAAGCAAAACTAATTGAAGTTTTAAACTCAGAGATAAAAACGTTAATTAAGCATCAGCTCGATTTTGATGATGACCGTAAGAAATTGGAATTGATTAATCAAAATTTACAATATAATCAGCAAAATGTGTTAATTCCAATGATTAATAATGATAGACGAAGATTGAAAGAGTTAATGACTGAGAAAAAATATGTTAATGGAAATAAAATTGATTTTTCAAGTTTTAAAAATAATGTTGTTTATGCCAAAGGTGCTAACGGTGAGTTTGAAACTCCAGGTTCCTCGCGTATAGTATTCTCTGATTCTAGTATATATGGTTCTGCAAATTCAACTCCAAATGTCAAAAAACGACTTAAGTTTGATGAAGCTGAAATTAAGAAGGAGGTATATCAAGTTAATTTGGATGACTTAGAAGAAGAATTGAAATTAAGTGATATAGATGAAGATGATTCCCCACCAAGAAAGAAACTAAGGGCATCACCTACTAAAAAAACTTCAACTAATAGAGGAAGAGGAAGAGGTAGAGGTTCAACTAGCGCAAGAGGTAGAAAAAAGAAAGTCGTTGAATCAGAAGATGAACCTGAAGAAGATAATACATTTGATGAAATTGATGAATTGATGATTCGAAAAAGTAGAGGCACAAGAAATCAAAGAATTAAAGAAAGTGAAAATCATGGTGACACATCTAATATTAATTCAAGTCTCTTTACAAATAATGAGACTTCTAATGTAAGTTCAAGTCCTGTGAAAAGTACTGAATTGAATTCTGATGAGATTACTGAAACTGAAGTTAGTAACAGTGATGAAGATGAGGGTTCTTATCCACAAGATATCGCAAGCCAAGTCTTACAACATCAAAGCTCAATCCCCTCTAGTCCAACGCCATCAAGAAAGACACTCAAGACAATACAAACCTCAAAATCTGATACTGAAACTAGCAGTGAATCGGACAGTCCTCCAAACACCGGATCCAAGCGTGTTGTAAAAGTGCTTGGTCCTCGAACTGATTTAACTACTCAATCAAAAAACTCATTACAAACACCACAACGAAGAAGACGCTATGGAAGACAAGTGGTCAAAGCAAGACAACTGAGTAGCTCATCAGACGAATCTGAAGATGAGTCAGCTAAACTAATCTCTACTCAAGTCAATACAGTTAAAGATCACATCACTGAAACTGAAACTGAAGATTCTGATGTTGATGTTAGTTGATATCTGCCACACTTGAAGACTTGTTTTTTACAAAATTTCAATATTTTTACTTTACTTTTCTTTTCTTTTCTTTTCTTAGCTTTGCTTTGCTTTAGTCTTTGCATAGTTTACAGTACATTTTTGATAACGCATTTACCTCATTTAACCATTTATAGCATTTAATCCAGCACGTATATCCCCGCAATTACTTTGGTACAAGTAATGTAAAGAAGCAGGTAATTTATGTATTATCCATCTTTATGCTTCTACGCATTATATATGAAAGCAACAACTAAATAAGCTATCCGGTAACTTTTTTGTTTTTTTTTTCTGCTTCTTCTTTTACCATCCATGTTATCTATATTTTCTTGTCTCCTTCCAGATGATAAGAGAGAAACCTCTAGTGGAACATCTGCAACTATGTACTTGAAACTTTTCATCACTTACTTGAGAATTAATTTAGAGTCATGATTCTTGATTAAATTCTCCTGGTAGAAAAGGTACATTCATAGTCTGAAATGTGTTTTATTAACCAAACTCAACTGGGAAGGAAAGAAGAATCCTTCAACCAAGTTTGATATATACTATCGACTCTCCAGTAAGTCTATCATTACGTAATAAACAAATTGAACAAATAAAAAGAGCGAAGACAGAAAATAAAAAATAAAAAAAACAATTCCCCCATAGTAACAAAAACAGTAATTTTAATTAAAGCTCGAATGGGAATAAATTTAAAGAATGCCCAGATATGTATAAAATTAATTATGTGGTGTCACCGGAACAACCTCATAATAACAGGCAATACATGTAGAATTTCGATATGTTTAATATATAATCACCCAGCCCCTTTCACGAGCCAATTATACTAGTCGAATAAATATGCCATGATATGCGTTCCTTTTCGCCTTTCTAATTGTTTTCTTCAACTCCTCTCTAATTAGGGCTCAATCGACTGTATTATTGGCCTTCCAAATTGACGTTAAAGAATAGATTGAAGAACAGAATGGCAGTTAACCAAGTCATGCTTCGAAAGATGCAATGACCTCTAGAAAACAGGAATCAGTAGTAGTAAACCGATTTTCTTGAAAGAAATGTATGGCTGCAAAACATCCGGCAAGCCCGTGTGATTGAGAAAATTAAATTGCTATAAAACTATAAATTCCTGCTAATCGAAACTGTAAATTCAAGACATTATCCAGTATAGTTGTTTTCCCGACTATAATTACTCGAGGTCATCGCATCTAATCGTACAGGTTCAGTCCCTGAAGGTTGGAAGCCTCTAACATCCACTGCGTATATAGCCATTTTATGTGTGTCCCCCCTACGTAAATGATGCCTAGCATGCTCAAACATGTGCTTAATATGAAAAAGCTCACAATAGGTAATTGAGGCAATTAAAATTAAGCCATTAAAGCCAACTTCTTATATTTTACCAAAGATATAAATCTAATCACATCGTCCTCCTGAACCTAGCCGACTTCCGCATATCATGGTCCGATTAAAAATCCCTCCACCTCTTGAATCCTGGGCCATATAGGTGATTCATATAAGTCTACAATATAACCGTACATTAACACCCTTTGAGAATTTCCGTACGTACGTAATTCATCTCATTATATCAATATTGGGAATTATGTCCTGGCTATATTGTATTCCTCGACCTCTCGAGCAATTTGGAAGCTAATAAATCGATGAGGCGGAGAAGATAGTTTATAATATACTGTAGCCGAAAAGTTTAGATAACAAAACGGTTATCAGCTATAAGTATCAACCGTTTCATGCAAATTGATAATATATCTGCTGGATCGAAGAATTCAACATACAGTAGCTTAAAGTCGAGAGCTGGGAAAGTTGCTCGACTGGAGGAATGGTAGCACCTAATTCGCAAAATAGAATTACTTGGGGCAACCTAACGTTAGATAGCTGTACAGCTGACTCTAACTGTAGTGACTTAACTCAAGCGGATATCTTGTGATGTCTAGTCAAAATGATGAGCTGGCAATGTTGGGATTAATTCTAACGCTTACATCCATAATCATGTGTTTGGTGTTAGGCTTTGATTAATGGTGGCTTAACTACCAGTTAGAGTTTTTCGGCTGCTTTGAGGTTCGATGCTTGGGTGTAGAACCTAGATGATAGTGGTTGTGGTGATGATATAAAATAGAATGGTGAACTGTGAAACATTGCATGGCTTGCTCATCATCATTTTAGTTATTATGGTTATCTATATACGTGTTCTTCTTAACTGAACCATGCTCATAAAACTTTAGGGATTGGAAAATGCACGGCAAGTAAATAAGAATTTGAAAAGGTCGATCGACTTGGAATTACGGGACTGAACCTCCGCTAACATCTGGCGCATCGTTCTAACTAGTTTTTCCAAAAAAGGATACCATATCCAAATATGTATCTCTAGCGGGTATGCATGGTCACCTAATCACAGCAAAGTATGGCATTTCTAGAGATCTAGGAGATGCAAACTTACATAAAATACTAATTCTTCAGCGATATCACTTAAATATTCGTGACCCACTGTTCCTGCATGATTGAAAA
This sequence comes from Ambrosiozyma philentoma, assembly GCA_003707675.3. NCBI lineage: Eukaryota > Fungi > Ascomycota > Pichiomycetes > Pichiales > Pichiaceae > Ambrosiozyma > Ambrosiozyma philentoma. The sequence goes on from PPKZ03000002.1 coordinate 30,129, forward strand.
AGAAATACAACGAGATGATCATCGCTATCGCTGCTCGCTGTTGCTTGTACTTAAGAAGATTTTTAAAACTATTTGGCGGTATATCAAACTGAAATTAAACATAAGATAAAAAGCATTGGGCTATACAAATAACGAATAATAAAGAGATAAGACATGGCCATACAGCTGATGTACATAAAAAAAAAGAAATTGTAATAATAAAAGTATCATTAAAGTTATGTTAATAAGATAGCAAAAAAGCACGTAGCAGAGAGAGAGAGAGAGAGAGAGAATCAAAAAAAGAGGTATAAAAATAGTATACAATAACTATAGTAATAGTGTAACAATAAAATGAATGTGATGTAAAGTTTTCAAAAATAAAATCTAACAAGTATTAATTATCTAAAGGAACGGACAACAAAAAAGCAAAGTCTAATGTATTAGCAAGTTTGTAAGGTGGTGTAATTTGTGAAAATTAATAGAGCAGCAAGAATCATATGCATGAAAAATATAATTTTGATATCAAAGAAAAAGAACATTTTGTAATAATAAAAACCCAAAGAAAAATGATTGTACAGTAAATAATAATAGCAATAACATGTAATCTCTCATATAAATAAAGTAACAATAATGGTAACAATCACATAAATAAATAAATAAAAAGCAGAATAAAAAGTAAATAATAATAACCCAAAAGTAAGCCGAATTGAAAAATCAAAAAAAAAAAACCGGGAATCCCAAAAAAATTGTAGTAATTGCATCAAGCAACAAACCTAAAGCGATAATATGTTGTAAAAGAATGTAGAGTATATGGCGGGAAAAATGTTTGTCGTAAAAGGATAATTATAATGCAATAATCAAAAAAGAAATGAAGCGTAATAATGACATACTTTAATCTAGTAAGCAGTAACAATATTAGAAAATCTAGATGGAGCTGAGAGTGACTTTTTAGAAACAAATTGAACGTTATTAGGTAATGAATCGTACTTTTTTAAATTTAAAGCTTTGCCCAAGTTTGATTTAAATTTATTTAATTCCTTTTGTTTTTTAAAATCATCTAAACTGAACAAAGCCTTTTCATTAACGTTTGTTTGAAGACCATTAGTGGTGTATTGTTGTTCTGCCTCAATTAACTCTAAATTCTTATAATGTCTAACAGTTTGTGGTAATGGATCTTTTCTATCTTCTTTGATTCTAATGCCATTGATATACCACATTGGATTGTTATATTTTTCATAACAAGCTTTAGTGATTCTTAATTCTTCAACATACTGATGATCAGTCTTAATATGATTGATAATTGAATTGCACCAGAAATCAACGGAAGCACCTTCTTCTTCATTGCTAGAATCAGATGAATCGTCATATTCATAAGTGTAAGAGTCTTCCTGGTATAAGTAATCAAATTCATGTTGATTGTTAATGTAATCATCATAAATATCAATTTCATAAGGATTAATTTCAGAAGGTAATAAATCTAAATCACAACAACGTTGATAGAGAGCAATTTGTCTTAATTGATCATCATGCATTCTCAAGTGTCTTTGGAAAAAAGGAGAAATTTGCTTTGAAGAATTTTTATTAATAAAGCACGGATCAGGAATTGAAGAAACTTGTTGTCTTAATTTCTCATCTTCAGTTGATAAATCTGGCATTTTAAATTCAATCATTTCATCAATTTCAATATTATCATCAATTGAATTTGTATTATATGAAGGTGCTCCAGTTGCACTTGTATTGGTTTGCTGATAATGATGGAAATCGTAAGAAGATAAGTTAGATTCGATTTTTTGAGAAGTGGAAGATAAAAAAGAGGAAAGTTTAGAAACCATTGTTGACAATCTGGAAGGCTTTTTAGGTATTGACTTGACAGTTGTCACTGGAGTTATAGTAGTCGTAGTCGATAGAGAATCATCTGATAAATTTGATAGAGGATGGTCGTCATTAAGTATTTCTTCATGAGTTGAAGCTAAAGAGTTTGAAATTAAAGAACTAGTACAACTGGTAGAATTAGGTTGATGTGACTGTTCTTGAAAATACTCAGGGTTGAATAAGGGGATATCATCAAACAATGGGATAGAATCATCTGAGGAATCTTGTTCCTGTTGCTGTTCCTCTATTCCTGACAAACTTGAAAAAGTTGAGGAACAACGAGATCTAGCAAAAGAGGAAGAAGCTATTGATGAGCAAGAAGAACAAGGAGAGGACGAGTTAGAGGCTGACTTCCACGACTTGCTAAAAGAGTTGAGTTTCTTATTAAGGTACACGGCCTGAAGAGCGGGTGTGCTCTGGAAGATATTGTCCATGGTAGCTTGGGGTGTCTTTATCTGTATAGACTGCGAATGAGGCAGGTCGTAGTGGAGCATAGTGAATTGGTGGATGAGTTAAAGATAAAGGAACAAGGACAAGGAGGGCAAATTAACGCTAACGAACAGCAAGCTCTGATGTAACAGAAAGAGGGAAGGGAGAGATATAAATACTCTTGTGAGCGGCAGTTCCCGTTCCTGTTCGCTTTTCCTTTTGCCTTATCTGATTTCGATAATTGCGCGCGCGCCAGATCGATTCCAACCAACGGTTTTGTTCGTTGATTCCGGTTTGGCGAGTGTATGTCAACTGGCAGGTATCGGTTTCACTTGGTTTCAACTGAGTGTGAAGTCAAGGACCACTCAAACTGAAACTAATACAATTCTACCCTGTCCTTTCCCAAATTGCAATTAAAACTTGGACAAGCCCACCCAATAGAACAACACCCATCTCAGCTCAGAAATTAAAGGATCGAATTGCCTCTCTATGAGTGGCCCTCCCACATATCAGCTCGGCAATTTATTGTCACTGGTATTGTCCCCACCAATCCTCCACCCAGCCCAATCCGGCCATCCCGACCGGGCCCCCGCCTATGCAGAGGGCTCGTTCGCTTTCGCAACGCCGGCGCGGCCTTTTTTTCTTAAGGGAAAGAGGTGCCGCCCGTCGCATTCGGGGTTTTTGCCTCTGTTGCGCGTCGACGACCCGTCTGCGGGCACCACGGAGTCATTGCCGACCGGGCCATCGCCGCTATTGACAGGTATAGCCTACTTATTTTCAATTGAGTTTGCAAACAGCTTGTAATTGCGCATATATATATCAAAGCTTTAATCCAATCATAACTCTTCAATTATACTTGAGCCAGGTATGGAATACATTTATGTTTACAGCTGTTAAATTCCAGAGAACACACGTACAGAAAGGATCCGTTGAAGGAACAAAGTGCTCTTTCGAGTTTAGACCGCCCTTAACACATTCCTAATCGGGAAATATCAGCCTGTGCAACCGCCGGCACTATTTTTTGAACTTTCTGTCTGCTTTTTGAATACTGTTCCAGTTCCATTGGAGACAGTGGCTACTACCATGAGACAGTGGCTACTACCATGAGACAGTTATTTCATCTCTAGCCATTAATTTGGAGAAAGTAATACCATGCATAATGTATATCTCCGAAATTCGAGCAGGAAGCAGTTGCGCTCGAGAACCTAACTGTACCCCAATAACCAGCAGATCGCACCAGATCGACTAAACCTAGCAGGTAGCTACCTCACGACGAAAGGTTCGTTTGAGCTTGTTAGTCCAATTCTCTTCTTTGGGACGACGTGTTCCGCATTTACGTGTTGTTTCCTATTCTAATCAATTACCAATTTACTGTACACATCCCAACTTTGATTTAACTTATCTCTACTTATTTCTTTCTTAGCCATATGTTTACAGGCACTAGTTCCGGAATGTAAAAGGCTGGCATATCACGGGCACAGACCATCCACTTCAATAGTTTCGATTACTCTACGTCATGCTAGGTTTAGTTCGGGCAGTATAGCTGGTTCCTAGAAACCGAGTTATTTGATTTGTTGTATTTTAAAGACGGTGCAGAACTTTAACTATAGCTCTGGCTCCTCGATCGCATGGCCCTAATAAATTATATATCAGGTAAGCAGGCTTAAGTTTAAGCCTGAACCTACTTCTAGCATTGCCACCGCCACGATCGTAACAATTAATGACAGCATACCAGCACAGCTTTAGCTTATAATTAATTGGATGATCCAGATGGATGCTATAATTAGAGCTGTAGAGATGGGCTTATATATTTTAGCCACGAACTCTAGTCATGAATCGAGTGATATAAGATCGCATCAGAGCGATAATTCAAATTGAGTAAATTTCATCCTCTAGTTCTGAAATTGGAAAGCTCAAAATAATTAAGGTATCATATCGTTTAATTTAATTTTATCCGATACCGATAAGCGAGATCTCAGAGGTAAACATGGGGTGGATTGGTGCATATCAGCACATGATATATACCAAAACATACCAGTAGGTTTGCTATTATTATAATTGATCAAGGTAGCTAGAGATTGAAGGCGTTTTCGAAGTTACGTTACCTGTACTTATAAAATACCAAGGGTTGAGACTTCGTAGTCATTAATTGAACACAAATCTTCTTGACTTCATTTCTGATGCAGAACCTTTGAATTGAAATTAATAATAAAGTTTCTTAACATCGCTAAAGCTATTTTTCATTGACCCAAAAGCTAATTAATAATTTTTTTCGGAGTCTTTCATTTAAACTGATACTGTTCGTAGTGTTTCTATACATCGGCTTGTTTATAAGTTCCGTGCAGAAATTGGCTTCCTCTGAATGAGATGATCACCCTACGATAAGAGATCGATTGTTGTTAGGACCACATACTTACAGATGTATATACCAAGGTGAATTATTCAATATTAAGTAAATATAGCACAAACTAAAAGTTGGTAAATTAAATTACCACAACAGATCGATATAGATTGCAATAAGTTGTACTAATAGAATCAACACTATGGAACGAATATTATCAGTTAGTTACCACTTATGTCATTCAACGACTTTTGATTTCTTTTCGAATATTTTGAATGGAAAAGTATAACTATTGATTAGCATATATCAAAAGAAATAACTTTAATTCAATCTTCAAATATAAGAGCTCTCGTGTGGAATCATAAAAGCATAAGGAATTTAAATTATACCCCACACACACACACCGTTTGAATTTCAACTCTCCTTCAGTTCATTGAAGCTTCCGTCAGTTTAATATATCTGAAGGTTCAACTTTTACTTATGTTTAAAGAGTCATACATATGACTTTAAAGTATTAGTTGGAAATGTATTTATATCATAACATAGGATGTTTATTTGTACCTTTCCATGTTTTAGTCCAAGGCAGTGATACTTTAATAATCAGCCCAAGTACAGATGACAGAAATTCTTAATCTAACTATCATATATTTGTAACGGTTCTATGGAAGACATATTCAGATCAACTGTCATTTATGTTGTGTAGTTACCAATTTATTATACAGATTTGACAGGTCAAAAGTCTCAACAAAAATTACACATGTACATAACAAAGCTGACTTCGATTCATCCCTAATGGTCACTCTTGGAATTAACTCGAGAGTTCTGATCAAAACTTTTATACTTAGATACCAGCCAAAATTATACAAACAACTATATATGTAGTAGGAAACCAAATCTATGAGGCAAGTCCTCTAACTTCTCAATCATACGTTCGATTCGGTGATCAGATTAGCACAGGCCATATGGGCAACTACGCAGTATTGTTGACTGCCTTGAACTATATATCATGCCTATGGAATTGAAACCATGTTATTAAGTCATATATATAAACTAGCTGACAATTTAACAAAAGTGTTTGTGGATTCCGTATCGTATTGGTGGAATGTTTAGGTTATAGGTGGATAGAGATACTTCGGTAATAAATTAGTAATCAAAAATCAGTTTCATTCAAACATCTTTTTTAATTAATTAACGGGTAAGATATCCCTAATTCACCATTCTGAGATCTGGTACAACATGATAAAACCGGACTAAAGCTCAAAGCTCATGACTTTCAGATATGATTTTGAAGTATACCCGCATTTTGCCGTCACCTTCTCTCCTATTTTCTATAAACTTAACGACTCTTCGAATTAACTGATCAGAAAGAATTACAAACTTGACATGAAGTATGATTTAAGACTGTGATAAATATCAATTTATCAATATAAGACCAATTTCTATATAGATAGCCAGTAGAAATCATTCTGGTGATCTCGGCGTCCCTCTCTGATCTCACCGGTTTTCCTGAACGTTCGCTATCTCGATTGTAACTTTTGCCGGGTTCACCGATTATATACGGATATTCTCCGATCTATCAGACTTAAAGAACAACTATACTGGGTAATGTACGTTACGACGCGGCCCTTCTTTTATCAATAAAGGTTGGATTAATCCACAAATCAGATCATATCAGATCAAATCAAATCAGATCAAATCCACAGAAAATTAAAGATATCTATCCGGTGCGCCCGATTACAATGCATGGTTGAATTCTTATCTCTCTATTGGGAAGCTAATCTGGGGTACATCGTACCTAACTGCTGCAACTCATTATGAAATTTCAACTTATTAACTTCAGGTTACCCGAAACGTTGCATAAATATATATGGATCAAAACCTCCATTCAGTTGATCAACATATATATGCATATAATCACAATTGTGAGCACGAAGCTGTTTATTAATCTGGTTGAAGTGTTTTTGGTTAACTGGCCGCGGAGTTGGTAAGGGCTCTGTAGCAGTCTCCCGCTGCCTTTTCTTTTTTTTTTGATGTAATACATATTCCTCTCTCCTTTTTGCTATTACATAAGATTTTGCTTGGTGAATCGATTGTAGATTTTGATCATAATGCCTGCCCAATCAAAATCTAAGATCAAATTGTATTGATTTAGTTTTACAACTCGGCTAATCCTTCTTCTGATGATGCCCCTTCTATAGAGCTCCTGAGAGGAGAGAGATCAGCAACTCGGCTAGCAAGCTTTGATGGTAAATATTAATTATCATTATTTTATTGGTCATAAGAAGTTTTAGGTTGCAACTTGTACTTCTGAATAAGAAGCCTTTTGATTGTGGATTTTGAGTTGATTCATATGACTTTTCGGCGTGACCGAGAACAAATGTATCAGGAGGAAAATTAATGAGCCACACTTATGAAGTGGCTAGTAAGAATAACAGGGCTCATAAGTAGGCGCAGCAACCTGTCCCTGTAATTTCAATTTACCGTACCCTTGTTAGTGTTTTCCATGTTTCAACTGGCTACTAGGCATAACAGGGCTCATAAGTAGGCGCAATAACAAGTCCCTGAAATTTCAATTTACCGTACCTCCCCTTAAGCAGAACTATTTAAGTAAACACATTATCTGCCCAAAAAACAAATAGGCGGAACAGTCAACCTTCCAATAATATACCAGAAGCAATTAAGCTTACTTCTGCAAGACCTCAATTGAACCGTATGTTTTCTTCATCGTCAGACCACAACAAAACAAGCATCTTGCCAAGATTTGAGATTTCTTACCCTAATAAAACTCGTACCTTCAGCCCTGAACAGAATAGAGTTCAAGGTAAAATTGAATTACAACTGCTTAACGAAGCTTCCAACATAGTAGCAATTGACATTGGTTTTAAAGGTGAGTCTAGAACAGTTCAATCAATAATCTCCACAACCTCAAGTTCAAAATTATTCTCTAAAAGTTCTAAAAAGTCAACCATTAAAGATGAAAAATCAAGATTAGATATTTTTTTCAGCCAGTCATCAAATGTTTTCAAGAGTGATGCTAGTAAGGGTGCCACGTTTCCTGAAGGTTATTGGCTCGAATATCCTTTTGAATTCACTTTTCCTACTGATGATGTTATTCTACCATCCTCCTGCAATTCATTAGGAGATGAGAGTGGTAACATTTCTGTTAATTATGATATTTACATTCGTATTCAGTATTTAACTTCAGGTAATGAGCTATCAACTTCTTTGGATTTTTCAGCTCCATTAAATTTTCAAAGTACTACTCCAATCAATATTGCCGATTTGAAGATCAATAGTGCTGATGTTTCTAATGAACAAATTTATGGAGCGAAGTCAAAGGCATATTTACCCGACCCAGTTTTTGGTGGTATGATTGTAAATAGAACTAATGGTGCTCCAGCTAAATTCATGAAGAAGAACTGGGATTCTAAATACTCGAAGGAACTTACTATGAAGAGTGACATTAAACTAACAATGACGCTTGGTATGCCCTGTCCTTTGAATTTAAATTCAGCTATCGGAGATCTACCGGTTAAGATTGAAGCATCGGCTCCAGGGTTGGCTCCTCAAGATTTCCTTTATAACGGTATGTCCACTAAACTTGGCTATTTTGAAGTTCAATCTTTGGAATCGTCAATGGATCAGGCTATTCAATTAGTGGTTGATAAAAAAATCTTATCTCCATATACAAAGATTATAGAAACGAAAATTATTAAAGAAAGATTTGCTGTTAAACGAAATTTCGACTTGAAGGATTTCAATTATAATGAGAAGTCCCGAACTTACATTTTTAGAACGACATTAGCCTACTTTACCAAAGATCAAACCACAACATTCTTTGAAAAAATTACTCAAACCAACCCACTAATGAATTCTATTCAGATGGGTGATTTTTTTAAATGCGAGAACACTTTCCGTGTTTTTATGAATATTGAATCAGGTCAGAAACAGCGTGGGCGAGAATCATCTAGTGACTCTAGACGTGACGTTAAAACTTTTGAATTCAAGTTACCCAACATTAGCGTAATTACAACTCCAATACAATCGGCTAAACCAGTAATTTCATATCCTGCCACGGCTCCTTATAGTGCTAGTATCTTTGATCCAAACTCTCGTGGAGCAGAGGCTACTAATGTGTATAATTCTGGTTACTTTAATAAATATGCTCGTGTTCATATGGAATCAGGTGCTGGCCAAGCTGCTGCCAGTGGTGCTGCTATGGGTCTGGCTTTCGAGCTCTCGTGAGCGCGTTGATTCATCCTTATTTGCTTTTACTTAATGTTCAGTTTAGTTGCTTTTATATTTTATATTGTTATTTGTATTTGTATTTTTAATAATTATAAAGCTGAATCGAGTCACCAAATTCTGCTAATCTCGAAGGTCTTGGCTTGTAGCTAGGTTGAGACTACGGAGGGGGAATGTCCAATCAGCATCACGGAACCCCAGACAGTCGAATTGATCCGGCTTGACGCCCCGATTTGACGTCCGTGGGCAGGGCGGTCGGGGCTCGTTATAATGGAAATTGGCTATTATCCGAGCACCGAGGCTCGTATATGAGAAGCCAATGTAACCGAAGCAAGTATGTCTAGCATTTCTAGGCTGGTGTCAGTTCAGAGCGGAAGTGAGGTACAGGTTAGCAATTACCTGTTCCTCCCCTTTGGCGGAGGGTCCAGCCTGATATGGAAGTGCAGCCGACTATCAAAATCATTTCCAATGGATTCAAAATTTCCCAATTAAATCCTTTACTTCAATTAGAATAATATCTTATTTAGGAGGTATATTCAATTTCACTTCTTCTTTCCTTCTTAAAAAGCTCCATTTTACTCCAGTCTCCAACGATTTTGAGCTGCGCGAAGCTTAAAGGAGGTTGACCGCTTTATGAAATGTAGGAAAAGCATCAAAGAACTAACAGGTATACTCTGGATAACGTCTCAACAAGGTACAAGAACGGCCATATTTCCCCACAAATTGAAACCCAAGTTTTACTTTTTCTCTTATACTCAAGATGAAGCTACCATATCTAGGGAAAGCTGTTAACCAGTTGCCATAAGCCAATTCTAAACAGCTTCTATTCTGATTCCCGTTATACATTTATGAGTCTAGATAATAGAGGTGAGCCAACAACTCGATCTCCATCCACCATGGACGTGCCAAATAGCTCAGTCAATATTCAAGGAAAGGCCTCCAAAAGTTCTTCAGATAACCAAAGTTACCAAACATCAGCTTCTATTAGACCAACCTCTATTAGGCTAGAATATCTCCAAGAAGTATCTTCTACTGTGGAGCCACGAACCCCAGAAAAGGAGCCCAAGTCACTAAGATGGCGTTTTATAAGACAAAACAAATCTCATGATACCTCTGAGGTAGTCGATGAAGAGAATGAAGAACCAACACCAGCTGAAGAAGCTATGACTATTTCAAATCCACCAAGAAACAAATGGAGGGTGATTTCTTTATTCTGCTATATTTCATTAGTTGGATGTTTGGATAGTTCACCAGGTGCTTTATTACCAAGAATTGAGGAGTATTATCATATAAACTACACTATTGTTTCGTTGATTTGGTTAGGTAATGCATTAGGCTTTGTTACTATTGGTTTAGTGTCTTTTAAGTTAGAAGCATGGATGTCCAAAAGACAGTTAATGTGTTGTGGCTCTTTATTTCAAATTATTATGTTCATTCTGGTGGCACAGGGTACCCATTTTGTCGTTGTAATTATAGGCTTCTATTTTGGAGGCTTGGGTTCAGCTCTAGCCCTATCTCAACATAATATTTTTCTCACCAAATTTAAGAATGCTTCAAGGCTTCTAGGATTCTACCATGGCTCATACGGTATTGGAGCTACTATTTCTCCAATTATAGCTACTGCCATGGTTGATGCTGGTGTTAAGTGGAGTTACTTCTATTTGATTTTATTAGGCCTGGTTAGTGCCAATTTCATTAATCAATGGTTTGCTTTTAAATATGCCAATGATGATCTAACACCATGGTACGTCCACGATAAAAAGAAACATGATCTTACCAAATCAGAACCTAATTCCACATCATCTACCCCTCAGGATGAGATTGATAGGCAATTGATCTCTGTTAATGATGAACTTGCTGCTTCTAAAGCTAACAATGCCCTTGATATAGAAGAAGTTAATCTGGATGATGGTGGTAATCATATCGAACTTAAGAGTCAATTAAGCCTGACTTTGAAGCATCCTTTAACTTGGATCTGTGCATGCTGGGTTTTGTGCTACCAAGGAGGAGAGGTCGCATTTCCAGGTTTTTTACTTTCCTATATTGAAAACTACAGGGGTGGATCTAAAACTTCTTCTGGTTATATTATTTCTGGCTTCTGGGGTGGACTAACTATTGGTAGATTTTTTCTAGTTTCACTATATCACAAATACATTGGAGATAAAAGAGGTGTTACTGTTATGATTGTTGGATCTATTATCTGCTGTGCCATGGTTTGGGCAATCCCATTCGTTATAGTTGAAGCTATTTTTGCTGCTCTTTGTGGTACATTTGTTGGTCCTATGATCCCTTTGATGCTAACTGTTGCAACTAAAGTTCTACCAGTCAATATTCAATTTATTTCAATGACTATAATGAGCGCTTTTGGTTCTTCTGGTGGTGCATTATTTCCCTTTATTGTAGGCTTAATATCTCAACAGGCCGGGTCTTTTGTTGTTTTACCTGTTTCAATTGCATTATTTGTTGGAACTGGTATTTTGTGGTTTTTAATGCCTAATCCTGATCGTGACAATGTTAATCACTATTGGCAAAGACTTTGGTAAGATTGGTTTAAGTTTTTTATTATCTTTTGTTGTTTATGGCTTTCGTTTAGTTCTCGTTCTACTTTTGTTTATTTTTCATTTATATATCTTAAACAGTTATTTCCATTTAATGTGATTCTTTTAAATTCTTTTGGCATGAGTTTGTCCTTAATATATAATGCGGCTGCTGGTTTATTACTAACTATTCAAATATGATCTGAAAAGCCTATAAATGATTGGCCTTGGGATGGGTTAATATAATGGCACCTGTGCACCAGAAACTACGAGGCTGACGCGACTCTGCGTGGCTCGGTCGCCTGTTTTCACTGTGCAGTCCACGTCACATCCCAAAACAAGATTTCGGTCGGTTCATAATTTCGAATTCCACACCTACACAAGCTTGAAGTCCCTAAAGTGGCACTATTGGACCTACCTCTATTCTTAGACTTCAAGCTGGGTTCACATCGAGATACAACCAATACCATGTCCGACCACACCGGAACCCCTTCTATATCAGTGACGCCTGCTTCCGATGGCTTTGATCCAAACACTTCCACGCAGTCGGTCACGTCAACATCGAACACTCAAAGTTCATCAGAAGCTATACTTAACTCTTCCCATTTGTTAGACGAACCAAAGATCAAGGCTATTCTAATTGCAGATAACTCTCTGGAAATTCTTTTGGCTAAACTGAAAGAGTCTATCAAGTCATGTGATGAATTTTCCAATTACTTGAAAAGAAAGCACACATACGAAGAATCATATATTTCAAATTTGAAGAAAACTTCAGTTAACTGTAAAAATTCCGTTAAGTCGAATAATAGAGTGGTTAAAGGTTCATTCATTGAATCTTTGGATAGAATAATTTCATTTGATGATAGAATAGTGAAAGATGTCAGAACACCTTATGTTAAGGCGTTATCTAAAATGTACGACGAGTTGATTTCTTTATCATCAAACTTTCATAGACTAAGGAAACAAATGAAGGACGAAGGCATTAGAAAGGAAAAAGAGGTTACTGATGCTATCCAACTAGCCGAGAAATCTAAGTCCAAGTATTACTCTCTCTGTAATGATTTAGAAAAACTAAGAAATTCAGATCAAACCTCAAAGAAAATTACTTTACAAGGTAGAAAAACTGGATCCCAACAAGAGGAGGAGTTAACTAGAAAAATTCAAACTGCAGACCAAGATTATAATAAAAAAGCTAATTTATCGCAGAAGCTGAAAAATAATTTAATAGACAAAGTTAGACCTAACCTCTCACAAAGACTTCAAGATCTTATTCTAGAAATAGACAATGCATTACAATTGCAACTGTCCAAGTTTGCCATTTTTAATGAGTCCCTAGTGATAGGCATGGGCAATCAATTAATACCTATCTCCTCTAAAAATCAATCCATGAAATCGGTCTCAATTTCTGTTGATATTGAAAAAGCCCTCTATGATTACTTGAAAAATTCTAAACTTCAGAAAAAATCTGCATTTATACCAATTCAATACAACAAACATCCATTATTTAATAAAACTCCATTTGGCGCTGTGGGCCATTCTTCACAACCTTCTCAAAATCACAATAAATCAGTTTCAAGCACATCATCTCAAGCTCCAGCCCCAATACATAAGTACAATAACTCCATAACACCTTCAGGACAACCAACTATGGGTGAATCAACCTTAACAGCAACAACTTCTAACACTTATGTTAATAGCACGCCAGCAGCAACACCAACATTACCCAATCAATCAAATTATTTATCTTTAGATCCACGTTCACCGATAACTTCAGTTCCTTCAACACCAGCATTAAATGGCCCAAGAGCATTTGATACATCAAGAAATATGAGTGCAGATAACTTGTCAATTAATTCGGGTGTTGTTAATGGGTTGCAATCAGCTGGTTTATTTTTTGGAAAACCACTTGAGTCAATACCTCATGATGAAGAAATGGTTCCCTTGTTTGTTAAACGCTGTATAGCATTAATCGAGACTTATGGTCAACATTCGGAAGGTATATACAGATCGTCACCAAATAAAGCTAAATTAGAAGAATTGAAGTATCAAATAGATAACGATCCATCTAATTTACAATTACTTGACCCACCAGATCCAAATAATGTTACAAACGACTACGTTTTTGTGTTGGCTTCTTTACTGAAAAGATTTTTTAATGATTTACCGGATCCTTTACTAACACACGCACAATCTGAGAGTTTCTTCAAAGCTGGACAAATTGAAGATCAAGCTACTCTGCGTGTTCAGTTACATCGTATTGTTTTTGAATTGCCAGATGCCAATTACTTTACTTTAAGAGATCTGTTATTCCATTTTTATAATATTTCACAAATTCCCCAAGTCAGAATGAGTGTTAAGAATCTAGCTATTGTCTGGGCCCATAATTTATTAGGACATGTTACTTATAGTAAACAAGATTTAAGTGTTCAACAACGTGTTATTGAGGAGTTGGTTTTGGCTGCTCATGATATTTTTAATCCTAAGGAGGATGATTAAATGATTTATTTTTGATTACTCCCTTGGTCTTTTGTTTTTTTTGTTTTGCTTTGGAAATGTGTTATTTTTATTCTAGAGAGTGCTTTTCATGGTACCTTTATTTCTAATTATTTTATTTTAAAAGGGGAAATTATTAAGGGTTTCATGTTTTGACACTTGATTATTTTTCCTTCTTTATAAAATACATTTATACTTACTCTTTGTTTCAATTTTTCTACTGTGTTATTTTTGTTTTTTTATGATTTGATTTTTAATTTTGTCCTTACATGTCCCCTCATTAATTTGATTTTAAGACCTTTTCTTCCCTTCAAAATTTGTGTTACTGACTTTTATTTTAATTAATAATCTGTCCTCGTTAAAGATACCAGATTCATATCTTGCCAGTATAGACCATGCAGCCTCTGGATTAAAAAGCGATGTTTGATCTGATTTGTCAGCGAGTCCCTAACTATCTCAAAAGGGCGTGCAATAACGATTTACAGATCTCACGCTAAGTGAAAGCAAAATAACGTTGCAAACTTGAGCGTCACCGAACCATTAATTATTACAGCAAACTAACAAGTATATAGCATAGTGAATTTGCTAAATTACCGTAACAAAGAAAGTATACGCAATTACCCACTGATCATAAAAGATAAAGTTTAAAAGTTCTGTTGAAGGAAAGACCGAATCCGAATCCCGAAGGTGTTTTTTTTTTCTGCCCTGCTTCCCGAGACCGAACAACGAGGCATCGCGAGCCCAAGTTTTCCAAAATGGTTCGGCCGGTCTTAACAAGTATCCCCGGGTAATATCCTCTTACATCCATCTTGTAGTCAAGGCTTTCAAAGAATTGGATAAAAGTTGTAAATACATTGAAATTAATGTCGCTTATTAATGACGTAAAGCTTAAATCCTTTTAAATCCTCAAATTACCGCTTAAAAGCCACAGATCTCCTTCTACCAAGTATAATTTTTAGTTGTTTAAAGTGTGCATATTGATTTCAAATCATACGGATTTCACACACGGTTTTCAAATTTGTCACAGAGGCATATAAATATCCAGAGAATTCCTCATTTTTCAAAAGGCAGATTCAGACATCGACCACAGCAGACTCCTACGCCATTATTTATTGATAAATTTAGCACTAACGTATACCTCTTGCCACAAATGTCTCTGCTACACAAGATAACTAACTTCGTTCCATTAGAGAAGAGAAGCAAAACATT
Source organism: Ambrosiozyma philentoma (assembly GCA_003707675.3). Classification (NCBI taxonomy): domain Eukaryota; kingdom Fungi; phylum Ascomycota; class Pichiomycetes; order Pichiales; family Pichiaceae; genus Ambrosiozyma; species Ambrosiozyma philentoma. The sequence continues at coordinate 45,234 of PPKZ03000002.1, forward strand.
TTCATTTGCCATAAGTCTTGTGGCGTTAACACTAGATAATTTAAGTGTTTCTGGTGGTATGGTTTCTACGACCAGTGTTCAAGAGCATTTCAATGCAACTTCAACTGAAGCAACATGGGTCATCTCAGCTTACGCTTTAACGTTGGGCTCTTTTATTTTGCTTGCTGGTAAATTAGCGGACATACTTGGACCCCATGTGGTGTTTCTGTGGGGTACTGGATTCATGGCCCTCTTTGCCTTGATTTGTGCTGTTATTGAAAATTCTATCATTGCTTTAATTGTGTTTAGAGCACTACAAGGGGTTGCTGGTTCGACGTTGATTCCTTCTGGTATTGCGTTGACTGCTAGTTATTATGGACACGATCCAAAGAAAATGGAAAAAGCCAGTAGAGCATTATTAATTGCAGTTACTGCATCTTTTGGGTTTGGTACAGTTATTGGAGGTGCTTTTGCTTTAACCGATATTGGATATAAAGCTTTCTTTTATTTCACTTTTGCTGTTGCTTTCGCTGCATTTGTGTTGCTTGGCTTATTTATGGTTCCGCCTGACAGAACTGAAGCTCATTCCAATCTACACTTAGGGGATTTAAACTATGGTGGTGTTATTATGTTTGTGGGAGGCTGCTTACTAATTATTTTGGGGTTAACTGAAGGTGGCCATAACTGGAAAGCACCTAAGGCTTATATCACGCTTCCTATTGGGTTCTTCATGGTGGTTTCTGTCTTCCTTTTTGAAGTTCTGTATATTAGAAAATTTAAACAAAATCATGCCAACAAGATTCCTGTTCAAACTACTATTTTGAAGTCCCCTGAATGCATTGTTGAAACAAATGGAGTTACATCCTCATCGTCTACATCATCAATTGATGGTAATTCTGGTAGCAGTGAGGCTAATCATTTAAAAGAAGAACCAAGCAAACTTGATTGGAGATTAAGAATGGATTACTTGTTCCCACCAGAAGCAAAGTCCATCCCTAACTTCTTTGTATTCCTATTTCAAGTTATTGCTTATTATATTACTTTCACTATTATAATGACCGGATTATTTCAATACCACCAATTCGTTGACCATGATTCTACAATTATTGCTTCTCTTAAAGTGTTTTCTCTGGCAGTGGGTGTTGTTACGGGAGCATTGACTTACCATAGCTCTATTGTTAAAAAGATTGGTACTAGATATTTGTTAGTTATGTGTTCTCTTTTCTCATTAGGTAGTGCCATTTGGTTTACTAGAATTAACTTCACTGCCAAAAAGAGTTACTTCAAGTTTGAAATTATTAGTTTGTTCCTCCATGGTTTCTTTATCAATTGGTTCTTCGACTTTTTCTTAGCTTCTGTCATGAGTAATACGCCAATGCATTTACAGGGTGCTATTGCTGGTATTTATTGGACCTTTGGTCAACTAGGTGTTGCACTAGGTGATGGTATATTTACCTCCATTGTTGGTGAATTGGTTCCAGCATACACCAATGAGGAGAAACACTACGTACAGGATAAGATTGTTAATGGTTTATATATTTCCGTTGCTGCTTGTGCGCTATCACTGATCTTCTCTCTATTTGCTAAGGATACTGATAGTGAGAGAGCTATATCAAAGAAACAACAGGCAGTAACCGATGTTGACGATGTTGACGATGTTGAAAAGCAAGAAGAAACCTCTTCTACAAATTGATATTTTCTTTTTACTAAATAGATTGCTCCAATTTTTTAATACATACTTCTGTTTTATATTTTATACATAATTTTTTTACATAATGTTATACATAATTTTATACATTAATTTAAGGCACTTGCTTATAAGTGATTTACAATGACCTGGATAGGAGGTTGGTCAAGAATTGTATTTATTTTGCCCCTTTTGCACTTATATTTATCTTAAGTTGCTTCCTGCTTCTGTTAAATAAACATAGATTATTTTAAAATAATAAAAATAATAATACAGAAACCGAAACCCGAGAGTGCCTAGCCCGGTCGCTTCTAACCGAAATCGAAGACCGAGAAGGTTTCAAAATTTCCGACTTGGTTCAATCAGCCGTAACCTTATTTGTATAGTCCACGACTGTATCACTGACTACTCTGATTCATGTCTATTAGAAGTCCAGTTCATATAATCACGGTTAAACTATCCCATATGTGTGTTATGTGGGTGCCAACGAGGTATTTCCAATTTTATGTGATTTGCGGTTCGCTGACTCCTAACTTTGGGTACATGCATTTGGATTAATAAGCAAAGTCTCATTGTATCAGCCTCCCACGCTCTAATGCCCAATTCTTATCTAAACTACCACTATATATAAGCATGATAATTTCCTAACTTATATACCCCTGAACTTAGAAACTTGGCATTTTAGATAAGTGTTTGAGCCAAAACATCGGCCGACACCACGATTCAAACCAGAAAAACAATGGATTTTATCAACAATATCAGAAAAGTTGTCCCTATGGAAAAGAGAAGTAAAGAAGTGGCCTTTGGTATAAGTATCTTGGCCATTACACTTGACAATCTCAGCAATTCAGGTGGACAGGTTTCAATCACAGATATCCAAGAAAGGTTTAATGTTCCATCCACACAAGCAACTTGGATTATTTCAGGTTATGCTTTAACTTTAGGTTCTTTCATTATGTTGTCTGGTAAATTGGCCGATATTTTGGGGCCACATAATGTGTTTTTGGTTGGCTCTGGGTTAATGAGTTTATTTGCTTTGGTTTGTGCTGTTATAGATAAATCTATTATAGCATTAATTATTTTTAGAGCTTTACAAGGAATTGCTGGTTCTACATTGATACCTTCAGGTATGGCTCTATGTGCTGCTTATTTTAAGGATGATCCTATGAAATTGAGATTAGCTACTAAGTTTTTGATTGCTGCTGTAACATGTTCAATGGGATTTGGGGCCGTTATTGGGGGAGCTTTCAACTTAACAAGCATTGGGTATAAGGCTTTCTTTTATTTTGTGTTTGGTGTGGCCTTTGTTAGCTTTTTCCTCTTGCTACTGCTTATAGTTCCACCAGAGAAGAAAAAGAACCAAAAACAACTATATTTGAAAGACTTAAACTATGGTGGTGTTATAGTGTTAGTTATTGGCCTACGGTTACTAATTCTAGGATTGAATGAAGGAGGTGAAAATTGGAATAGTCCTAAGGCATACGTTACTATTCCAGTTGGATTTGTCATGGTTTTATCAGTTTTCCTTTTTGAAACTGTTTATATTACACGTTATAGAAAGAAGCACTCTAATGACATACTGGTAGATTCGGCTCCTCAATTGGCTGATAATACAACTGCGACATTTAGATTGGACCATCCCCCTTTGCCTGGTTTTGAATCATCTAAGGATTGGAAACTAACTATGGATTATCTGTTTCCTACCGAATGCTTAAAAATTCCAAACTTTTTGGTATTTTTATTTATCTTAATTCCGTATTACATCACATTCACAGTTGCTATGACTGCATTATTTCAATTCCATATAGATGTCGAACATGACAGTATAATGATAGCTTCCCTAAAAGTTTTTCCGATTGGTCTTGGTGCAGCTACAGGTGCTATAGCTTATAGACCAGGAATTGTAGCTAAGTTAGGCACTAAGTTCTACTTGATGATAGTTTCCATGTTTGTATTGGGAACTTCAATTTGGTTCACTAGAATTAATTTTGCGGAAAAGAAACAATATTTTAAGTACGAAATGTTTAGTTTATTTATTCATACTCTTTTCATTAACGGATTTTTTAATGTCTTCATGGGATCAATTTTGGTTAATACACCAATGCATTTGCAAGGTTCAATTGTGGGAATTTATTGGACTGCGGGCCAGGTAGGTATTGCTCTAGGTAATGCTATTTTCACATGTATAGTTGGTGATTTACATATTGTTAATTCGTATGATGACAAGAAGGAGATGCAGAGGAGAATTGTTAATGGGATGTACCTTTGTGTCGCTGGCTCTGCATTAGCATTTATTGCTTCCTTTTTCACAAAGGATACCGATAGTACTAGGGCTAAAAAGAAGGAATGCCTCAAGAAGATGGAAAGGAAACCCGTGAGTGATCTAGAAATGCAAGCAAGAATCGTCAAAGACTGATTTCATATTCCCCCGTGTTATTCTTGTTTTATTCAAATGCCTTTCTCCAAATATGTATGGATCTTTGAATATTTGAATTATTCAGAGATTTATACGCTTTGTACTTAAGTAGTTAATGATCTTAAGCGGATATATATAACATCCATATGTCCTCGATATCTAGTAAAACTTCTAGCCAATAAAATCAGAATCGTTTAAAATTAGCTACAAAAATGAGAACGTCAATTTAAGCATGAATTAAATCAGCCAAATAAAATTCGAAACACAAAACAAAGATAGTTAGACGTTGGGAACCATGAGTTTTGCATCTCTACAAACTAGTGGCATAGACCACTTTGATGTTCAAGTCATTTACATAGGAGACAGGCCCTTTTATAATAGATATAATTATGACTTATGATCCTCCCACAAGAGTATGCTTAAACCTTTCCTCACCCGGTATTTTCCTTTGTTTTAAATTACCATCCTTCTTTAACTCTAAATCATATCAGGGGACCCAATACACTTGACCACTAATAGAAGAAACAACAGGTTTAATGGGAATAATAGCCAAAAACACGTCTTTCAATGGTGGCTATGTTCACAGTATTATACCAGATGAGTTAACCTCTAAAGAACATGCCTATGAGGCCAAACATAGACGCAAATTCCGTATCTGGGGAACACACCGGCTAGATAACAAAACCTTTTTGCCCATGACTTGATATAAAACAAGGGTGCTTTTAACCTATCGATCCAGAATGATCATAACAGCCAGTAAAGAGTAGGAGTTGCTTTATACTATTTGTGCCATAATCAATGAGTCTTGATGCAACAACAACAGAATTTATTGCTGTTCTAGTCTGTGATAAAACATCCGAATCATTAAAGCACTATGGCAGCTTTGGTGACCAAGCCATAGCTTTATTCAAGAAACTTGGCCTAACAGAATATCAATTCAAACAGTATGATGCTTTCTTAGATGAACTTCCAACGTTTGAAGAACTTCAATCCTGTAGAGGAGTACATATCACTGGTTCAACTTACAACCCGTATTCCAAAGACTATCCGTGGATCACTCATTTAATTGAATTTGTACAGAAATGTTTGCAATTAGATTTTCCAATAGTTGGCTCTTGCTTTGGTCATCAGATATCCGGGATTGCTTTAGGTTTAAAAGCTGAAAGAAACCCGAATGGCTGGGAATTAGGTTTAACTGAAGTTAAAGTCAATCCATTACCTGAATTAAAGAAGTTTGCAACAGACAAAGGTACTTTAACATATAATATTATGCAAGTTCATAGAAATCAAATACTTATAGATGATAATAATAAGTTACCTGATGGTTACTATAACATTGGTTGTTCTGAAAGGTGCAAACTTCAAGGCCTTTACAAACCAGGAAAGTTGCTAACTTTCCAAGGTCATGCAGAATTTTATACAGAACATGGGAACAAGTTGGCTAAAAACGTTGTCGCTCGCTTTGCAATGGATCTGGAGGTCTATACTCGTGCATTAGAACGATCCAAGAAATTTAAAAATGATGGTGAATATTTAGGTGCTTTCATGGTGGAACTACTTAAGAATTATAAGAATTGAACTTTATAACTATAAATTAACTAATATTTACTCCTTCATGCTCCAATTTAATTGAGTATATAAATTCACGTCTATGCTAATGTCATCATACAAATAACCGAAGGTTTGCGGCTTTAGTTGGCCGCAAAGACACCAACTCCTCAGAATATCCAAATGGTTTAGTCGAGGGCCACAACACAAAAGAATCACCTAAAGTAACTCCTCGTTCCATCTGATAGATTGGTATTATGTAATTGACATATTCTGGTAAATATTCCTCAAGAATCTGAACTCATGGGAGGAGTCAATAACTTGCGTTAGGATCACGTATTTGGGGTTAAGAAGTTAAACCCGGATACATTTAAGAAGTTAAACCCCGGCCAACATACAAGGAAACAACTTGATTGGGTAGAACTGATATAGAATTTAGCTGTTATTTTGAACTAATTACTAACTTTGAAAAATATATAATGATACCAAATTTGCCACCTATTCTTTCCACCAAAGTGCTAATTTAATCCTAGAAATAATTATAATTCAGGTAACCGTAATGTCATATTTTGTCTTAGGCTCAACTGGTCTTTGTGGATCGAATTTCTTAAACACAATTTTAAAATCACCCGAAGTTTCTAAAGTCTTTACAGTTTCCAGAAGAGAACCAACACCAGCTACAGGAGAAAATAAATTGAGTTTGACTGTCGAAAAAGATACATCGAAATGGCCATCAATTATTGAAAGATTAGACATCCCCGCTGGGTCAACTTTTTTTTCTGGGTTTGGTACAACAACTGGCGCAGCTGGGACAGCAGAAAACTTTATTAGAATTGACCATGATATTGCTATGGATGCATTTAAGGCTGCTAAATTAGCTAAATTTGATACTGCTATTGTGATTTCATCAGGAGGAGCCAATCCTAGCTCTAGAGTTTTGTATTGGAACACAAAAGGTAAGATTGAAGAGGATTTAAAAGCTTTGAATTTTAAGAGAACAATTATTTTAAGACCCGGCGCCATCTTAGGAAGAGTGGTGGAAGAAGGAAGACCTTTCAGAAGTAGAATAGGTGCTTTCATTGGTACAACTTGTAGAAAATGGGGTATCGAGAAAGTTATAGCTCCAATTTATGGCGAAGAAGTTGCGAAATTAAGTTTCTTTTTAAGCCAAAAGCCAATTGGAAAAGAAGGTGAAGTTATAACGATTGAACCTCGTGATATGTTAAAGATGGTTAGAGAAAATAACTTGAGTGTTGCCGCTTAGTTCAACTCTTATATGGCAATTTTATATTTACTGTTCACAGTTGCTTTGTAACCTTTTAATCGATTTCTATTCCATAGAACAGAATAATTTATTAAAATAAAAGAAAACTCAAAGAAAGGAAATAAAGTGTAAATCAAATTTTGCAAATGCCAATAGAACAAGTCTAAAAAGGAAACGATAAGAAATAAAAAGTAGTAGAAATGAAAAAGCACAATCAACGCACAATCTCAGTCTGAATAGTAACATTCTTCACACCATAAGCATTCAAGCACTCTCTTAATATACCTAAAGTGGACTCAGCATCTTCAAAATTCTTAGAATTCAATTCAACAATCATTGAGCCGACAACAATTTTTTCATTCAAACTCCATAAATGAAAGTTCTTAATACCAATCACATTTGGAACCAATTCTAAGTCATGCTGTATCTCAATTAAGTCTAAATGTTTTGGTGTAGATTGCAACAAAATTCTACAAGTTTTTTGAAACAGCGGTAATGCTGTAAAGAAAATAAATGTAGTCAATAGTAGAGTCACAATTGGATCAGTATAGTGTCTCCATGTAAAATCAGTCTTCCATATGAATAAAGCGGCAAACATGACACCTACATTACCCAATGCATCACCCATAACATGTAAGAAAACACCTTCAATATTCAAAGATTTTGTTTTACGATGTTCCATCACGTTCTCTTGAGATTTTATATAATGTTGATGTGATGCGTGAACATTGTTTTCTTTAGGTATAACCGAATGCAAAGTATCTGTTGAAGCTGAGCTTGATGGTGATGAGATAGCTTCAAAAATTCCAGATTCTTTATTTTCTAATAATGGAGTGTTAAATAATTCCAAATCTGATTCGCCAGATGATTCGCCAGATGATTCATCAGACTCCTTATGTGAATGTACGTGCATATGTGTATGTGAATGATGAGAGCGTTCATTTCCCTTACCACTATGGGTATGTTCATGTTTATGTTCATGCTCGGTATGGTGACCCATTTCAATGTCCCCTTGACATTCATTATCATCATCATCGTCAAAGGAAAAACCGTGAGTATGGGCATGGCCACCGCTTGCTGAACCATGAGAATGCGAATGACCGTGTTCATGAAATAAAAACATACCAATAACATTAGAAGCTAAACCTAAAGCACCAACGACCAAAACCAGAACAGGATTCGAAATTTCAGGGGGACTTAAAAGACGTTGGCCAGCATGAATAATCAATGTTATACAAAGAGTCAATAAGGAAACCGCATTAATCAAAGCACCCAATATCTCAGCTCTTTTCCAACCAAATGTATACTGTGAATCAGGTTGTCTGTTTTTCGCTGTTTTAACTGCCCATAGAGCAACAAGCAATGAAGCTATATCATTTAAAACATGGAAAGCATCAGCCAATAGAGCCAATGAGTTTGTAAGATATCCTATTATAATTTCAGAAAGAAAAATCAGTGAATCCAAGGTTAAAAATAGTATAAGCTTCACCTCTTTCCTTGATAACTTCATTTTTTCTTTGATTTTTTTTGTTTGTGATACATGAAACCAACAAGAAATTCATCAACTCCAATTTTTGAAAAGGCAGCCCAGCTCCTATTTAAACAATCAACGATCAACGATCACAAAATTGGAAAAAGCTCAGGTTGGACATGCCAAGAGTTCCTCCTTAATTAATTCTCTCTCCCTTGACTCAACTCGTTATCAGCGCCGGTCAACGTCTCTCTCTTGATCGTCTTGATCAAGTCGGTCATCGGGTACGCAATTCTTAGAAAATTATCATTGCCTTAATATAACTTTGTGAGATATCCGTGGAAGTAGAAAACAATATTTCTGGATATTCAAAGACCCTTAGTAGACCCTGGCAGCAGGACACAGACATGTGCTCAATTAGCCGAAAGCGGAAATCCCAATTACAGAACGTGGGTTTCGCTTTTGCGGCTGTGCTACTCAGTGCTTACGTATGCGCTTACGAAATATCGTCTGAACTCATTATCAACGAGAGAAATACACAATACTAGTCAACCAACTCCTCATAGGCAGAAAATAGAATCTTAACATGCTTCTCTTTATGATGAATTAATTCCATAAAACCCTTTTCAATACCAAATCTCAAAGGAACTTTTGAAGTAATCAATCTCCTGACCTCATGAATAGGAATCAAACCTTGTTCAAAAGCCTTAACACTTTCTTCAAAATCTTTTTTAACAAAGCATATAGAGCCAGTAACCAATTTTTCATTAAACGTAACGTGCATTGGTTCGTATTCAACTTGTTTATGAGCCCACATTGCAATATTTGTAGCGACACCATGGACACTTAGTGATTTAACACTGGTTTTAAAAGTAATCGGAAATCCAGAACAATCGTAACTTCTATTGAATCCCTTTCCAGTAGGCGACATTTTTCTCAAATCTTCAACACATTGTTCCAATGTTTTCCCAGTTGGGTCATAGACTTCAGCACCCAGTTCTAAAGCTAACTCTCTTCTAGCCTTAGCAGGTTCACTAATAACAACTTTACCGCATTGATGACCCTTCAAAGCAAACAAAGTAGTCAATCCAATCGGTCCACCACCAATAATCAATGCAGATTGACCTTTTTGAAAATTGGATATTCTAACAGCATGCCATGAAACGGCAATTGGTTGAATTAAAGCTGCGACATCAGGTGGGATTTTAGAGTCATCATATTTAATCAACTTATGTTCACCGGTAACGACAAATTCAGCCAATCCACCATGTTGAAATCCCAAACCGGTCAAAGTCAAATACTCACAAGCATTGTAATATCCAGCTTTACAGGCTTCGCAATAATCCTCATTTTTATTAGGGGACAAATCACCAAATCTATGTTTATCATGACAAGTACCAGTAACTTCAACAACGACGAAATCACCAGGTTTAAACTTACTAACCTCTGGACCAACTTCAATAACCCTAGCACTAATTTCATGACCCAAAACGCATCCATGCTTAGATTTAAATCCAGAAATCTTGTTACCTTCAGGCTTCATGAATATATCACCAACTAAGAATTCTTTTAAATCGGATCCACAAATTGATGTGTACAAAACTTTCAATTTAACATCATCAGGCTTGTTAATCTGTGGTTCTGGAAATGCAGGTTCATATCTTATATTGTTTTTGCCATAGTACACTAATGCTTGCATTGTACCATTACCTGACTTAGGTAATGTTTTAGGAATCATCTGATTAGTTTTCTCGATTGATTGTGTAACTGGTGAAGACAAAACTGGAAAGATCGAAAATCCGGCACAGGATTGTGACTCTAACTTGTTGTAATTCATACTTTTAGTCATCGTATCAACTATTGTAATTGGAGATTCAATATAAATTGTTTAGACTAGAAGAAGAGTGAGAGATGACTGCAGTAGGTGATGTCTTAAAAATTGAATTATCTGTTTGAAGTGACGAAGCAGCAGTACACTGGGTTATATAATTTATACTATCTAACTGCAGTTATCTGGGTTAGATCATGAAATTTAATTTGCCCAATTAATTTAGGATCATCTGTGTTTTGGATATATTTTGTTCCCTGGCTCTAACCATTTCTCTCTAAACTGTGGTTCTGAGTGGGAGTTAAAGAGTGGTAGAACTTCGATTACATTTAATAGGAACCAGTGGTGCAAATTATAAAATTCATTCTGAATCATTGGACCAGGATCAGGTGGTATTGTTGTAGTAATCCTGTGATAGTCATCACCCTGGCCGCCCACAGATAAGAAAAGCACCCAAACTCCGGAAATTCCCGGGGTTGGCCCTCGTTACTCCTTTCGAGCTTTCGTGGGCTTTATGAGAGAAAACACCCTACAGTTGCTTGACAAAAAGATAGAACATTTAATTGTAATACTAGGTACAAGAGCCATGCAAATAAAATTTAGAAAATGTAACAAACAAGTGTAAAAAAAGGTAATCAGTAATTAATAAAACACAGCATAAGAGAACCATCAAACACACGCTTTAGAATTCAAAACAAAAAAATCGTAAAAAAAAAAGAATCATAAACACACAAAAACAAAAATTTAAAAGTTAATTAACGAAAGAATAAAATGGAATAACTAATTGAATTTCTAAGTAAAAAAGAATTCTTTAACAACGACAATACAAAACCAGAAGATAAAATATAAGCTAAAACAGCCTCTAATCAATTGACTCAACACCTTCAATAATGATTCTACTTGCCTTATTCATATAAGCATCACAAGTAATATCAATTAATTCATCAGTTGGAAATCTCAGAGAAGGAATATCAAAACATGAAGTAGACATCAAGTAGCCATAAAAGACTCTGATAATAGTTTCATCAGCAATAATCAGAATATCATTTGACATTCTTTCAATCTCCATAATTAATGGTTCTAATTTCAGTGCCAAATCATGATAACTTTCGGCTCTTGGATACCTATGATGATATGGATCAGCTTGGTGAGCTTTAAAATCAGACGGATATCTTTCACTTAATTCTGCATCACTCAAACCTTCAGCATCACCAGGTTTCAGCTGTGTTAATTCTGGTCTATGTTTCACAATTAATCCTTTATCTTTGAAGAGTTGTGACATTTCTGTTGTTCTTAATCTTGTGGATGTCCACACAACCAGATTCTTAGGAATATCATCACGACCCTGGTCTCTGAAATGAGCCACTGTTGCTTTGAATAATTTATCGGCATAGTCTTTACCCTTTTCGTCAATATGTGGATCTGACTTATATTTTAATTTGTTGTTAGAACATCTTGCAAAATATATTGAACCTAATTTGATTTTTGTGTTCATTAAATAAAAGATAATTTTAGTAGTTAGGAAATCATGCTTAGACTCATTAATAAATAATCTTTCACCAAAATTAATTGTTTTGATATATGTTAAGTTAGGTTCACTCATAGTCTCATAAGAATGGCTAACAACAGATATTCTTTTCTTATAATCTTCAACGGCATCTTTAGGGTCCCATGTTGAATAGTCTGGAGATTTAGTAGCATCCGCAATATTTCTTGCCAATAATTTATCATCATCAATCATACTTTCAATGAAAATCACTTTAACATTATCTTTATTCAAAGTCTCTTTGAGTTCTAATCTTTCTTTACTGTTACCATTAACAGCATCATAGATAGCAACTTGACCCAGATCATTTTTGAAAAAGTTCTGCATATCAGAAATGGCTAAATGGATTAATTTTTGTCTGATTGTCGAAGCCTCTTGAGTTTCAGGTTTTGGATCAAAAAAATCATTAGGAACATCATGCATTTTTTCTCTTCTATAATTACCTAAGTGGAATAAATTGGCTCTGACACCTAGCCATCTTAGATAACGACATAGTCCAATCGATAAGTTTGTTTTACCTCTTGCAGGTAGACCGACTAAAACGACGCAAATTGAACCTGCGTGATACATTTGACCAGATTCAGTGGAATACATTTGAGCAGGTGACACATGGAATCTAGAAACAGTTTTATGGATTTCATCGATGTCCTCAAAATGATCAGTAATCTTGTTAACTTCCGGAGAAGGTGGAGCTGGAATTAATGTACTATTAGAACTGCTATTGCTGATGTCTTCATTTTGTTGTTGTTCGGCTGTAGTGGGCTTGATCCATCTGTTTTGCTTTCTGGCGGAGTAGTTTCCAGGGTACTTAGGTTCTTCGATTTCAGCAATATCGTTAACGTTGTTAGCAGTCATGGTGAATGATATGGAATAGTGTGTTTGTCTTGAAAGCAGATCGAAGGAGGATACCGCTCGTTAGAGGTTCTGGATTGTCTTGTGTTGAATTCGATTGTTTCTCCACAAGAAGCGTCCGGGGAAGTTGGGGTGGACACGACCGTATCTGGAGATCTCGATACCTTCTACAGGCTTACATATGGAATATCCCTTAATTTGATTTGATTTTCCTGATCGGATACGTAGCATGGATGCTCTCGAAAATGACACTGTTTAATCCAGCCACAAGAGTTTTGAACATTGGAAAAGAGTGAGTCCAGCTCAACTTCAAGTTTTAGATTGGGCTACTTTACAAGGCTTAACGTCAAACAGTTATCTAATTATTAAATTTGCTATCTATATATTATTTAAAGAAATCATATGGAGTCATATGTAATCTTATATGATTATTCTTGCGCTGTGAATGGTAGAAATTAGATGTGCTGAAAATAAAACCTTAAAACATCTGAACAATATTCAAAAAAACGATAAACTAAATCACAAAACATCTGGTTTCATTGGTGAACGATCCAGTTGCTATTACACACCCTAATTCCCCTTGAACTTAACCTAATTCGTCTTCAAAGTTGATGTCTTCTTGTAAGCAGGTGGTGGAAAAGATGGATATGTAGGAGGCGGAGCAGATTCAGTGATTGCAGGGACTAGTACAAGGGTACCATTTTGTCTTCCTTGATTATATGCTGGTGGCGGATCTGTATATTGATTGTTACTAGCATTAGTAGCAAGTCGGTCTTCAAATGAGTTAGCATTGTTATTGTTTACGTTAACCTGTGTATTGCGTGTATGATGTAGTGGTAGTGGACTTAGAACATTAGGAACGTTCATCTGGCTCAACCTAGGTTTGGAGAAACAAAACATGTAAGTAATCAAAATTATCAGCATTAGTGCAACGGCGAGTAGTATATACTTGACATTGCCATTTATATCACCATCTCGTTTAACCAATTCCTGAACCCCGATAAGAGCCATGATGATAAGTTGATCCTTTCTTTTCGTATTTGTATGGCGTAAGGCACTAGAGTTGAACTATAGCAGAAGGGGTGATAGCAGTCTTAAGATATTATATATGACCTATGCTACCCCCTTGGTATCATTTCTGTTATTAGTAGTCAGGATACCTCCTTCCAATCTATAGGTGTGACCGTGATCGTGGCACTATCTAAGCCCATCCGTTTGGGGAGTTCAGTGTCGTGCGCCAGTCAAATCGGAGGATTCAATTTGCCGAATTAAATGACGTCTTTGCAGAATTTGTGATTTTCAGCACTTCATCAGTTTAGTTTTATGGCATTGAATCAGGACAGCACTTCAAAATTCCAGGAAGAGTGTCTTAAATTAATCACTGAAGTTTTAGCAAGAATATAACAGACTTATTTGGAAGTTCCTCTACTATTTATTATGTAAAGTATAGCATACGTCAAAATCAGTTACAATTAGAATTTGAAAAGATAGAAATTAGAAAATGAACATAAAGATAAAAATAAGAATAAGAATAAGAATAAACCCCGAGTGTCCACTTATCTATGGCAATTTCAACAAATGCAGACTCGTATATAATATTAACTAATTATTAAGTGTCAGAGCCATCTTTGTAAACTGGAGGTGGAAAAGAAGGATATCTCCTTTCCCGACCTGAAATATTAATGTCAACCACTCTTGAAGAACTGGACCCATTCGAATTATTTGTACCTTTTCCCTTATAAATTGGAGGTGGCTCATAATAGTATGTACTGGGACTGATTTGTTCATGGTTACTTCCTGTAATTGAAGAAAGGTGACCTTCACATCTTCCAATTTCTGGATTTTGTGTTCTTAGTACTGATGATGACAAGAAACTGTTTCTATAATTGTGTGGTGTAATGACCTGCACATTACTGTGTGATGTTCTATTGGAAGCATGATTCCATTTCCTGTAAACAATAAAGCATATTGCGGGAACAAAAACTATTAATACGATAGTCCCAACAATTACACCTACAGTACCACCTAAAGACACTGAAGAAGTACCATCATCATCATCATATTCAGAAGAAGTACCATCATCATCATCATATTCAGAATTTCTAGTGTATCTTATGTAATTAAATGGGGACATGCTGTTAGCGGACTTGATTTAACAAGGTTCAATTGATCGACCAAAAATAATATCAGCATTTGTTGTATGAAGAGACATTTGGGGTATATCTTTATTTATATATAAAAAATGAAACAAAAAATTGTAGTTAAGAGTCCTAATGCCGGAATCTGGCTAGGTAACAGACTAAAAAAGTCTGGAAAAGATGCTCTGATTCTAGTGACACCAGGGGCAGAGTACGTCGCGCCCTAGATGCTATGACTTCATTTTATCTTAGTTTGACGTATTTATCATATTAAAATTCTCTATTAGAATGACCTTTATATATATCTATATGAGGAGAATACTATACGAGGATTAAAATATCATCTTTTATTAGCAAGCTTAAAAACCCTGCTAGACTTTAAATGACACTCATGACAACTGCTTAAAAAAGCAGACTCAAAGATTAGTGACACTCTATAACTAACTAACTAATTTAGGCGCTCAAAAGTTTTGAAAATGAAAATGAAAATGCATATAAATGCTTGATAGTCATACACCCATTACATTGACTAATTATTGGTATCAGAGGATTTCTTGTAAATTGGCGGCGGAAAAGTAGGATAATCTCTTCCAGGAACCGAAATGTTGATGCCAATGATTCTTGGAGAATTGGATCCATTTGAGTTATCTGTTCTTCTTTCCTCATAAAGTGGAGGTGCCCCATCATTGTATGCACTGGGGCTGTTTTGTTCATGGTTTCTTCTTGTATTTGATGAAGTACCTCCATTTGTCGCTATTTCTCGTACTTGTGTTCTTTGTACTGATGATTCCATGGAACTGTTTCTATAATTTCTTGGTGTAATGTTCTGCACACTACTTTGTGAAAGTGGTATTATAGTTGGAGTGGAATCCTGTTCTCTCTCCTTCCGGCGGCGTGAGCATATTGCTATAGCTAAAGTAAAACAGAATATGGCAACTACTATAACTATAACAGGAATAAGAAACTTTTGAGATTTCTGTTTATTGCCATTATAACCATTAAGATATCTTTTGCAATTGAATGGAGCCATGTGGGTTAATGGGAAATGTAGCTTCGATTTGATTTAACGAGGTTTGCAGTTTGATTGATTGAGTAAGAATAAATACGCTTCACCTCGACTTGTTGTTGCTTGGATATATATTGAGGAGTCATTTAGCTTTATATAGTAACAGATTCCAAAAGACAGAATAGTGAGTTTTCTAGAGAGGGACTGTCAAAGCTAAGATGGGATCAGTGACTGAGCAATGCCTTGAAAGCTGGGACTGTCCACATTGCTTCGCTCAGTTCAAAGGTTTCACTAGGCTTTTCATGGTACTGCAAGTTTTCTAAAATTATAAGTATCACGTCAACCTCTGATATAAGGCATTAAACATATTTTTTAATTGGAAAACTCAATGACGCACAAAAATTGTGATATATTCAGAAGGGTAAAATAAATTACAATTCATTCATGTCCGCATGACCACGGACTTACAGAAACAGACTGATAACTAAACTAGAAACTTATTTCAGAGCTTCTTTATTAGCCATATGTAATTGAATAAAACGCAAATATATATATATTATCAAGATCAACTTAAATTCAAGCACCAACCATGCTCATCAACCAGATCAAACCAATTAATCACTTTACTCCCATCAACATTTCTTTCCCAACACTCACGTAAAATCACTTCAATCTTCTCAACATTAGTCACATCAAAACTCTGTTTCTTCAATGCATCAAGCAACTCCAAAATCAAACTTTTATCTTGTTCATAAACAGTATTGCAACCACCAACTACAAAAGACCACAAAATTGATGAATTCACATGAGCAACATTAGTGAAATACTTTAATAAATTAAATATCTTCACCATTAAAAGTTGGTTCTCAGGGACATTAGGAGGATATTTTCGAACAATATTTCTGAGTGTTAATTGTAAAGTAAATTGATATAGTTCGTACAATGATAAATGGACCTCAAAATCTTCAATTTGAATAAAGCTCAAATCTGTTCTAATTGGATGTGTGTTATAAATCACTTTATCTATTTTTGTACCTTTATATTCCAAAATATTTAGCTTTTCAGTGTACACATGATTCCCTACCTTGTTTGGATCTTGTATCATCCTCAAACCTTCGGATTTCCACTGATTCTTTAATTCTATCATTTCAGGAATAATATGTAATAATGGTTCAATGACATTAATTGGTGGGTACATTTCAGTATGTGGTATAGAAAATATTTTTTGAGTTGTTTGAGCATCCAATAAAGTACCATGAATAAAAGCACTAGATGAATGTAGATCTTGAAAACTGAAAAATGAAAGCAACGAGTAAAGTTGGGAATGTAAATTATCTAAGTTATCCAGTATTTTGAAAGAAGTGATCAAATCTTTAGATTTAATTAAATATTCAAACCAATTTCTCTTATCAACGTTTGAGCCCGGAAAATGTGATAACTTAGCTAATAATAAACAAGAACTTAAACAACCAATGAACAATTGAAACGCAGTTTCGTTAGGGCCATTTGTAATGGCTTCAGTAATGTCATTTTCAATTTGTACTAGCCATGCATCAAACAATTGATTTTTAGAAACAGCACCCCAAACAATAATCGAGTTTCTAAAAGTTATACTAGTTTCAGCTATACTCAAAATTGACTCCAAAAACCTATCAAAATGAGCATCTGAAAAACATAACTTAGACGCAGTAACGCAGAAAGATTCTAAATATTCAGTCTCGACTTCCGCTAATGACCCCCGCAGTATTTCTGCAAGTCTGTCAAATTTTAAGTGTTCTTTATTTCTCTGGAGTTCAATGTCTGTTGATGAATGGACCAGGTCATGTAAATGATCAGGCGAGCTCTTAACTTGATTGACTGATTTAATAAATCTTCTAACATTATCAACTGCACTTAATTCAGGGTTTGATTTAAAATCTAATTGCTCCAGCGATGATATATAACCCGAAGACGCGTCATGAAGTTCTGAATTGGCATTAGTTAGATCAACAGGGGATAAAGTTGGACTGACAGTACCAGCGGCAGGAATAATAGTGACCATTAAAGCTGATTCCGTTGAAGGCCCAGATCTGATTGGGGTATTTTGAGATTGAATAGAGTTTGATCGATCAAAAGACTCATTCTGTTCTTCTTGTTGCCCTGATTGTAGGAGCGGTAATGATGGGGTTGGAAGAATTTGCGACCGCCTATGTTTCTTTTGATGTTCTTGAAAGTGTACCTGGAATTCTTGTTGTGTCATCTCTAGCGGAGTTTTCTTAACATTTTCTGGCCAAATACACTCTCTATTCTTTTCAACACACAGGCCACATTTTGGCTTTGCTTCATCACATTTTTTTCTGAAGCAATCAGATGTTTGGAAAATCTGTTAGTATGTTCCTCGATTAGCTATTATTGTTAACTTAGTGATACGTACGATCTCTTTCTACAAGTCAAGCAACCATTTCTAGACCTTGCTCTGGGACCGCCCACAAATCTGAAAGTTCCAGGTTGCTGTTTGCGAACATATGCTCTTTTTGGTTTCTGGGGATGATTTTCTGATTCTAATTGATTCTCTTTGACATTCTGGTTTTCCATTTGGACTGCAATTCCTTTCCCACATAACCAGCACTTAAGGCACCTTCAAACTACCAATCAGAAAACAATTTTTAGCAACATGCAGATCCGCTGAACTTCGGCTACGCCACATTTAATAACCTAGAGTCTCAGCCTCCCGCGCCAGCCCTCTCATAATCTGCTGAAACATAGTTAAGCGTAAATAATAAGAAGAAATAAAGGCGTTTCAACTCCATCATGTAAAACAACCTATATCAACCATATTCCGTGTTTTCTAAGCTCTGAAGTTGACGTCTTGATACCCCTTTCTTTTTTACTCTACTCTTTGCTATACCTCAGTACAACTTAGTTCAACTCTACTGATCTGATAGAAACAGCTCATCGCTATTATTCAAATTTGTTCAAAAACTCAACCATGCCTAGTTATAAGTCTGCTAGACCTTCTTCGATCGTTATCCCTTCGTCCAACAGATCAATTACTTCCAATGACCTTTTATCGTGGAAAAATGATCAAATCTTATTATGGTTGAAGAATACTGGCTATAATGATGATATAATTGATGCATTTAGGGCCCATAATATAACTGGTTTAACTTTACCTTATTTAAATACAGAAGAATTGAAAGATATGGGTATTATTAATTTAAAATCTCGTTTGAATTTAATGAAAGACATTAATGATTTATTGGTTGATAAAGGGTTATCAACTATGAAGTTTGGTGTTGGTTCTCATCCAATTTTGAATGAATTACAAGCTTTAGTGATCTCAACTAATCTAGCATCAACTTTAACTGAATCAATGGATAGCTCAGCTTCGTCTACAATCAATTCTACTTCCATAAGTAGTAAGAGTTTAATCAATCAATTCAACAAATTAAAGGAAGATTTGTTGCCGGTGTTGAAAGAGATTAAAGATAAAAAGCCATTACCAACCCCAGATCACACTACAAGTGCATCAGCAATGAACACATCCCCAAAAAATTCACATATCACTTCAGCAACTTCATCAAAACATAATACCAGCACGTCATCCAAGAAAGTTGGTTATAGAAAATCTATAAGCTCGCCGCCAATCATTTCTCCGATTGTTTATGATGAACAACCAGTTCAACAAATGAACAAATTACCAAATAATTCAAAATCAACTTTAAGTGTGCACACACTTGATCCAAATGCTTCAAATGGAGCTCCAAGATCTCCAAACAGGCCACAATTGTTCCAAGCTAGTTCTTCAGGTTCCGTAAATAGACACCATCACCATTTAAGACAGTCATTATTGAATCCTAGCACATCAGCAACTACAACACCTACTATAATTGCATCTCCAAGTCCACAAACTCCGCCAATTCCATCAAATCCCCCACCATCGTTATTACCAGGCATGTCATCGACAGCTTCAACTTCATCTGCACAACCACAATCATCAAGACCTAGTAGTGAGCCATTAAAGCAATTACGTGCTAAAATTGATGATCCATGTTACAAGATTTTACAAAGTGCAATGAGACGTCATAATTTAGACAAGAACGAATGGAAGAAGTATGTTTTAGTTATTTGCTATGGCGGAGATCAAGAACGTATTATTGGATATGATGAAAAGCCAGTTTTGGTCTTCAAAGAATTGAATGAATTAGGTTTGAATCCAAGTATGATGTTAAGACAAGTTGATGATGATGAGTATGAAAATGATTCGGATAATACTAATGGTGGTGCCGGCTTTAATGGCTCCTTGGGTAGAAGTGAATTGGTTAATGGTACTACTCCGGGTGGTAGATTATGAACAGTTCATTGTAGTTGTGCCGTGTGCTTGTCTTCATATCCGAATTTGTTTCGTTCTCCTTGCTTTTGTTTTTCTTTTTGATTTCATTCCTTAGGTACCATAATTTTTTTACGTATGGATTTTAGTCCCTTCTCGTTGATTCTTTCCAGCTTTTGATCTTTGCATTCTCTTGCGTCTCTACTTACACTATGTCGTATTAGTGTTTACTGCATTTCTAGGTTATTTTACTATACTATCTTCAGGATTAGCATTTCCTGTTTCTTTATTATTATTACCAAATTTATTTAAAGCGAAAGATGCTATGTATAAAGAAAAGTCCAAAGTAAGATTACCGCGTAGACTAAGTTTCCTAATACGGCTTGAACTTTCTTTTGTCTTTCATTTGTTTAACCCTTTGTTGATCTTCTTTAAACTTACTTAACAAGTCATTCATCTCTTGTTTCTTTCTTTCTCTTATTTGGAATCTATAAAAGTCTAGTTTTTCCTTCCTTTTCATTTTTTTCAAGCTTTCTCTATCTTCTAATAAATCGGATCTCTTCTTCAACGAACCCATGATACTGTTTTTAGTCTTTCTATGTGATCCAATAACCAACGTGAACCCATCCTCGTCAACTATTTCTTTCATCGAATTGATTTCTTCGATTGCTTTTAATTCTTTGTTGGTAAATTCCGCCATTGCAGCTGAAACTTCAATACTTAACTTTGTAGAATCTAATGTTTTAGATTTTAAATATCTTGCTGTACCAGTCTCATTTGGATCAATTATCCAATGTGGTAAGTCTTTTTTCTTTAGTGTAGATGTAGAATTAATCAATTTTTTCAAATTAGTTAATGCTAAAGTCAATGCATCTTTATCAAGGAATGTCAAAACTCCACAACCAACTGGAATTTTCTGTTGCTTGTTGTTGTCATCTTCTGTACTACTTGCAAATTCAGGGTTGGATAAAGCGGTTAAGTCTATGTCAGTTTCATAATTTGATAAGCTATTTGAATCGTTGAACTCAACAGATCTAAATGATTCGATGATAGAGCCAGTACTAAACTGTTCAAACAATTTCTTAAACGATGTAAAGGTAGCATTTAATGGAATGTTAATTATGAATAATGATCTTGTTTTAGAGTCGGATTCTGTTTTAGTAACATGTTTTTTAAAATACATGTAATGAAGATTTGGTTGGGGTAATGATGTTTTGGATTTTGCTGAAATGGTAGGCAAAGAAACGGGAAGCACGTAGTAGCCTTTTATTTGGTGTATAGCTGTAAGTGACATGTTTATACGTGATACCGATTGTTGGTTATTCCGCTAGTTTAAGTGCTTTCATGTTTACTGACCCATAGTTATCAGTTAAGTTCAGCGCAGTTAACAATTTTTACAATGATCAAAAAATTTGTCTTCAGCGTGCGGCTTTTTCTGAGTAACTGCCATTAAACAAAGATCGTTATCAGATTGTCTTACACTACTCCGGAAACCCCCTAGCATAATATTTTCAAAAATAATTTATAAAAAACGCAAAAGGTGCTAGAGTGAAATAGAAAAATGAAGGATTAAATCTCTAACTGTAAGGATAATAAGACAAATCTACGCAGACCATTCGGTGAAAAAAAAGCGTTAGAGAATGACCCTGTAATAACCGATTCATACGCAATATATCCGTCACATCCCAATTCCCAGTAATACAGTATCATGAACTCCCATTAGCAAGTAAGTTTTCCAAGCACCATGAGAAAATACACCCCATGGGCATTTTAAACATTATCCACCAAGTCATAGGAAAGAGGGTAAGTCATACGAATAATTTCCCTATTAACAATCATTACCTGCAAAAGCTAAAACCGACAAAGTTTGATTTCCTTAAACTTAATGGATAAGAATAGGGCATATAGACCTAATGGTACGTCTAAAAAACTTTAAAGGTGCAACTTAAGATTGGAAAACATATTTTTTTGAAAACTCATCAAGAAGTATAGCAAATGGATACTATTCAACTGGACTGTAATGAAACATTACCAGAACCACAACAAGGAAACAAGAATTAACAACTGAAGAAGACTTAACTAAGGAGTGTGTGCTGATAGATGATAGGTGTCAGGCTTGAGGAAACGCCTTATCAGGTTGCAACATGGATTAGTGGCAGTGATCGCAAGTAGTGGGGCCATCACCTAAGGTAGAAGATCATACTATGACTGACAATCATACCAAAACAACGAAAGGGACAAGAAACGTATAGTACGTACCCATCACCAATCTCTATTTATTTCTGTGTGGCTTAACATCAAGAAAATTTTCAGCGGCGCACGTCCTCAATCTCAAACTCCTGACTAACAAGCAAGTTCCTGGTACTTTCCTGATTCCCAAGTCACCCACAAAATCAACCTAAACGTATCCAAATAGCCATAATGTCACCAGTCAAACAAGAAATCAGACACTGCTGTGCCCCAAACTGTGGTAAAGAAACCACATCCAACTTGAAATGTCCCATCTGTCTTAAACAAGGGCTAAATCAATACTTCTGTAACTCCAGATGTTTTAGAGGAAGTTTTGCAATGCATAAAGCAATCCATGGAAAAGAAGGAGTTGAATCATATGATCCATTTCCAGAGTTTCAGTATGCCGGTGACCTAAAGCCTGCTTACCCTCTAACTCTAAGAAAAGAAGTTCCAGCTAAAGTTAAATTACCAGATTATGCCAAAGATGGTCAACCAGTAAGTGAAATTAAAAACGATAGATCAAATAAAATTAGAGTTTTAAATGCTGATGAAATTCACAAAATGAGAATTGTTTGTGAATTGGGTAGAGAAGTCTTGGATGCTGCCGCTGCTGCTGTTAAACCCGGTGTTACAACTGAAGAAATTGATAAAATCGTTCACGAAGAAACTATCAAAAGAAAAGCTTATCCCTCTCCTTTAAACTATTTCAACTATCCAAAATCCGTCTGTACATCTGTCAATGAAGTTATTTGTCATGGTATTCCAGATAAGAGACCTTTACAAGATGGTGATATTGTGAACCTGGATATTTCTATTTATAAAAATGGCTTCCATGCTGACTTAAATGAAACTTATTACGTTGGTGATAAAGCTAAAGCAAACAAAGATTTGATTAACTTAGTTGAAACTACAAGAGAATCTCTTGAGTTAGCCATCGCTGCAGTTAAACCAGGTACCCCGTTTAGAGAATTCGGTAATATCATAGAAGATCATGCTACTAAAAATGGAGTTTCAGTTGTCAAGACTTACTGTGGTCATGGTGTTAATAGTTTATTTCATTGTCAACCTGATGTCCCGCATTATGCTAAGAATAAAGCTGTCGGTACTTGTAAACCTGGTGTTTGTTTTACCATTGAACCAATGTTGAATATGGGTACTTACAGAGATTTATTATGGCCTGATAATTGGACTTCAACTACAGCTGATGGTAAACCAAGCGCTCAATTCGAACATACTTTGTTGGTTACTGAAGATGGTGTTGAAGTTTTAACTGCTAGAACTAAGAGAAGTCCGGGTGGTCCAATTCCAAGAATTGAATAATTGTTTTAGTGTTTTTTTTATACTTCTAGCATTTTTATGTACGTGTTCATAGCTTCATGGTTTGATCCTTAGAGTCATCTATATCTAATATTAATGATATCGATCATCTCTGCTTATGCTTTCTTTTTAAGTAGGTAACGGTTTATAAAATAAATTAAGATAAGATATCAAAAGCAAGTATTTAAATAGTATCACAAAAGGTAAAAATAATAAATTAAATAATGTCAGGAAAACATAAAAGCAATAAATAACGAAGCAGTATTACCAAATTTGGAATTCATCAAAGTAATCAACTCTTTCTTTATAAGAAATAACTTCTCTTGAAACAGCATGTTTAAGTTGATCCATTAAATTTGGAGGACCACAAGCAACGATACCAACTGAACCACCACCAAAGGCATTAATTTCTTGAGGTAACAATTCATCAATATTAGGTCTTCCAATCTTAAAGTTAATAAAGGTAGAGATATCTTCGAGACTACCATGCTTTTCTTTCTCAGAACCATCATCGGAAGAAGAAGGATTCTTGTCTTTTCCACGTGAAACTATACCCTCAAGACTGGTTTCTCTAGTTAAGTAAACGTCAACAATAATTCTAGTGTCCTTCAGCTTGAGCAACATATCTACCATATAAGGTTCTAATTCAGCAAAAGTTTTATGAATCCAGATGAATTTAACACTTTGTGGGCATTGTTGTTGGGATAAGGTTAAAGCATGAGAAATAATACCTGGGACACCAGCACCACCAGTAATCAGTAAAGCATTATGGTATTTACCAACAGCAGAACTTTCACCGTATGGACCTTCAACACAAACCTTCTTAGTTAATTTACCACCATTGGCCACCAACTTATTGTAAATTGCTTTAGTAATACCTCTCTTCACTTTAATATAAAACACTAATCTGTCTCCTTCATTTAAGATAGTAAATGGATGGTTTTGGAACCAAAGTAGAGCATCAGCGAAGTAAACATAACCAAATTGACCTGGCGAACAATGAAAAGTTTTTGGTTTTCTAACAGTGACTTTAAAGGTATCAGCATTAAAGATTTCTAATTCAGCAGGTTGATAACCAAAGGTTAGCATTCTAAGCACTCTAAGTACCCTGTCTAAACCCCAAATTGCAAATGCACCAATGAGCCACTCACACCAACCCAATGTGTTACAGTGATACCAACACATAACCAGAAAAACAATTGCAAATATGATATGAACGTATAAGAAGATTTCATAACTGTATTTTCTGATTGGATGGAAAGAGAACAACCAAAGCAATCCAGCAAATATAGTGGCAACCACACCACAAACAAAATAAAGTTCTTTGATATCAGCACTATATTCAGTACTTGGAATACCCCCACAATAGTATGTATAAGCAACAGAATGGATCATAGCATCTAAAAACATAAATCTGGCAACGCACTTATGGTATTGAATAAATGAAGAATATTTTATTCCCGTGACAAAAGTTAATAAGTTGTTTCTACCAGCAAATAACACTAACAGGGGAATTTCAGCAAAGGCTAGGACCCCTGTTCTATCACCAATATATCTTTGCCATTCAGAATCCTTACTTCCCCATAAGACTGCGTGAGATTCGGCTGCATCATAAGGAATACACCAGAAAACAATATGAATGATTGTGAACCCGAAACAGACTAGAGCATCCCATCTATCTGGGAACAGACCAGTAATAACAGCCAAGCCACCCCAAGCTTGGGCATGTCTACCTCTTGGATACATAGCAGGTAAACTGACGTAAGCTCTAAAGTAGTTGACTAACGGATTTGATAGTTTTTGGATTAAACCGGTCTTGGTCAAGACATTGAAAAAGGTAGCAATCAGCATGACAACACCAAAATAAACACATAAACCTGCACCATAATAAGTAGAATAATCAATATTCCTATAATATGGTTTATATCCTTCATAACTATCAAGAGAGGTAATATAATCTGGATATGCCGGTCCGTAGATGGGTAACGAGTAGTTTGTAATCTCGGAAGCATCAATAATATTTTCAGTGGCATTAATATATTGCTCTCTGTAATGAGTCCATGGTTCATCATAACCAGTATACTGCTTACAGGTGGTAGCAAAATATTTGAAGTTTTTAGTCATTTGATCAACATCACGGCCAGTAACATTGTGAATACACAGCAAAAGAGAACCGGTTGAAGGTGGGTACTGGCACATAGTGTCGTAGTAAGCGGAATATTCATGACCAGTGAAACCAGGAGTAAAATCATAAACAAAAGAACTGGTCATAGCTGAATCACATGCCCAAAACTCGGCAGCACCATATTTCTTACCAAAAGTAGTTTTCCAAGCAGCACCTGCTGAAGCAGTAGAAGCTATACATGATATAGTTAGAAGTAGCCAAGAGTTTAACAGCTTCATTGTGGATTTGATACTTGCCAAAGATACAAGAAACAGTAAGCAGCCTATACAATCAGGTTAATTTGCAAAACTATCTGCTAAGTTTTGAAGTGGATTAACGAACATTTAAATAAGATTTGCAAATTCTCAATTCCTTTTATGGAAGGTCACCGTTTTCAAACGGATCCGAATATCAGATTCTTATTTCCATTTAAATATACAATGAAGATGGAACGATAATAGGCGCATATACGGGAGTAATTGCTATTTGTCATTCATTAATAATGAATTACAGCGGGAGTATTATTATAAGCCATTGGCATAAATCAGCTATTCAGCGATCTTCGGCTACAGGTACAATATCATACCATCTAAATTCATGCATATATGAATTTGAAGGCCGGTGATTGGAGAATCCTTATAGGTCGGAGACCAACATACAAGATGGGGTTATAAATTAAATCTCTAGGACTCACATGCGCATATCTCCGCCTAATTCCAAATTCAATATGGATCGAAGAAAAAGAATTGCTTATAATTTTGCTTGAAGTCAATTAATTAAAACTCCAAAAGATTGAATTGAACTTTAAAAGATTATATATGTTCTAATGTGTAGCCAATATAGTTTTATGATGTGTTAGAGGACTGGACCATGTAATAACTGCTTAAAGTATATATATGGCCCAAGATTATATAGAAGCTTCCAATTCTAAATTCTGGTAGCTTTGGGGTTAAATAACCTTAATTTAAGTACATGAGGATAGGGTCTCGGGCCCACATCAGATCGATCAGATAATCTAAATTAATTTGCCGACCGCCTGTTTTAGATTTTTTTCATTTAACCGGCCAGCGGGTGGGAACCTTGTTCAAAATTTTCTGAGATCGAAGTTGAACTCCGCCGAATTCCGGCATTCAAAATAACCAAAATTCACAGTACTCATTAATTGGTAAATCTAATTCATACGAGAACGTCGGATTCAACATCTGTATATCGATTGCTGATCACGATTCATGCTACACAGATAACAATTAGATAACTATATCTGAACTCTTACGGACTAAGGTGCCCAGCCTGCCGAGACCGACCTGGGAGGCCAGAGTGCCTCGGCACTGCAAGGAACCACAGCTTTTAGGTGATTTGGTAAAATATTACTTTCTCCAGCCAGAGGCTAAATTGGAACTACGTAGATAGCCGAATGGGCATTAAAGTGGTGTGTGGATGTGTATATGTAGCTGGCTGGCGTACGTACCCTTAATTATGACATACTACAAACATATCAAAGTCCAGGGCTAGTTAGTTAAGCATTATAGGTTCATTTCAAAACTTCAGATCTGTCACTATCAAAAAATTGAAACAATAAAATAAAATATAATTACCAAATTTGGAATTCATCGAAGTAATCAATTCTTTCTTTATAACTACTGACCTCTTTGGAGACAGAATGTCTTAGTTGATCCATAACAATCGGAGGACCACAAGCCACAATCCCAATGGAACCACCTTCAAACTCTTGAATTTCCGAGTGTAATAATTCCTCTACGTTGGGTCTACCGTATTTAAAATTAATGAAAGAAGGAAGCTCGTTGATTGATACCTCTTTTCCCTTCTCGGAATTTTCATCTGATGAAGAAGAAGTCTTATCGTTGGAAAATGAAGAATAACCTTGAGGTCCTGTTTCTCTAGTTAGGTAAAGATCAATGACAACTCTTGTATTTTCGAGCTTCAGCAACATCTCATTCAAATAATAATTCAGGTCTGCAAATGATTTATGAATCCAAATAAATTTAATCTTTGATGGATTCGTTTTTTGGGACATTGACAAGGCATGTTCGAAGATACCAGGGACACCAGCACCGGCAGTAATTAATAAAGCATTCTTATACTTAGCAACAGCTGAATGTTCACCATATGGGCCTTCAACACAAACTCTAGTGTGAATTTTACCCCCAGCTGAAATCAACTTTTGATATATTTTGTTAGTAATTCCCCTTTTGGACTTGATATAAAAAATCAAATGATCACCTTCATTCAAAATAGTGAAAGGGTGATTTTGGAACCACAATAAAGGATCAGCAAAATAGACAAAACCAAATTGACCTGGCTTAGGTTGGAACAACTTAGGTCTGTTGACACTAACTTTAAAAGTATCTTCACTAACAAGCTCTATGGAAGCTTTCTGATAACCAAATGTACACATTCTAGCAATTCTAATAATCCTATCAAAAACCCAAACAGTGGAAGCTGCTATCAAAAATTCACACCAACCTAATTTCTTACAATGATGGTAACACAATATAAGGAAAGCTAAAGCTAATATGATATGACTGTAAAGGAAAATTTCATATTGACGAGATCTAATTGGATGGAAAGAGAACAGCCAGATTAAACCAGCAAGTAAAGTAGCAACAACTCCAGCGCACCAATATAACTCTTCAAATTCTTGGGTATAGGTATCCCAATCATAAATAGTATAACCAATACCATGAATGATAGCATCAATAGCCATAAATCTAGCAACACATTTATGATAATGAATAAATGAGGAGAATTTAATACCAGTAACGAAAGCCAGGAAGTTATTACGACCACCAAACAACACTAATAAGGGAACTTCAGCAAATGCTATAATACCAGCTCTATCAGCAATTCTTCTAGTTAGCATAGCCTTAGTAGGAGAATTATAAGGCATACACCAAAAGATAATATGAATGATTGTAAAGCCAAAACACACTAAAGAATCCCATCTATTCGGAAATAAGCCAGTGAAAATCTTCCAACCCCAAGGTTGAGCACTTCTGCCTTTTGGAAGCATAGTAGATAAAGTAACATAGGATCTGAATTTGTTAATCAATGGATTTGACAATCTTTGGATAGCTCCAACTTTGGTGAGAAAATTAGAAATAGCAGCAATTAACATGATGAAGGCGAAGTAAGCCATCAATCCAGATCCATAATAGGTGGAATCGTCTAAATTTTTATAAGTAGAATAGCGTGTCTGGTAGGCTTTGATAGCTTTCTTTTTTTCTAAATAGCTAGCTGAATAAAGTGGCAAAGATTCATTTCTATCTTTTGACACTTCAATAGCATACTCTGTAGCATTAATATATTGATCTCTATAATATTCCCAAGAATAAGGTGTTTCTTGATAACTTTTGCACATATAATTGACATATTTGAAATCAGCTGTCATTTGATCAACATTTTTCCCAGTAACTTCTTCAACACAGAATAAATAAGTACCAGTAGCTGGTGGATATAAGCATAAATTTTTGTATCTTCCACTTGCTTTTGACCCTTTGGGAACTTTGAAATCAAATTCAAGAGCGTCAATAATACCACGACAAGTACGAAATGCAGGATGAGGTGTTTGGGTATAAAACGGAGTTTGCCATGCTTTTTTAGCTTCAGCACCTTGAAGTTGAAGGGCTGTTAGTAATAAGGTTAGAGTTGTTAGCTTCATGGAAATTTGAATTCAAGATTTAGAGTCAGAACCAAAATGAGAAGGAATCCATTACTTATTTTCAAATATTTAGAAATGTGATCATCTCTATTATTTATATACAGATCAGTTTTTTATTGAAGTTAATGTTACAAGCCAGGAATTTCTGAAGCTGCTCAAAATTGTCGAGCTAATATTATACAATGTAATGAAATACAACAATTAATCATTTCTATACTTGCATGCATCAGCCTTTTGGTGCATGCATGCTTGATCTATATTTTTCAAACAATTCATCTG
Organism: Ambrosiozyma philentoma; assembly: GCA_003707675.3. Lineage (NCBI taxonomy): Eukaryota > Fungi > Ascomycota > Pichiomycetes > Pichiales > Pichiaceae > Ambrosiozyma > Ambrosiozyma philentoma. The sequence continues at coordinate 74,949 of PPKZ03000002.1, forward strand.
AAGAACAATAAGATTTATATGATTAGGAGATTAGGGGCGCCCAAAGTTAAAATTTATACTACACCTGCATGTGGAGGGACCCTTTGAATCGAATTGGATGTGCTCTTCGACTATTTAGGTGGTCCCAGGCAAATGAATATGAGTAATATACAGTTCAGCCATCCAAATTAATATACTCTGAATCTTCTATGGCTCTTACAAATCACAAACTGTATGTGTAGGCTTGAATGATTTGTATGTGCATTTTATGTGTATTCTTGGCTTCCCTGATCAGGAAATTCTTGGATCTAAGCCTATATACTGCCAGCTTAATTCTTAACCCTAGTCTTTTACCCCTTTAAAACTCTCTAAAAAAACGATTACAGAAGGTTTCTCGATGAATTGGACTTCATGTACAATACAACTCTAGGAGCGAGAAATGGAACCCAGAACTCTTCTATGATCTTGTTAGAAAATCCGCTACCATCTTTATAGAGGTATCAGTGGTAACAAAACTCACTTCCAGTCCGAATTTGAATAGTTAATATCTCCTCGACATATCAATTGTACTTTATTGGCTGGATTTAAGTCTAAACTCCAAATATCGGAAATAACGCCTAGTAAACCCATGCCAAGTGATAAAATTTTATCAGATAGATCAGACACAATTTGAGATAGCCAAGTCTAATTGAATTGAGTGAATGATGGAAAAAAAAATTATAACTGATTTCATTGATCTGACTAATTATTTAAGGGGTTTGAAACAAAAGTCAGAGGAAACCGTGATTTCTAGGACCAAAAAAAGTCTTGTCACAACCGAAACTGAACCAGCCATAATACTATAAACCCAACAGCGTTTACGTATTTATAATATCCATATAGTTCATAGCAATTAAGTTCTATGAAATGAATCTCAGATGCAAGTGTGAGTTTCTGTAGTATGGACCATTTTTGTCAGAGCCCCTGTGACCTGCAGCCAGGGTCCATGGAGGCTTATTGCATCCAAATTAAGCATTTTTAAGCTTTAACAGTCAATCAAAAGAATTGGCAAATTTTCAATTTTCCCTGATAGGACAATTATATAAATCATGCTAAATTATCAAATTAATGGCATGATGGAGCCTAGTGATTTATACATAGATCAAGCGGTAGCGTTTTACTATTATGGCTATTGAAATGAAACTGAAGTGCAGAATATTCATTGATGCTATGCCTTCAATTTTAGTAAGACATTCTGTGTTACACACAAAATACCAACTACACTACAAATTACCTGATTCAGAAATTACTTGTTGTACTATATAGTTCGGGTGCATGGACTTAGGTGCCGAGGATGGGATAACTTTTGAAACTTGGCAAAGATATAAGCCAATTAAGCAATTATATGTTGTCATAAGTTACTAGATCTTTCAGGATTACCACATGTAGCTATAGTCTCAAAATATAACTTATAATCCGCAATTGTAAGATTGATTTGATTAGAGAAGGTATGGCTCAAAATGAATTGTACAAATAAAATAGAGAGAACTAATTGATCGGAATTATTTCCAAAAATAACTTTCAGCTTCGACTTAGCTCTCTTTAATTTTCGAATATTAATTATACAAAGCAGAAAATAGTAGTTGCATCCTATTTTCGGAGAACACGTGTATCAGGTATTACAGTGGCTGGTAAACAGAATGATTTTAAGTGCAAGAGAAAATTTTCAGTGGTATTGTTGGAACCAACAAGTTATCGAGTAACGATTCGTTTAAATCGGTTAAATGGAGATCGACTGATGTTTTAGAATTCATTAAAATTGGCCCTTTTATGGATGGAGATTTAAATTTTAAAGAAAAAACATCATCTTGATAAGAATGGAACTTCTGATATATTCACATCTTCTTCTAAAGGCTTCAATGACGTTAAATTTCAACATGCGATACTATTAAGATGAATATTAGGGTTGCTAACGGGAAACTCCTTTATGAATTTAACAAACACTTATGCTTCTTATCGGATAACCCCCAATTACTATTTGAGGTATTGATACTTAAGGTTGGCAAGAAGTTTTTCTCATTGATCAACTTTAAGATGCAGAGAGACGTAGCTGTCACTGCCTCCATAATCAGCTCTAATGGAAGACCATTAAATTTGAAGCATCTGTGCTTCATATCTTGGTCTTTTCCTATATTGGCATGGCCTTTTGAAAAGTGTTTTGTTACTTAGTTTCGAATTTTAAGTTTTCAGCCGTTTACAGTTTGCATTCATAAGTTATCATGTGTTCCATTTGAATATTATTGGTTTGTTCAATCAACAACATATGTTCTGTCGTAAACGGTTTCACATCCCTTTTTTTGAGCAATTCCAATTCTTGATTTTTTTTGGGTCTTTAGAAAACCTATTTTGTGGCTTGGTTTGTTGATTAATTTTCCAGTGCATATAAGCGTACTGAATTGTAACTCTGTTCCTTTCCCGTGTCAGATAGTCAGCATATCTATTAATAGCCGGTCATCAACCAGCAACGGATTATTTAAGCCTCTACTAAGCCCAGAGTCCGATCCGAAGCCCGCGACAGAGTGTTTGTTGTGTTTACACCCGTGCACCATATATAACAGTTCAGAATTACAAATTTGAAGACACTCCTAGTCTATCCTAGTTTCAAAAGGTGGAATTGTAGAAGTTTAAATTGAATTTTTCAGGTTCACAAACCTCCAAATTAAGGCAAAAGCCAGTCAGGGGCACCCGTTAACCTTGAAGAGGTATCAAATACACGATTACTAGATACAATATAACTGGCCGCTTCATAAGCCACGATGGCCTAACCAAGCCCAGTCTTCTCTTCTTCCTCTACTGACTTAATTATCCTACTTGCCTGTCATTCCCAATTGATCACTCTGTAAATGGTTTATCCCAGAATATCATAACCCTAAACTTAAATAGCCAACAACACAAATCCTAAACGCCCATTGCCAGCTCTGCGCTTTGTTTACGTTTCGCTCGAGGATGCGCACAGCCCGGCTGGTCAGAGATCACAAAATCCACAGACAATTTCATGTTTCAACGTTTAGGTATATAACCTGCCTCTTTCCCCGGTTTCCTGTTTTCCAACATTTCTTCCCCTTCCTATCCCATACACATCTGGTGTCAGTTCCAATTCCAACTTCTCTTTTGTACTTCTCTGTTCCCCTGATTCAATTGAGAAAAGACAACACGTCAAGCACAACAAAGAGTTTTTTATTTTGATCTGTCCCTCCATCTCATCTCGTCACTTAACAACTATATCAGCATCGAATCCAACAACATGTGGTATGTATACTTTGAGTTTTATCAATTCTTTTGACATTCAAGTTTCTTTTCTTGCCTCTACTGTTTTTGAGTTGGATTGTACAATTTACTAACATTCTAATCTGTTTCGAAATAGTGGTATCTTTGGTTACGCAAACTACAACACTGGTAAAACTAGAGGTCAAATTATCGATACCTTAGTCGAAGGTCTATCCAAATTAGAATACAGAGGTTATGACTCAACTGGTATTGGTATCGATGGCGAAAATGAATTTGCTGACTCTCCAGTCAAGGCCATTCAGTTATATAGACAGGTTGGTAAAGTTGCTAGTTTAAGAAACGAAATCAAGTCTCAAAACCCAGATACTTCAGAATTATTTCAAAGCCATGTTGGTATTGCTCATACTAGATGGGCTACTCATGGTGGTGTCACTCAAGCAAATTGTCATCCTCAGCCATCTGACCCAAAGAATGAATTCATCGTTGTTCATAATGGTATCATTACTAATTATAGAGAATTGAAAACCTTTTTAAAGTCAAATGGTTATACCTTCAATTCTGATACCGATACTGAAATCATTGCTAAATTATTTAAGTATTATTATGAAAAGGATAATGATTTAGAATTTTATCAGTTAGCTAAGGAAGTTTTATATCAATTGCAAGGTTCTTACGGTTTATTAGTTAAGTCAGTTTATTATCCAAATGAATTAGTTGCCACTAGAAAAGGTTCTCCTTTGTTAATTGGTGTTAAATCCGAACAAAAATTAAAGGTTGATTTCGTTGACGTTGAATTTATTAATGAAACAGAACCTCAGCAATTAAATAAATCTAGTTTGACCACTTCAAATCAATATTTATCCGTCCCATCTAAAAATAAGATGGCCATTAGAAAGTCAGAATCAAGAGCAATCTTACCGGATTATGAAAAACCAATTGAATTCTTTGTCTCTTCTGATGCTTCCTCTGTCATTGAACACACTAAAAAAGTTTTATTCTTAGAAGACGATGATATTGCTCACATTGATGGTGGTGAATTACATATTCATAGAGCAAGAAAATCTGCAGGCTTACCAACTACCAGACCTGTTCACACTCTAGAAATGCAGTTGGCTGAAATTATGAGAGGTGGTTATGATCATTTCATGATGAAGGAGATTTTTGAACAACCTGATTCTACTTTTAATACCATGAGAGGTAGAGTTGACTTTAAAAACAAGACTGTTACTTTAGGTGGTATTAAGGAATTTTTAACTTCAATTAGACGTTCAAGAAGATTCCAAATGATTGCTTGTGGTACTTCATATCATTCTTGTCTTGCTGTCAGATCTTTATTCGAAGAATTAACAGAAGTTCCTGTTTCTGTTGACTTAGCTTCCGACTTCTTGGATCGTTCCCCACCAATTTTCAGAGATGATACGTGTATCTTTGTTTCTCAATCTGGTGAAACTGCCGATTCAATGCAAGCTTTGAAGTACTGTAGAGCTGGTGGTGCTTTAACTGTTGGTATTGTTAACTCTGTTGGTTCTTCAATTTCAAGAGACACTGATTGTGGTATTCATATTAATGCAGGTCCAGAAATTGGGGTTGCTTCAACTAAAGCCTATACGTCTCAATATATCGCTTTGGTTATGATGGCTTTACAGATTTCAAATCATGTTATTACAAATGCTGAAAGACACAGAGAAATTATTGAAGGATTAGCTGAAATTCCAAGTAAGATCGAAAAGGTTTTAAAACAAAGGGATTTTATCAAGGATATTTCCAAAAAATACTTGCATGGTAGAGATTCAATTTTAGTTGTTGGTAGAGGATATCAATATGCATCAGCACTAGAAGGTGCCTTAAAAATTAAAGAAATTTCTTATATTCATGCAGAAGGTATTCAAGCTGGTGAATTGAAACATGGTGTTTTAGCATTAGTTGACGAAACATTACCAATTATTGCCTTTGCAACTCAAGATTCTTTTTCACCTAAAGTTAATTCTGCAGTTCAGCAGATTACAGCTAGAGAAGGTCATCCAATTATTATTTGTAGTGAAGGTGATCGTATGTTAGATAGATCCAAAGCCAGCGCCATGGTTGAAGTTCCGCAAACAGTTGATTGTTTACAAGGCTTGATTAATATTATTCCATTGCAAATGATGGGTTATTACTTATCTGTTTCAGCTGGCAATAATCCTGATAGACCTAGAAACTTGGCTAAGTCGGTTACAGTTGAATAGTTCTCTGTGATAAATCTGATTATTACGTTGACTCTCGTTAATGCTCTTTTTCTTTGTCAATTCTTTAATCTTGTTTTTTTGTTATTTATAGCTTTTCAGTTGTTTTCAAGCTTCTTTTTCATATTCATATCCCCTACCCTTTTTAAGTTTCAGTTTTATATACCTCATTTTGAAAATATCAATCTATTTTTAATTTTTATGTTTGTTGATTTATTAACTGTTTCCCAAGTGACATAAATTGGGAGAGGATCGTAAATTCTTCCTGAACGTAGGGGGCAGCCTCCAGGTTCTTGCTTGTGCGGCTCGATTCTAATATCAATTCCCAACTTGACGGAGAGAGGAAGTTTACAAATTTAAGAACTACTTATTCCCTTAATTTTCTCTTTGTCACTTTTTGAAGCTACCACAAAAAGACATAGACCTCAAAGTTTGAAAGTTCTTAGATTCTTTATGAATAATTTCTTTTAAAGCTTAGCTCTCACTTTAATTGAAATTTCAGGGGGGCTTACAGAGCAGACTTATGCAACCATTCAATTAAAAAAGGGATTATTCTAATCATCTACTTCCACCAGCTGCTATAATTGGTTTATTTGTGAGATCGGCAGTCATCATTATGATTGCAGTTTATACAAGAAAGGCTAAGGCCGCTCACACTGGAACAACCGATATAGATAGCAATGGCCTTATCCTGAAAGAATAACAGATAATAGAAATGTTTTCAGTTCTTCAACAGTGTCTGACGTAAATATTTCAGTACTTGAAAGAGATTATCCTGCTTTTCCGTCACCAGTTTACAAGGAGTACTCCGACTCTACCGATTAGTAAATCAAATAGATAGGTGGATATCCAGCCACTATTTTTTATTTTCTTCTTCTAAACTTTCTCATCTTTTCAGAATCTAATTGTATTAGTTTTTATACAACTTTTGCATCTTTGATAATGAACAGCGGAGGAACTTTTAAGCGAATCCGTAGCCTCTTTCTGCTTAATTTAAATCATTGAGCTATTTACGACAACATAAATGTCGCGATGATACACCCGTGCACCCGAATCTGTTGATCACCCAAATCGTTAATTCTACGTGTACAACAAACAACAACTTCTCATTATGGTGCCTTAATCAGTATTTATCTAGTATACACACAAGTCTTCCAATTCAACTGTTTATCTCACAATAATTCAAGATGTCTCTAACAGTTCACTCGGGAAATTTGAGAGACAGACAAATCTCAAACTTGAAGAAGATGCTTCATTTGAACATTGATACTGAATCCAATTTATTATCATCAAACAATTCAGAAGAACTCATTTGGAAAGTTCTTGTATTAGACACTAAATCCACAGCTATTGTTTCTAGTGTTCTAAGAATCAATGATTTGTTAGATTATGGAATCACAATGCATTCACTGATCAATCAGCGCCGTGCTGCGTTGCCTGATGTGCCAGTTATTTATTTTGTTGAACCTACCGCTGAGAACATTACTAAAATCATATCAGATCTAGAGAATGATCAATACGATGAGTTTTATATAAATTTCACTTCCAGTTTAAATAGATCATTGTTGGAAGAATTTGCCAAAAAGGTTTCTGTGGCTGGTAAATCAGATAAAATCAGACAAGTGTTTGATCAATATTTAGATTTCATTGTTACTGAACCTAATTTATTTTCATTAGAATTGCCCGAACTTTATTATGAATTCAATAATCCGCAAACTACCGAAGAAGAAATTGCTTCAAAGGCTGATGCTATTGCAAATGGCTTATTTTCAACTGTTTTAACAATGGGTTCAGTTCCAGTTATTAGATGTAACAGAAATGGTCCTGCTGAATTGGTTTCTCAAAGATTAGATCAAAAGTTAAGAGATCACTTAATTAACACCAAATCATTTGCCACTGCAACTGCTAATGGTACTGGCTCTAACGCCGACAGATTAGTTTTAGTTTTATTGGATAGAAATATTGACTTGGCTACAATGTTTGCTCATTCATGGATTTATCAGTGCATGGTTAGTGATGTTTTCAGCTTACATAGAAACACAATCGAGATTAAAAATAAGTTACCTAATGATAAAGTTGAAACTAAAAGATTTGACATTGATCCAAAAGATTTCTTCTGGAATGCTAATTCTTCATTACCTTTCCCAGATGCAGTTGAAAATGTTCAGAATGAATTAAATAAGTACACTGAGGAAGCTAAGGAAATAACGGCGAAGACAGGTTATTCTTCGATTAAGGACATAGATCCAAATGATCAACATGATACACAACATATCCAAGAAGCAATCAAAGCATTGCCTGAATTAACACAAAGAAAAAATATAATTGATATCCATATGACTGTGTTAACTGATTTAATCAAAGAATTAGAATCTAAAAATCTAGATGCATTTTTTGAAATTGAACAAAACTCCAAAGATCCAAAAACTCAAAGAGAGTTCATTGATTTATTAAAATCGACATCAAAGGAAGATAATTTAAATGATAAATTAAGAACTTATTTGATTTTAACATTAACTTGTGATTTACCAAAATCCTTTGCAGATGAATGTGAATCAATATTAGAATCATTCAACATTGATTTAACATCAGTTAAATACATCAAAAAAGTGAAGGAAATAACTAAAATGACATCACTGAACTTGACGGATGCTTATAATTCAAATCAATCCGCATCTGCGTCATCGTCTGCAAATTACGGTAACCAATCAGCATTATTTAGTAGTTTATCATCTAAGTTAATGGGATTAACAGAAGGTGGTTCTTCAAAATTACAAGAAGGTTTTGGCTCATTAGTTTCAGGTATTAAGAATTTATTGCCAGCTAAATCAAACTTACCAATCACAAACATAGTGGAATCAATAATGAATCCAAACAACGCAAATCAAGAATCAATTAAACTAACTGATGACTATTTGTATTTTGATCCAAATATTAAAAGAGGCTCTCATTCAAAACAACCTAAGCGTTCAACATACAATGAAAGTTTGGTGTTTGTTATAGGTGGTGGTAATTACCTAGAATATTCTAATTTACAAGATTGGTGTAACTCTATCAATGATGCTGCTGGTGCTGGATCAGTTGTTGGCGGGGTTGGAGTCACTGGTGGTAATGTTGCCACCGGAACAGGCTCTTTAAGACAAGTGTTTTATGGTAGTACTAAAATTGTCACTGCTAAAGAATTTATTAGTGAGTGTGGCCAACTAGGTGGATTGTAAGTAAGAATGACTCGTTCTTGTATGTAATAAAATTAAGTTTTATTGATTGTTTTGTTAAATTATTTTGTTGTGTTGATTGTGTTTTTATTTAATTTTTATTTCCTGATGTATTCTTCCAACTTTTCTTTGACTGTAATTTTTTTTTTTTGACTAATTAAAAAGATTTTGTTTTTTAAACTAAGCAAGTATATCAGTACTATCCTTTTATCCGGCGTAAAAGAAAATTACTACTTTCCAGGTTACCAACTCTCGGCTATGACCTCATCAAATGTTTTTAAGAGAAAAAAATATACATTTTAACAGAAAGCGCTTAAGAAAAAAAGAGGGATTTAACGAATATTATACAACAATGAAAAGGAAACAAATATGGAAATTTACAAATAAGCATTTGAGCCTTCTAACACTTTAGTACTACGTCTAGCATCCAAAAACAGTGTCTGACAATCTTCAATATCTTCAACCTTAACTTCATTTCTACCATTAACATCCTTAGCAATAATACTAGCTGGTGATAACAACTGTAAGACGTATCTTAAAGAAGTCTTCATACCAATATCAGCCAATCTCACTAAAACTTCTTGTTCGAGCACCAATCCTTCTAACTTAGATCTCTTTAACACAATTGTCTTTATTTCATCGTGATTATATGGTAAAGTTCTAACAATTAATAATCTATCAATTAAATCGGCAGGTAATCCGTGAGGAGATTTGATATCATCCGTACCTCTAACAGTAGTCATACCTCTATTAGAAGCCAATATAACAATTGGAGCAATAACAGATTCCAGGGCTCTGTTCAAGTAAGTGAAACACTCAATATCCAACATGTTAACTTCATCAATGAATAAAACACCTGGAACTAATTCAGCAACACCTTGATCGATATATTTAGAGACAACTTTGTTAACTTCAGTTCTTAATTTTTCTGTAATTTCAGTTTTTCTTGGTTTTAATAATTGTCCCATCATTGATAAAATATCTTGTCCACCTTGAGGTCTTGCATTAGCTTGATCTAAATCATGTAATGTAACATCTTGAACAATTTCTTTTTTCTTATGAACGTCACCTTTTGGTAAAGGGACGTATTCTTCAGCTTCTAAATCAAACTCGGTGGCATACGCATCAGATCTACCAACCCTTTTAACTGAACCAGTATTAGCTTCAATATAAATAACATCACCGACGGACACACGTTCTTTTTGAATAGCTTCATAAATAGATGGATCTAATTTCAAATTTTTAGTACCTTTAGAAGTTTTCAATCCAACAATAACATGAGTGATAGTTTTACCGTAACCACCTAAAGGATTTTCAGCCTCTTCAGGAGTCAATTCAATAACTTCACCTTCATAAACTTCCTTAGTTTCTTTAATTCTTAAGCCAATTGCTCTTCTAAAGTTTTCCATTAAAGCTTCAGTTTTTTTAATTTCAGCAGAATACAACTCAGATCCCACGATAGGACAAAATGGAACTTTTGGACCTAATTCTTGTGAAACAGCCAAGGCTAAGGCAGTTTTACCAGTACCTGGACCACCGGCTAGTAATATTGCTTTACCTGACATCTTCTTAGATTTAATTAAGTCGACAATAATACCACATGCCTCTCTGGCCTCGGCTTGTCCAACAAAACCGCCATCAACCTTCTTAGCATATCCACGTTCATCTAAACCTAGACCTTTAATATGTGTATGTGCTGAAGTTCTTGATTCTCTAGTTGTTGATGATGTTGTAGGTGGTGGTTGTGTTGCTGTTGAAGCAGCAGCAGCAGCAGCTGGTGTTTGTTGGGGCTGGGTAGGTAATTCTGTTAATTGAGCCATTCTGATATTGGTTATGGTAATGAAGGCAGTTCAATTGGAATGTTTTGTTGATTATTGATTTGCGTTATGTATTATCAAGTCAGGTTCAGTACATTTGTGTTTACTGATTTTTTTTGTAGCTTTCAAGTTTTCGAAAGTTTTCAGAAATGTGGCGGATGTATGTGCCACTTAGGTGCGCCACATAAGGGGATCTGAAAAACTGGTAATCTCGATTGCAATCTCCATGTCATACCTAGGACCTACGCCATTCGAGATGTATTTCAACAAGGATGTAAAAAATCTATTTTTGAGACAATCCTGAATGAGTGGGTTGTAAGATGAACTTAGAAAAAACCATCCAGCTTTAAAGAACTGGGTCTTCACTACTACCGTACTTCATAAATGCTTCTTTTTTGTATCTTGTCAGACACCTGCCTGTTAACGCCAACCACCGACCACCAAACACCAACCTACTTCGACTCGGCATCTGAAAAATCCAAAATCCTTTCGAATGTACACATAAAGCATCATCATCTTGATCACCTGTCACATTATTTTGTTTTTTACCTTATTGCTGCATATATAGTTTGTTTAAACTTTGTATGAAACCCGTTAAATTTAATACAGTTTTGATTAATTAATATTTTGAAAAATATATAACATATAAAATTCAAATTGTTGTATCCACCTGGTCAAATCTCTTATAACGTACAGCCATAATAAATTCTATCTCAATTAGAATCTGAGGAAGATGGAACCCTTAATTAGATGTGATTCTCGTTTGTAGTATAAATTAATTATTGTACTCACGCATAGGATATTTCCTTCAGGCCCAGTTAGCTGAACTCACCCATAACAAATTTGGCTGACTACGTTACTATGTTACTACGTTAATATACAATCTCGGCAATTTGCAGCCCTCTAAAATTAGAACATTAATTGCTTCTTCTTCTAGACCCAAAAACGGATCTGAACTAAAATCAATATTAACGAGATTCAAATTAGTTCGATGGGTAAGCAGATCGTTCTTAAAGAAGCTTTTTATAGAGACATATTTACAGGTACTAAATGTGGATATTTCCTAGTTGGGTATACATATTTAGATTAAGATAAAGTAAGATACACTTATCTATAACATACATCCTGTAAATTGCATGTAAACCTGGGGCCCTATATTTCAGGCAATTAATTCATGAACCTCCCAGATCCTTCCCTGTCCTTAATTAAATGCACGATCGCTACATGGGCGAAAAAAGAAAAGAGAAAGTAGATGGAGCACCCGTACACCGTACACGTGACCTTATAGTGCACGGCCCGCCTCACAAGTCACAAGCGCCGCAGTATGCGGGATCGACCCAAGAGATCTAGATATGTGGTTCCCCGCGCCGCATAAGACACAAATAAAAAATTAATTAATTATAAATTTTACTAAAATATTATATACTGGGGCATTATACAGAGGGGGAAACGTATTTGGAGATGGTCAGTGTTTGCTCTCTATCTATACATGAGGAGCTCATATATATAGTACACACAATGTAGGTTATCTATAGATATAGATGTAGAGATGTAAACACTCTGATACATAGCAAAAGCTAATTGATCGAATCTCTGGTAGTTTATTCCGCCGGTGAAATGTGCGGCCGCACAAATCGCTTCCTATCTTCGTCCTTTCTTCTTCTTGATGCCGGCCAATCATAACCCAGAACGCCCTGTCTGCTGCCCTTATATATATCTCTCTCCTTCCCCCTTCTAACTTCTGTTTCTCTCGTCTACCCTTTAGGGCCTCCCAAGCTCATCTATAGAAGTTCACGTATACCCAGCCAACCTCTACTCTTCATTTCGACTTTTCCAAACTAGGCTTACTCTATCTCCGGTTGCAGGAACCTCTTGTTAATTAATATTTTATTAAACTCCATCACCCATCACCATGAGCAAAACGAGAACAAACAGCTTCTCCTTGAAAAAATCGACAAGCTCCCTGACCACCATGCTGGCCACCAGCAACAAGAAGGTCTCCAGTATGATCAGCTCCAACTCCAGAAAGGCATCGTCCACCTTAATGAACAATACTATCAAAGTGACTGAAAAATTAAATATCTCAACTTCAAGACCTAAGAAAGAAGGTAATTACTCGACGAATGATGCCACAGCCATGCTGAATTCAAATAAAGACTGTATCCTACCTAAAATTGAGATCGAATATACAACTCCAAATCAAATTTTCACTGTTCAACATAACAAGGTTAAAGGTAAAGTTCATCTAAAATTCGTTAAGGATGCTGCAAGAATCTCTTCAATTAATATTGGTATTAAGGCTGATTGTAGAACATTACAAACGAACTCTTCTAAGACCGAATCTAAAGCTGATCAAAAGAAATCAAGATTTGATATTTTGTTTAATAAATCCACTAATGTGTTCACTTGTTCAGAGGATGAAGAACTGGGCATCGATTTTCCTGAAGGGTATTCACTGGAATACCCATTCAGTTTCGATATTCCATGTGATAAAATAGCATTGCCTTCTTCATGTGAGAATTTTGGTGCCACCTCTCAGAAAACAGCTGCTAATATTTCAATCAAATATGAATTATACATTAGAATTGAATATTTTTCTTCATTAAAGAAAATTTCCACATTTTTGGATTTCTTAGTTCCTTTGAAATTTCAAGGTGATTCAGCAACATTAAAAAGATCATCAGTTATAACTGGGATAACAAATGATTCTTCATTGAACAATACAACCCTAATTAACGATTCAACTACTATTTCTGATTCTCATAATTTTAAAAATAAATTTAAAGTTTACTTACCTGATAAGAAACTCGGTGGATTAATAGAAAACAAGATGACTGGTGCTCCAGCCAACTACATGAAAAAACACTGGGATGAAGAACATGCTAAATCTATCGAACTATCAAAAGACATGAGATTGAATATGTCTTTACAATTATCAGATTATATAATGTTAGATGAAACATTGTCCAACATTCCAATCTTATTTGAACTTCCAGCAACATGCTGCACGCCATTTGACCTATCATATAATGGCATGTCTACAAAATTGGGCTTTTTCGAAATTGAATCAGTTGAATTATTATTAGTCCAATCATTGAAAATCCAGGTGAGCGATGAGAAGATCGATCCATTTGATTCCACGATCGAAACACAATTATTCAAACAACGCTATTCGCACAAACCAACGTTCGATATTAAAGACTTCCAATTCGATACCAAAACAAACTCTTACATTAGACAGACCAAACTAGGTAACTTCTTATCAACCAATGCTACAAGTAAGGTCATCAATGCATTGAAGAATCCATTTGTTAATAATGTTGACTTGGGGGAATTCTTCTCATGTAGAAGCGCAATTAAGTTCGTTTTCACTATCGGTACTGGCGAATCTTCAATTGACAGAAAACAAGAATACAACTCCAAAAGATTCGAATTCACTTCATATAAATCCTCGTTCACATATTCAGGCAATTATCCGTCTTCATGTTCATCAAATTCTCCAATACCATCGAATACATCATCGTACGACACTGAAGAAACCAAGAAAGAGTATTATTTCTATGATGCTCGTGACAACTTCAACCAATCAGTCACATCATTTCACTCTGCCGTCCCTGTTTCTTCAGTTCCACAACCCCAAGCAAAGCAACAATCGCCACCACCAACGCCAATTGTTCCAGAAAATGAACCACAGAAATACCCTGCACCATCTAGATTCTACTCTAAGACATTCATCAACAAAGCGGCATTGAAGGACTATGATTCCAAGAACAATGCAGCTAAAGCGGGTATGGTTGCTGCTACTTTAGCGGCCACGTTTTTGTTCGCTGAATTAGTGGATGATAATGATGTGTTTTCGCATCATGATTTAAGTTATTATCAAGATGGTTGCTTCGAAATGGGTACTAAGATTACTGATGGTGTGTTGGGTAGATCAAGAGAAGATGGTATCGATTTGACTGCTGCTACTCATGGGTTCTTTGGTGTTGGTAATAGTAATAATTTCCTGAGTGGTAGTGATGCTAGTTCGATTACAGGTGGTGATGGGATTTTGAGTTGGTTTACTAATAATAATTAGTTGTTGAGCGTTTTTTCTTCTCCTTTGCTTATGTTTCATAGTTGTCATTTTTTATTTTTCAATTTAAATATCTTTCATAATAACTTACTCTTCTTTTTTATTCTTGGCTTATATACTGCTTTTGTTCCGTTCTTACAACTTGTTTTTATTTCCTGGCTATTTTGCTTTTTTATTTGCTTTACACTACATTTTATTGTTTCACTTAGCAAAGTATTGGTTTTTTTAGCTTCCAATCTTCTATTCCCATGTCATTAATAGTCAAAATTTATATCCAAAAAAATGGATAAAAAATTTAATTTATTATTATTAAATTTATATCGCCTTTTTAGAACTTACATTAAATCTAGCACTTATATTTTATGAGCTAGAACTAAACCTCATAATTATGACTAGATACATACAGATAATCCCAATTACATCTGACATTAAGTAATTTATTTTTAGTA
Organism: Ambrosiozyma philentoma; assembly: GCA_003707675.3. NCBI lineage: Eukaryota > Fungi > Ascomycota > Pichiomycetes > Pichiales > Pichiaceae > Ambrosiozyma > Ambrosiozyma philentoma. The sequence goes on from PPKZ03000002.1 coordinate 89,973, forward strand.
TAACTATACACACTGATTATGCAAACACAGACAAAGTCGTTGCAAGGTACGTGTCTCGATTTTAAAAAAGAACACTGCAAGGACCAGCCGCACCACCACGCACCACCACGCACCACTAAGTCAATCGCCACAGATCCCAAACAAACATAATTAGCCATGGGCAGTGAAGATAAAAATAAGGATGTGGGCCATTTAGAAAAATGTGGGTCAACTGAAATTTGCACTTTTAAAACACTTTGCATCGTTTTTTAGCTTGATCGCGTGTGAATGTGCACGTATAATCATTAATGATACTATTAGACCTGAACTTTTTTACCCGGTAAAGTATCATTTCACAAGATATTAAATATTGCTGAATATTCAAACATCAAACAAAGGTTTGCCATTCTTGATCAATTTAAAGCATGTTGTCTCAATTTCCGTTTTAGGTTCAGCGATGCTGAAATCTCATGCTAGGGTACCGTTTTTATGTTCTTTTTCTTAACATATAAATACAAATTAGAACAGAAAAAAAACCCCAAGTTTAAATATCACATTCAATTTCAACCTTAGTTCTACTTAATTCGAAACCTTCAATTCACAAACAAGTTTTACAAATCTTGTTCATTATCATCATTTGAATGTATTGAAACAGAACCATCAGGTTTGACTCCAACCTCTTTACCATTTGCTTATCTCTCTTCTTTGTTGAAATCATTAGCATTTCCATTTTGGAGTTGGCCGAATATCTTTTCTTTCTTTCTTCAGGTCTGAAATTTTCATCAGAACGGATAATATCTGAAATGCAAGAAGGTCAATTGTAGGATTGATCAACCATCTTAAATTTTCACTACCTGAAGCTTTTCCGGTGCACAGGTGGGACCCTACCAAGACCAAATATTCAGATTCCCATACAAAGCGGCTGTTTCTCAAAGATGTAGACGCGCGCTAGAAACTCTGATTCTCAGACCCTGTCCTTGGCCAATCAGAAAACGCCAAGAAGGGGTTTGGCTTAAAGGGTCTCACGTTTTGCTAGTGGTTTTAGGTGCCATTGCAAACAAAACACTCACTGCTCTCTATATATATCATGTTGGTAGAACATTTATATCTATTCCTGAGGCACTGTAAAAGTTGAATTAACGTCTTTAAATCATACAAGTGGTTTTGAACAATATAGAGGTTTTTACCTTCTCTTAGGCAGGCAAAATGGAAATTTGGAGACTCCATATTGTGGCGCGTGCATCTTGAACTCACTGTGCCACATTTTATATAACCTCATTAAATTAGCCAAAATATACCCTGTTTTCATAAGCTATGGAAAACGTTTCATATACTTCTCCGAAAAGAGGGAAATCGGATTTGGAAAATTCAATTGATCTGTCAAACTACCGCCACCGAAGTTGAACTAGCGAGAGCAGGTTGGTGAAACTAGCGAATGAGAGAGGTATATTTCCGCCACCCACAATTTGATAACTGATAAGAGAACTCTCCACCCAAGAAATAAAATGATAGACAAGTGAATTGCACTGCTAATTTTCATCGTATGATTATCAACCAATAGGAAACGGAATGGTCTATTTAGCTAGGAGGATTTCGTGAAAATCTGATTTTAAATCAGTCTTTTGATAACCTTCAGCTTCAGCCTATCAGAAGTTCACAGACCACAGTCAAAGCAGAAGAGGATCAAAGATGACCGGTGGTTTCAGTGTTCCTGTTATTGATTTTAAGCCATTCTTAGATGGGACTCCAGAAGGCAAGTTGAGAACAGCCAAAGAAATGGCTTCAGCTATGAGCAACGTCGGATTCATGTATCTTATCAATCATGGCATGGATTCAACTGATCAAGAAAAGATGTTTGAATGGAGTAAGAAATTTTTTGAATTATCAGACGAACAAAAATCAAAATGTAAACATCCACCAAATGGAGCACATCATAGAGGTTGGTCTGGAATCGGCAGAGAAAAAGTAGTTCAACTGGTTTTTGATGAAGAAGATATTAATAAATTAAGAAAAGTTCCTGATGTTAAAGAATCATTTGAGGCTGGTAATGAAAGCAATAAGACGTATTATAATATATGGCCTGATGAAAAAGATATTCCAGCTTTTAGAGAGTATTGTCGTTATTATTTCAAGGTATGCGACGGTTTATCGAAAAAAGTACTTAGAGCTATTGCTTTAGGTATGGATTTAGATGAAGAATTTTTCATCCCTTATCATTCAAAGTCAGATAACCAATTAAGATTATTGCATTATCCGCCAACCTCAGAAAAAGATCTAAAAGAAGGTAACACAGAAAGAATTGCAGCCCATACCGACTTCGGTACAATGACCATGTTACTGCAGGACGATTGTGGTGGATTACAAGTTGAGGATATTCATAATCCAGGTACCTTTATTGATGCTCCATGTATTCCGGGTTCTTTAGTTATTAATACAGGAGACTTCTTAATGAGATGGTCTAACGATAGATTAAGGTCCACTCTTCATAGGGTAAAAGCGCCTCCTGTTGATTCTGCAACTGGAATTTCCAAAGTTCGTTATTCAATCCCTTACTTTGTTAAAACTAACTATGATATGACTATCGATACCTTACCTGGTTCGTATTCGGAGTCTAACCCAAAGAAGTATGAACCAATCACTGCCGGAGAATATATTGCTATGAGAATGAACGCCACTTATTAATTCTCTCTTATTTTCTTCCATTGTTTCTTGAGCCTTTTATTTATTGATTTATTTATTCATTCATCTCCCTATCTGTACACTTTCTATTAGCGATACATTAAATGTTATAACTCTAAAAAAAATTTTATTAGTGTAAACTATAATGAAAAATAATAAAAATCTAAAAAACACAACATGAGAACCTATTTATGTGCAAACTCTTTAATAACAGAAAGTGGTTTTGAAAATTTACTAATTGGTTTATATTCAATATCCAAATCAAAACCTTTTGGACCACCAATGGAGAGTGCCTTCTCGCTTTCTGTCCATTTATCACTTGGGGCGATACCTAAAACGAAAACAAGTAGACCGTATCTATAATCAGGAGTACCGACAGCTTCACCAGTATCGGCATCAATAACAGCAATTAGATCTGGAACAGAACAAACTAATTGAGAATTGGAACCATCACTGTCAGAGACTTCACAATAGATATTTTCATTCTTGAAAGGAATGGTCATCTTACGCTTAGGTTGTTCTAATTCTTCAATAATAACTTGACCCCAAGCATGACCTTTGAATAACTTACGTTCAACACCAACAATCTTACCAGAGAATAATAACTTACCAGAGTTGTTAACTGATTCCAAAATAATTTCAGGTAATCTATCAATTTGGGATTTCTGCCTAGCAATTTTAACGGCACGACCCATTCTCCAGGCTAATGAGAAACTTGAATGGATGGTTTTAGTTTCAATTTCTTTGGCTGTCATTGGAGGGTTAAGAACACCAACAGTTGAACCCAATTCGGCCAAGGAAGCTCTCATTGTCTTTTCTATTAATAAATCTGATTTAGAAGTGGCTAGAATAATATTGTTACCATTACCATTACTCATAACAGTTGGGGAATAAAAACTTGTACCTTCAGGTTGATAAGCAACAGGAATAGTTTGCCAATGAGTAGGATAAGCTCTACCCATAAGATCACAATCAACAACCGGAATATTTAATCTTGACGATGAAGACATTTCAAAAGCAGCAAGACCATTACCACCACCAATTTCTAAAGGAAAGATCATTTCTGGTTCTTTATGAATGAACTTAGACATGAATTTGTAACATTCAGTTAAAGCATCACCGTGTAATTGTTCATTGGAAACAGTTGGAGAACCAGCATAACCAACAGATGGAATAGCACCTTCACCTTTAACATATTTTTTGACGTCATCAACATCCACAATACACATAGTATCACCTTGTCTTAGTAAGTTTCTGCTCTCTAAAAAATGTGAATATGGATTACCACCTCCACCACTACCTAAAATATAACAGCCGATAGTCAAGAACTCTAAATCAGTCTCACTTAATATCCATTTTCTATTAGAATCAATAAATGGTTCATAGTTAATGTAATCAAACTCTTGTTCAATAATTCTTTCTTTAACAAAATTGGAATTCTTTTTAATATCTTTAGTACCAGTACTTAATTTAATTTGAGGTTCAGACATATCCATCTTTTTTTCTCTCATTTTAGAATAATCAACATCAGCAATTGTTTTAATAAAAAATTCGTAAGTGTTTGGAACATAAGGAACAGGCTCGCAAGAGACATAAACAACATCAATTGAGTCTTCTAAAGCACCCTTGGCGAGAGCTCTTTGATCTGCTTCTTTCTTAAGTTCTTCTAAAACTTCTTCTTTAGTTTGGCCACCAGGAGGTAATAATTTCATAGAATGAACTTCAGAGGAAATCTTACCCATAGCAGCACCAATAGCATTAGCAACACTATAAAACGGAGGTCTAATGACACTTGAAGCACCATCTAATTTTTCTGGAACAATAAATGAACCACCACCAACTGCCAACACTGTAATGTCATCTGGATTAGTCTTCATACGATCAATAACTTTCTCTAACATCAATTTTACTTCAGCTTTAAAGCTTTCTTGATATTCTTTGGAAAATTTACCTTTAACTAAACTAGAGTCACCAATTTCTAATTCTCCAACCTCATCTTGATCAATTGAAACAGCAACATCAGAAGCAGTAACTTCAGAACCACCGAATAATAAAGCTCTCTTGACAATTTCAGCACCTGTTGAATCAGGACCAACAGTCAGATTTCCTGGATCACCTCTAACAATAGAACCACCACCTAAACCAATTGATTCAACGTGAGGCATAGAGAAGTTCATTCTAACACCACCAACAATGGAGTAAGAAGAAGATTGTCTTGGAAAGCCAGAGGGTAATAATAAACCCACATCAGCGGTAGTACCACCAACATCAACGACAATTGAAGATTTACCCTGAACGTCACCTAAAAATGAGGCACCTCTCATTGAATTTGTTGCACCAGATGAAAAGGTCTTAATTGGTAAACTTAGAGCTTCGTAAGCTGACAAGACGGTACCATCATTTTGAGTTAACAAAACAGGACAGTGTAAACCTAAGTTCTTAATGGCATTAGTAAATGAAGATATAATTTTCTCAGCAAAGGCTAAAATGGAAGCATTTAAAATAGAGGCATTTTCTCTTTCTAAGAAACCAATATTTGAAACTTGGTGAGAAACGACGACCCTGGCATCGGGCATTTCTCTCAAGATGATTTCTTTAACTCTGATCTCTTGTTGAGGCTTTAAGGAAGAGAAAATACCAACAATAGCAATTGCATTCAAACCTTTGGCTTTGATCTCCTTAATATGTTTCAAAACTTCTTCTTCATCAACAGGTTGAATTTCATTACCATCAACATGGTAACCACCATTAATGATACCAGTATAACCATTTAGGATTTTTTTCAAACCAGCTGGGAAATCAGAGAATGGGGGAACGTTGTGAGAATAAGGACCACATAATCTCAAAACTGCAACCTTTTCTAATCTAGCTTGATCTTGCTCAACAACAGCATTGATAAAATGGGTTGTACCAATAGTAACGGAAGTAACATCATCTTTATTAGCTTCTGGGCAGTCCTCGAATAAGTTAGAGATACCTTGTTGAATACCATCTGAAACTTCGGAAGTGGTGACTTTCTTATTCCAGGCTAGAACACCTTTGTTGGATGATTTGATTTGAGATGGGTCGACCAAGACTGCATCAGTGTTGGTTCCACCAACATCGACACCGATCAAAAGATTTCTGGACATGGTTTGTTATTAAATGATCTTGACTAAATAAAAAGGGACATAGTAATAATAAGTTGGAGATTCAAAGGAAAGATGAAATCATTTATAAACCCCTTCAAGATAAGCCATTTTTGGTCGTTTGTCGGAAATTCGGAATAAACGAAAAAAACGAGGAAAACCAGTGGAGAATTTGAGTGGCAAGATAAGCTTACGGTGGCGGATACAAATACCCACCAAGCGACATTCGTCGACTTGGTGGGCAAGGCAGGTCGGAAATTAAGGCATATACTGTAGATTCACTTTAAAGCTCTACAGGAAACAGCAATGCAATTGTAATTATAAAAAAATATATCTGAACAGCATTAGATATAACTTCGAAATTCGAATTCTCATTACTCTAAAATTTTGTAGCTATTCATAGCGATTTCCGAGTCCAGATAAGCCGTACGCCTGTGCACCTGAATCGTTTCGACTTACCTCTTTAACACTATAAATATCCTAGATGGCTACGTAGATAAATCTATTATTTAACTTCTTACAGATCAACGAGACAAGTAATTCAATCACAATTCTAAAATTAAAGATTCTTGGGCTCTTTAATAGAAAACGAAATTTCAATATTGCAACTAGCCCACAATCCAGGAAAGCCAACAGTCTTTCTTCAACCAAAAGTCTTCCATAATCCTAAAATTATCGAGATTTTCAACCTGATGTCAATTATTTGTAATCTATTGTGCAGAGACTTTTATAGGTTTTGGAAATAGAGTTAAACGTAATGAACCAATGAAAGAAATAACTAAATTTTAAGAGCAAATCATAGAAATGATCAAACTCTAACTTGTTAAATTTCACTATTCAATAATCATATGAAGTAATCAAAACTAATCATATACAACAGTTAATACATAAAACCCACCAGAAATTGCTCAAATCATTTACTCCCATAGTCTGAAACCTGGGTAATTAGTTTACCATTAGGCTTGTTCTTTTCGAATAGCCTATGCCAAATAACTGGAACATCTTCAAACTTACCAGAAACATCAAAGACATGTCCAGACACTTCCCCTTTAATCGCACCATTTTTCAATCCCTTTTTAATAACTTCGGTGGCTTCATCGAATTTATTTCTGTAATCGGTGACGAGAAAACCTTTAACGTTTAATCTTTTAGTAATTATAGCAAACCAATTCTTAACCCAAGCCTTTGTCTTGTCATTATAGCCAGAGATAGTACCACAAACGGCAACTCTAGCATCAATTTTCATTAAATTTAAAACTGAATCAAGCAATTCGCCACCAACATTATCAAAATACAAATCAATACCTCCATTAGTCTCATTTTTCAATTGTTCAATGAAATCAGTATCATTATAGTTCAATCCAGCATCAGCACCCAATGTATCAACAACAAACTTTGCTTTTTCTGAAGTTGAGGTAATTCCAATCACTTTAGAAGCACCATATAATTTAGCTATTTGAACAACCATTGAGCCTGTAGATCCAGAGGCAGCACTAACAACAACAAGATCACCTTTCTTAATATGACCTGCTTGAGTTAGGCCCGACCAGGCAGTCATGGTAGTCATTCCGAAAACACTTAGGTAGTAATATAATGGAATTGTAGGATCATGTTCAATTTTCTCTGTGACGGAAGATTCTTCAATGATTCCATATTCTGACCATTGAAACCAAGTACTAACAATATCACCAACTTTATACTTCTTGACTTCTGAACCAGCTGCAATAATCTCTGCTATTGATCTCGATCTGATTGGATCATTAGGTAAAATTGGAGGAGCATAGAATGATGATTGAGTTTTTTCAATCCATGTTCTCTGAGTTGGGTCATTCGATAAATAAAGAGTCTTAATTGCAATTTTGGTAGGTTTTAAATCCTTTGTGCTGAAGTTTGATTTTATTAACTTGAAGGTTGAGTCTGGGGAACTGAAATCTAAATTAACCGAACCTGAAGGTGCATTTGATAACACAATTGTCTTATTTTCGTATTCTGGCATTGTTTGTATGCAATTCCAATTGATTGTTTGGTGTCTTTCAAATTAACTGGTTGGTGTTTTTTACCTTCAAATTCTGAAGGAGGAGCTAAAATGGATAAACTACCTGAAGTGTGGGACATTTTATAAACCGATTGATTACTAATTCTCGATATTGAGGTAAGGTGATTCCAATCGCCACAGCTACCGGTTCGATTTTCGGGAGTTATGCTAATTCCACTTTGTTGGTCTTCCCTCTTTCTTAAGTACTGGACGTTTCTCCAAGCCCTTTTCTTTAACAGTAAAATTTACCTTTATTCCTTTTGTATCCCATAAATCATATAATGCAGTGAGGAGCTGTGAAATGTACACTCCTTTTCTCTTAGATATCGGTCATTGAATCCCTCACTTTCTTTTTCCCAGCTTCATTAGCTTCTCTTTTCCCCCTTTTTTCATTTGCTTTGAATATATACATTCCAGCTTTTTATCCTTACAGCGCATTCAATACGCATGCTTTTATGCGACAGCAAATCCAAATTAATGTTAAATAGATATACATCCATATTGTAGAAGTATACAAGTTTTGAATTCAGTAGGTAGACAAAAAGCAGAATTGTAATAGAATCATAGGGTGGCACGTACAGTTTCACTTTTGTTTTTTTGCCTCAAATCAAAAGCAATGAATGCTAGATCGATAATGAACTTCAATTCCTCTTCTAGTGTAATTCATGTTTTCTCTGAAGACCTGAAAGTTTTCCTGTCTCTTAGAGAACCCTATCAACTCTTATCCATACATATCTAGTTGTCGCCTGATCCAATAAGTCTGATCTAATCTCGCTACATACTATGATTGATAATTAAATTCAATTAAGTATCTCAATTTTATTTTATATTCTGATAAGCTATGAAAGCCCTTATAACAAAGGTGTAGCAGCTAAACTATCTTATTTAAAGTAAGATTAAACCCAGATTCTGGCTTGCCTTTCAGCATATATATACAGATTGAGATTGATTATCAATTTGATTTAACGGCCACCAAACCACAATCATCAATATTATATATCATTAATGATTTTAATCAAAAGCACCCAAAATTTGAAAAGTGCACTGATCCATAGTCACACCCATATACAAAAGTTAAGCAGATGCTCAATCTAATCCTTGTTTAATCAATTAAGCTCAAGCTTGGAATTGAAGAATTGCTACTAGTTCGATTTAAGAAATACAAACTACAATGAAACTGCTTAGATAATGCACCTTTAATACTAATTATATAAGCTTGCTTAATAGATGTTGATTCAAATTTGACAACCTTAAATAACTTAAGCAAGCAAAACCCATCAAATTTGAATTAACGTATTACTGATCTATATATTGTGAACACATACCTGAGTAGGACCAGTGTCAACTATACAACATTAAGATCGATCATCTGACATAATATAACCAAGCTTTCAAGCTTAGAGGCATTGACCTCACTGATCCTGCGCTAACGCGACAGGGTCAGGAACTGAAATTTTTTAAAGAAGATCAACAGTCGAGTTTCAAACAAACATATGTCATCGAGATCGTATAATTATTATTTAATACCAAGATGTCACGATTATACATATCCACATACCAGATGTATATGTATTCGAATTCAATATACGTATTCACTTAAGCTAACTGTACAAGTCCTTCGAAAGAATTGGGACATATTGAAAAACTCGGAAAACTGAATGTCAACAAACGCGGTCTTCGATGATCCCTTTAATTTAACGTGTCACAGGCTCACAGCGATCACAACAATTCCGTATACTCACACAAACAACTTGAAATCATTTACAAATTACCCCATTAGTAACGGAAGATGGAGTTAAGGTAAGGTAGAATTTTTTTCCTCTCTCGCACAATAATTGACTCCATAAAGTTAAGGTTAAATACAGCCCTATAAAGATTCGGTTCAGAGGATAGAGAATTCAGGCTTATAGAAATACTTCGAAGTATAGAGATTGAATACGTTGAATTATGCCCTCGAATTCCTATAGCTAGATAAATCTAATATAATACTGGAGAGGGATTAGAACTAGCTATACAGTGAGCGATCTTATATGTAGTTTATCTCGAATCCAAAACAACTGCATCGATCCTTTGATCACCATTCCCTCGTACTACAAGTTGAGTACAGTACATCCAGGTCTAACTACATAGCTCTAGCCGAATTCATGATAATAATTGTTATAATTAATCCAGGCTCTAAAATTTGACATGGCTTAATAGTCTGCCCTTAATGGACCATCCGACCAACTCGAACCTTTCAACAACAAAGGACACCGCCTTGAAAAGTTTCGATGATTCGCCCAGGATGAGCTTGAGCCCAAGTAAATATACAGACAGAGGGAGTACAAAGTTTCAATGAAGAATCTCTACATTGGGTTAAATTGATCCAGATTACCTTTGATATGCCTTAACGTTGAACTTCTACTTCTTTTATTTGACCAAAAACGTTTGATGTAAGGAGGATCAAGGTGGGAGGGGTATATATAAGGGGTCCTTTGATTTCTCAGTATGAATAGGAAACGCCACGTAAAATTTGAGTGTTCCTTAATAATTTTTAGCGGAAGAGTATATCTATGTATAGTTATATAACTCGATTTGGCATTAGAACGTTGAACTGTTGATTTTGAAGGGCCCATCCCTTGAAGCTTTGATCTGATTTGCTGGGAGCACATCAGGAAAATGAATGTAAAAATAGGACCGCGATTCGAATATCCCGTTCGGGTAAGCTGGATTGCTTACGTGAGCAGCTCTGGGCCTGATTAGGAAGGAGGTGGGCACTGAGATCCCGTTTAGCCCTGTTTTTTTTTTTTGGATTTAACTCGATTGTCACGTAGTTTGCACCGAGAATGACAGTTGGTGTTTACACTTAGACTACTAGTTTACCATAGTTACTGAACGTTGATTGCCATGGAGTTGTACATCAAGCGTTGATGAAATGAACGTACTTGTATAAGTTACATGTATATAGAATCTAGATACGTAGAGATAGCTTACGACTGTTCTCCCTCACTAGACCAGACGCGTTCAAACCCGGAGTCTCTTCTCTCAGATTCGAGCTGGACGCGCTGCCCAAGGCCTGCGCGGCGTGTTTGTTTACAAAGTGAGCAGACGCCTCCTTTGGTTCTGGCCTAGCTGAGGCCCTCCCAAAGAGGTTAGGCCCACTCTGAGTTGTTCTTTTTCTTTCCCATTGGGTGTTGCCCTTTTTCTGCTCTTCTTTCTCTTTAGGTGTTTCATCAACTACTGCTTTTACTCCTGCTCAAGAGACGATTCAACAACCGCTCCTGCTACTGTTACTGCTGTCCAGCTACACCAAATAACAATAACAAACAAAACCAGCAGCAAAACTCCAACTTGATCCAACTTCTTACGTTCCTTACATACACCTATAGCTAAAAATACACTCTTTAATCCTATAAAACACGATTCCACTCGTCCAACAAATACCCAGACTTCATTCAATATGAAATCAATGAAAAACAAATACTATAACGGCATACTATGGCTGTCAACAGTTCTGCTTTTACAACAACAAGCTATAGCTACCCCAACTGAAGGTTTTCCATTAGAAGAACAACTACCTAATGTCGCCAGAGTTGGAGAATCATACTCTTTCACTATTAATGAAGAAACTTATACTTCAGACTCCGATATCACTTATTCAGCAGACAACTTACCATCTTGGCTATCGTTCGATTCGTCTTCTTTGACCTTTTCAGGTACCCCTGAAACATCAGATGTAACTGATAGCCTGGAATTTCAATTAATAGGTAAGGATTCTTCAGGTTCTTTAAATAACACTTATACGTTTGTTGTCTCCTCAAATCCAGGCCCTGAAGTTGTTGACAACACTATTGACGAACAGCTGTCTGCCATGAATCTTACTGATGGTAATAGCGGTATTGTTATATCACCAAATGCTGAATTTAATATTAAATTTAACTCTTCAACTTTTGAATTACGTTCAGGTTCAAGTAATGATTCGGAAATAGTTGATTATTATGGTAGATTTGCAAATAGAACCTCTTTACCTGCCTGGTGTACTTTTAATGCTGACGATTTATCATTTAGTGGTACTGCTCCAACTATTAATTCGGATATTGCTCCATCGCAAAAATTTGAATTAATGCTAATTGCAACTGATTATGAAGGTTACACTGGTGCTTATGCAAACTTTCAAATCGTTGTTGGTGGTCATGAACTAGCAACTAATTTAACTAGTGCAGTTATTGTTAATGGTACTGCTGGCGATTCTTTTACTGTTGATATTCCTTTAGATCAAGTTTTCCTTGATGACAATCCAATTAATCAAACTGATATTAAATCTATTGAACTATATCAAGGTCCATCTTGGGCTTCAGTTAGTGATGATACAGTTGAAGGTGATGTCCCTGATGATCAAAGTACTAATCAGTTATTGAGTGTTATTGTTACTGATACTTATGGTGATTCTGTGTACATTAGCTTTGAAATTGATATTTTCACTGAAATTTTCACTGTTAGCTCCTTTGATGATGTTAATGCGACAAAAGGTGAATTCTTTGAATACACCTTAGATGAAGATGATTTTAGCAATTTAGATAACACTACAATTTCTGTTTCATTTGATGACAACTCTTGGCTAACTTATTATTATTCTAATTATACTTTTGCCGGTACTGTCCCTGATGACTTTGATTCAGTTGACGTTACCGTTGAAGGTTCAATGAATTCAATCTCTGATGAAAGAGACTTTAGAATTAGAGGTGTTAGTTTCGATGTTTCTTCGAGTTCTGCCTCATCTTCTAGTTCTTCCTCTGCCTCAAGATCTTCCTCATCTGCAAGTTCAACAGCAAGCTCTTCCTCTTCAAGTTCTGCTTCTGCAACTTCTACTGCTGTGGCTCACAAGAAAGATAACACTAAAGCTTTAGCTATTGGCCTTGGTGTCGGTATTCCTTGCTTTATCATTTTAGTTGCTGCAATATTATTATTATGTTGTATAAAAAGAAGAAAGAATCAGAAAGACGATGATGATGAAAAATCAATTGGTGGCTCTCCATTGGGCAAAAAGGGTTCAAATGATACTATTTCTTTCAGTGATGGTAAAGATTCTAAGGGTATGTCAGAGTTCAATTTATTGAAATTAGATAATAAAGATAATATGTCTCACTCTTCTTCAATGACTAATGTTGATACTTCTCAAGATTCTATTTATCATGATGCCATGTTCCAACAATCTTCTGACATGTTGCTACCATCCCAGCAACCACCTCAAGTTACAAAATCATGGAGAAAATCAACTTGGAAACCAAGAGATTCATTAACTTCATTAGCAACTGTTGCAACAAATGATCTATTAACTGTTAAGGTTGTTGATGATCCATTAATTCAAAGAAAATCTCAATTAAATCTGTTACATCCTGCATTACCTGAAGAAGACTCAGATTTCGATGGAACTCATTCATCGTTGGATCCAGCAGCTAAGAAGAATTATAGTATAACAAATGCTCCTTCATCATCAGATCAAATACGAAGTCTAGCAGCAACTGATTCATTCCATACTGCAGCAAACTCAACATCAAATCAATTAGTTTCTAATTCTAACTCAATGCCATCAGTTTCAGCTTTGTCAACATCAACAAATCAAGTTTTAAAGACTCCTGCAAGAGCAACAAGTAATAACAGTGGTGATTTTATATTCACCAATAATTCATCATCTCCATCTTTACATAACAAATCTCCATTGATTCCAACAACACAGCAGCAAGCTTCGCATTCAAACAACCCATTTATAACAACTCCTTCAACTCCATCTAAAAAATCTTCAAATAACACACTGACCCCAAAGAGTGCGCCAGTAATTGCAGCCGGCTCAAACAGACCAAATTCTCATCATCAAAATGGTCCATCTGAAACATCTTTAACAAGCGATTTATCATCTTCATCTCTGGATCCAAAATTAGGTAATGTGAATGCAAACTTAGGTCAAATTACAATTGTCCGTAAGAGTGAAGATCACAATGCAGAATTAATTAATGACGGTGGCGAAAAATCAATTCAAGGTGTTATAGTTAATGGCTCTTCATCTTCTATTGAGTCCTTTGATGATTCCCAAGATAAGTATAAACAAGGTGGATATTTGTAAGTCAGTGGTGTTAAATTGAACTCTCTCTAATTAAATAAAATTTGGGGTTCTTTTTTACTTTTGTTTTTTGCCGTTAATTTTTTTGATTCTTTTGGGTTAAGAATGCAACCCTCTTTGAGTTGTGTTTTTAAACTCTGCTATTATTACTACTGATTAATTTAATAATTAATTTTATTTTGTGAAGTCATTGATTGATTTCCAAATTTTACCCTGCCGCTGCCACCAATTTTTCTGCTCCCACTATAGTGTCTTTTAGACCATTCATTTCACCTCTCTCATCTTTCTATTCAAAGAATATACATCGTTTTATTACTTGGTTCCTCTTCACACTCTTGTTGTCGTTTATTGATAGATTATATATTACATTACAAATTATGCCACTCCACCCATCCATTCCCTACCTTCTTTTACCTGACCTACTCTTGTTCATTCCTTTCATTACGTCCACATTCCTTTATCCCTTGACTTTTGCTCATTCTTTATCCGTTGTCTTCTACTGTCATCTTGTCATCTTTTTCTATCAATAATTTTTGTTTTACCTTTTATTATTCTAGCTAGTGTATTTTCATAATACTGCTATTGATCCATATTTGCTGCTGTTGTTGACGTACATGTTGTCAATAATTAATGCCTCCTTATTTGCTTGATTTTTCTTTTGATGTTTACCTCAATTTTGACTTGGCTTATTCCACTTATGCCACCCATTGTTTTTGATTTGTATTATCAGTTTTAGTTTTTTTTTTCTACTAACTTTTTATCTTTGATAGTATTTTGCTTTAATTACTTCCTGTTTTCAATTCTTCCCTACTTATCTTTTTGTCTTTGCAAAGATACTTGCTATGTTGTTTCCAGAGTAGGAAAAAAGAGAGATTGTTGGTAAGCTCTTTTGTTTTTGTTCTGGATTATTTTTCTTATTAGCTTGCTTGCTTAATCTTTTAGTTTGTTTGATTTTTGAATTTTTTGTTGGTTAAAGGACTACACTTTATCTACTATTTTGTTTAGTTTTTCTTGATTTCAGCTTCTTTTTTGTTGTTTGAATTTTGTTAAAGCTTTATTGAGTTTCCTTTTAAGCTTTGAATCCCTTTTTGTTTCGTTTTGTATTCTAGATTTTAGTTTTTCTTAATTATCTTTTTTTTTATTTTTATTCTTTTGATATCTATTTTTGTTTTATTTACAACTAGCCATTATTTTTATTATAATTTACTCCCCATCTTAAATAGTCTTTTTTATTAATATTTAAATTTACCTATATCTAAAACATATACCTTTTGCATAGCATAAATCGAAAAGTAATTAATTAAGTAGTACATACATATAAGAACGGTCTCAAGGGAAATACAAATAGTAATAAATAATAATACTTCAGAGAAGAAGCAAAGAGACAGATGTATCAAAAAAAAAAGAATAGTAATGATAAGAATAATGATGTGAATAAATAATTTTATTATAGGCCAACCAAATCAAAGAAAAAGATGATTAAAATAAATAGAACGAAACAACAAAATTGGGAATTCTTCAGGATGCTTCAATAAGAACATAAAGTAAATCATTCACCCAGTTTCAGCTGTTGTGCATAATTAGCAGTCTCATAAGCTCTTCTTCTACCTTCAACATAATCCATCATTTCCGAATAGGATTCCGGGATAACTGAATGATAACCAGGATTATCAAATTCACCATTACCATCTCTAGGAACATAGAAAGAGTAAACAAAAGTACCACTCTCGATCAAATTATCTTCGTCATCGTTCAATTTTCTGATCTTCGTGTCAACTTTAACTTGCACTAAAGTACCTGGAACAGAGAAATATTCTTGTTTATCTTTAGAAAGTTCGTTCGCTGAAGTATCGTAATCTTTCAGGATGGTGTTTAACGTTGAGACTGATGGGGAAGGTTCGTCTTTAGGATTATGAATGTGTTCAGTGTAACACACTTCCGAATTAGCTAAAAGGACACAACCGACTGGAACAGGAGCTTTGAAAGTAACATTATCTAGAGAGATGAATCTAGGATTTGATTTGGCAAAGGCACCAGCCGTACAGTAAGCCAATTCAAAAGTTTGTCTTAATAAATAACCACCAAAAATAATACCATGTCTATTTCTATATTGAGGTTGTTGGATTTGTGTAGCAGAGATTTCAGAGTCTTTCATGAATTGGATATTTCTTGGCTTTGGAGATAGTTTAGATAACGCTTTTGAAGAATTGAACAAATTATGAATCATTGACGATTCTTCTGCTGTTGGTGGGACTTTATCCAATGATTCTAATTTTGCTCTCAGTTTCTTTGATGCGTTATGAGATTCAGCTCTTTTATAATCAATCCACTCGTTTTCGTTGGTTGGTAAGATCTTATTGATGGCATGTGATTTATGAGTTTTTGGATTTCTTGCAACAAATGTGAAATTTGCGGAGAGGAAACAGTTAGAAGCATCTGTTTCAACTATGGCTGGAGTGATCTCCTTTGGTGTATTATTCTCATATGAAAAACCCTTAATACAAATTTCCATTGATGATCTACCAGTATATGTAACATAACCAACGATAACAAAATCATATTTATGAATCTCATCAACTTTCTTAGTAACATAGATTCTATCAATCGAAGCAGTAACATTCATTGGTTCTGAAGGTTCACAATGCTGAGCAGCAACTCTACCAGCCAAAGCATCTAAGTCTTGGAATAAGTGACCAAATCTTAACCTACCAGCTGGATTAATATAAAAATCTCTTAGGAACATATCATTTTTGAAAGGTAGAGTTAAATATGAAAATCCATCAGCTCTTGTCTTTTCTGTAATAGAAGTTGTTTTAACATCTTCAATAGTAAACGAATCAGAAACCTTACCTAATTGCTCTCTCTTTTTTTGGTTCTCTAGAATCTCCCACCATGTAACTCTGTCCTTAGCTTGTATTCTTTTCTGAAAATCAATGGCATCAGCTAAGACTGTTGAAGTGGCATCTGCTGCATCTTCAGGGAAGTGTGAAGCATCATTGACTCTATAAGTTGGTTTAGCAGCAACAGCAGCAGCTTGTGATGAGTTGAAACGAGTCAGCAAGACCTGGCTGAATCTTGCTGGTTTTGTTGATCGGACGATAGTTCTTAACATGATTGAGATTTATCCTTGTGACAGAAGATAATTGAAATCAGAAAAAAGGGAGCAGCAACCAATCGGCAAAGTAGGGCTTTCTGGAGCTTTTAAAGCTCGTTCGTTACCTTGTTGATCCGTCGATAAGAATTTTTATTTTATTTAGCGTCGGCGCCGGCTGCTTCCACTCTGCACAGCCTAGAAAGCTACAGCCCGGAGTGGAATCTCCGAGATCTGTAAGCGAGCTCAGTTTCCACTTTCTGTTGTGAAAACAACTGCAAACTACAATGTCCCGGACTAGGCGTGGAATAAATACACATGTGAGTCATATTCAACAATTTTTACCTCAGTCATAGCCGAAAAGTAATGTTTCTTAAAGAACTTTGAGTCTTTTTTGGAAGATTCACTCAATTTTAACCCCTCTCAATGTTGTGCGTAATTTCAATACCATTTCCGTGAATCGGAAATCAATATTTGAAATTAACTGGAAAGATAGCTAGCCTATCTAATGAAATAACTAAAAGAATAACCGAACCATGGATAACTTCTCTGTGGATGTTTAACAACCTGAACAAATCTTGAATCTTAAGTCTTGCTCCAAAAAAAACACATGAGAAGACACATGGCACAGTAATTCATATTGTGGCGCAATATACCACAAAACTCGGGGAGATAGCTGAATAAATCCACCGACCCCAATCCATCTCAGAACACAAAAATCATCAGGCATTCTGTACCAATAGCATCCGCCTGGTCTTGGATTTAGCACACATCGTCCATTTCAAGTTGATTCATGATGGGTAACCTATTGTCCACCTCATTTGCACCAGAATGTACACCACTGAAGCAAAAGTATGACACTTGTTTCAACGAATGGTACACTGAAAAATTTTTAAAAGGTAAATCAATGGAAAATGAATGTGAAGACTTATGGCTTGACTACCAAGAATGTGTTAAAACCCACTTGGCAAAAGCCAAGTTGAATGATATGTTAGATGAAGCTAGAAAAGAAGCTCCTTTTGAAAATGGTGGTGCTATTGTTAATTCCGAAGATGATAAGAAGAAATAAGATAGTTTTGTAGGTGGTCGAATAGAGAGTTCATTCTGTGATTAATGGATGAAACCGCTTTGCTTTATGCTATTGGGGTTACTCGGATAGCTTTAGAAATATCAGAAACTTGCTACACTACGTACTTGTATATATATATATATTGGTTTAGATATTCACTTTATCAGAAAACAAAGGGTATTTTTGTGTATTTTACTTGTTTTCACCTTTTCATGTACAAAATAACTTGAACTACAAATCACTAAAGCAATAAATCCTTTACAGTACTATTACAGTGGCTAAAAGATACAATAAACTAAGTAAATCTACCAAAGTGTTAGTCAGAAAAGGAAGATATATATTATGAATAAGTTATATGATACAAAAGGAAACTCTAGTTATATTGATCAAAATCATCTTTAAACCCATCCAGCCCAGCACCAGAATCTTCATCGCTACTTTCGTCGTCGGATTCACCAACAGGAGCAAGACCAGGAGTTAAGCCAGGCATACTAACGTAACCCTTCTTAACCTTTTCTTGGAACTCCATTTTCTTAACCTGTTTAGCTCTTCTAACTTTCTTTTTGTTTTGACTGGCAAATTTCAAATCAATTAGCTCTTTTTGCAGTTCTTTATATTCCTCCGCATCTTCTTCTTCTAATTCCCATGATTTCAAATTATTGATGTTTTTCGATATCAGTAAATCTTTAATTTCTTGAGCTTTTGAGTTATTTGAAGTATCTTTTAAATTTAATGCTACTAATGTATCCAATTTAGATTTTATTTTCAGATTCTTTTTGATTTCTTTAGATCTGGCCTTTCTTTGCTTCAGTTTTTCTTTATGTAAATTTGTCTTATTTTCTCTTAATTTTTTGAAATCTTTGGAAAGTTGATGGATTTTAGCTGCTCCTGATTTCTTGGAGTTCAGTCTGTGTTGTTGAAACCCTCCTGTTATAGCTTCATTCTTATTATTACTATCCTTGTTACTAGATATGAGTTGTGATGATGTGTTTAAGTATGTTGAAATAAGTTTGTTAACTGTTGATTCAGCGTGTCTTTTCGTTTCACTCGACTTGAAAAATGCCATTTTCTAAAATCTTATAGTTTCTTTGTTTATAATCAATTTAGAAAACTTTTAAGATGGGCTGATTCTATCTCAACCAAGAAGGGCAACAAGTATCATGGGTTCAGGCCAAAAAAAAAAAAATTGAGAACCAGAAAAAAATTCACAGGCACAGCCTTGAAACTTGATGTTGAACTTTGTTTTCGGTACTTCCAAAATTCAAATACGATATTGCATATACCTATACCAATATTTACAAGAGAACAAATAGTTAAATAGTAGTGTGAATTATATAAATTAATGAATGCAGGTTATCAAAAAGTCATCAAATGAAAATCACGAAGATATACATGGATTCACTTAATAAATAGGAAAAACTATAGGCAGAAAACAAAAAAGAATAATAAGAGTTTTTAAGGATTATAATAGTATGAGACAAAGGGGGCATAAAAAGGAAACAGACAAAGAACAATTATAAGATGGAAAAATTCACACTGTGGGATGATGATAAGAGTAACGAAACAACCTGCATTAGCTAAAAAAACAAAGTTATTTCTTAATACCAGAAGAAACTTCTAATTGTCTAATGACTGGATTGTGAACGTTAGGGTTCAAATCAGCATTAGTTAATTTTAACATTTCGTCAGTCCATAAATTATCAATCTTAGCAGGATTAGCAGAACCAACACCACAGTGACCACCAAATGATTCCCAGTCTGAAACTCTCTTTAGTTTCAAATCTTTCCATAAAGATTCAACGGATTCAACTAGAGCATCACAAACTTCTTTTCCATGATGGGGAGATGGGGTAATTCTTAATCTTTCTTCACCAGTAGCAACAGTAGGGAAATTAATAGCTTGAACGTAAATTTTGTGTTGATTTAATAATTTATCAGAGGCTTTTTTAGCATCAGCAGCGTTACCAACTAATAACGGAACAATATGAGATGGATTTGGAATAACCGGAATACCAATTCTAGCCATTTCGTTCTTCACATATCTGACATTCTTTTGTTGGTTAACTCTATCTTCAATGTTTTCTCTAACAATTTTGATGGAAGTAGTTAAGCCGGACATTAAAGCTGGAGGTATAGAAGTAGTAAAGATAAAGCCTGGGGCAAGTGATCTAACCCAATCAACTAGGTTAGAAGAAGCAGCAAGGTAACCACCAACAACACCAAATGATTTACCTAAAGTACCGGTAATCATATCAACCCTATCCATAACGGTCTTATAAGATGGGGAAGCAATACCAGCCTTCAAATGAGCTTCGAAATCTAAGTGTTCAGCAACACCGGCACCGTGTGGACCGTACATTCCGACAGCATGGACTTCATCTAAGAAAGTTAAAGCACCATACTTATCAGCTAAATCACAGATTTTTTCAATTGGAGCAACTGAACCACACATAGAGTAAACGGATTCAAAAGCAATCAGCTTTGGTGTGGATTTTGGGTATTGAGCTAATAGAGCTTCTAATTGCTCTAAATTGTTGTGCTTGAAGATATGTTTCTTAGCTCTAGAGTTTCTAATACCTTGAATCATAGACGCATGGTTTAGTTCATCAGAAAAAATAACCAAATCCTTAAATTGCTTACCAAATAAGGATAAAATAGCGTCATTAGCAACGAAACAAGATGAGAAAACTAAAGCAGCTTCCTTCTTATGTAAAGCAGCCAATTCAGATTCTAGCATAATAGCATGTCTGTTGTGGCCAGCAATGTTTCTAGTACCACCGGCCCCGACACCATACTTTTGCATGGTCTTAATCATGGTGTTGTAAACTTCTTCGTTTTTACCCATACCTAAGTAATCATTGGAACACCAAACCATAACCTTATCTTGTTCTTCGGCTAAATGAGCCTTTGGGAATTCCTTAGCCAGTCTGTTGATATTGTTGAAGAATCTATAAGAGTTGTCATCTCTTTTCTTTTCGATAGTAGATAGGAAGACGCCATCGTAATCAACAGAAGATTCTTGAGAATTGAAATTGTTTAAAGTTTCAGGTTGTTGGTGAGTAGCCGGAGCTTTAGCCAAGTTGTCAGAAGCTTGAGCTTGGGCTGGCTTGGAAGGAGTGGAATATTGCCTCTTGGAAGCGATGGCTGGACCCATGACCGGGCAACCTAAAGCTTGTGAAGCTAAGTTTGAAGATTGAGCTAACTTCTTCATAGCAGCAGTGGAGTGTGATTTGACAAAAGGGCAAACGGACATTGAAGTTCTAGTTAAAGCTTCCATTTTTGACGATAGGCTTCTACAAATGAGGTACGGAACTAGGAAGTGTAAAAAATGGCAAAGAAAAGAAAACAGCCCAGAAGTGGAAAAGGGTACAATTTATACAATTTGACAAACGTTGAATTGGGGAAAAAAGTTGAAAACAGTCGTGCGCGCCCAAGAAACTTTAAAAGAAAAAGAAAAGCCCTCTGCTTACATAACCGCACAACTGCTCACGCTACTAGAGCTTCGAAGGTACGAAGCAGGAATGCACAGCTGGAAATTTTCCGAAATATTAGTAAGTGCCTTTCAAAAACCCTTCCCTGTCCCTTTTTACGGGCTTATGCTTATATTTTGCAGATTATAACTGAATTGAACCCTTTCATCAGGCTCACTTTTAACTGGCCTCTTATTGGCTCGGTTCTTTTGCCGCTTCTTAGAGCTTGGCTGTGCAATGCGGCGGCAGTAGGAGTAACGGCACCCCGTATTAGGTAAGCATAATTGAGATACTACGTAAGTATATTTTAGGTCACACCCCCTGGAAAGTCCACGGACTTTGACTGTTCTCTTTTTTTGCAGACTCTGGGCACTGTTCAAGAGACTATAATTAGATAATCGTTGTATAAGCGAGTACATGTTGGCATCAAGATACGCTGGTTCTTAAAATCATGCGTGACAACCCAACTCTTTCTATTATATCTATTATTTAAGTTTCGAGATTATTCCAATCGATCGATCAAGGCCTTTGAAATATCTCTTGGCTCAAATCCCGATTTTGCAAACACTTCATTGTGTACTATTAGCTTTCTGATGTATTTAAACATATAGGCTACCACATGCCACCAATTGCTTCTGATCACGTTTATGTTTGAAATTAGGATGGTTTAACTGACTGTGGTTAATCTTTCCGAATCCACAATTGTAATTGATCTTACAAATTACAGGGTCATAAAAAAGCAAAAGGTAAATTCAAAAATTGATGAAATCGAGTCGTTTAAAAAGTGTCCCCTTAGTATAAACGAAGTATGTATGAAAAATATAAAGCTCAAAACGCAAATGAAAATGCTTGACCATGGTCAAGCGAGTCCCCAAATTACTAAAATAAAGATTGCTAAAGCAAGTAAAAAAGAAAGTGAAAGAACGTGAGTTAAGTAAAAGAACGATGAGAGTGTGAATGGTTGATTAACCAACTGAGTTTTTCTAAAAAAAACACCTAGTAGCAGCCAGATTTTCTTTTGGAAGGAATAAGGGATAATTGAATGGTTAAATGCATCTTTGAATTTTGAATTTCAACAGCTAGAACCCTTTTCAATCCGAATATTGTTAACAACAGAGAGCAAGCAACAGAGAGCAGCTAATTGATTTCCCTGGCAAGTACCACCATAGCCAGAGATTGTGAGTGCCTGGTCATGAGAGGACACAGATGAAGTATGTGAAAAGTCTAAAAAACAGCAGAAAGGTAGCACTTTATATACCTCTGTGTCTCTTTGCTTTAGTGAATTCAATGAACTTTGAGACTTTTTACTATTATATGAACAAGAAATGCCTTATCTGCAAACTATACGTTTATCGAGAAAACCCTGAAGTTTCAAAATCAACTTTTTTAAACAGATCCCATAGAGTGGAGAAATTCAGTTGCTATGTAGAAGATGAAACAAAGATGGCACTGGGGAAAAGATAGAACATAGTAAACGGTTATGTAGAGCCGAAAGTATCAATATTTATCTTATACCTAGAACTTATCTAAGCGATTCATCGTAGAAAGGGACTTGTTCTATGGCATTATCACATTTATGTCCACATCTACATTTTTCATTCTGTGTAGTGAATAAACTGCTTAACTGTTTTGGACACCCTGTTCTTATAAAATCTAAAAGAGTCCTTCACCAGGCATTAAACATGTTTTGTATTCTTTCGTTAGTGTTTGATATAAACTAGAAAAATAAAAGATACCAAATCAGGAAAAGGCTTTAAGATCTTGTCAGATATGCGCGGCAGCAAGTCCCTTTGCCATGGTAGAGCCGCTTTCCGAAATAAATCAAATCAGACTTGGTGCTACCTACGCACTGCAGGTGCAACGATCCCAGGATCATGAATCAGAAGGTGGGAACTCTATTTTTCAATATGATCAATGTACGTATATCATAATTTGTATCACGGCAATAAGACTTTTTTCTCTCGTTTTTATCTGAAATATTATTCTCCAACCCTAGCTCTTTGTATGACTCAGTAAACCGCAACTAACAAGTAATCGAATAAGTCTAATTCACCCTCTTGGGAATCAGATGACCCACTTTAAGCAGTTTGGGTAAGATTATTCTTAGATAAATAGTCAATAATATCAATAATACCTCCTCCCCCTAAAGTCTTCTACCCAATACATCTTGGATTACCTTAAAATGGTATTCAATGAGTTTCAAGTAGTACTTTCAGAACACATCAAATACTATTCAGTCATGTTATTAATCAAAAATCCGTTAAAAGAAAGAGCTAACTTAAAATATGAAGTATGTAGAAGCATCTTATGTAATGCCTTCCAATTTACTATTATCAACTTGAATATTGACTTTCTTATTCTAGTGAAGGAACCAAGCTCAATAATTGTGGACAACTATGCAATCTCTAGTATGTTCTGCATTATGCTATCTATGCTTTTGGATGTTATTGGGTATTGGATCTCATATGTCAGCTATCATGCTTTAGTTTCACTTTTCAACTTCATTGCCTTTATTTTAAGTTCAGGTCATATTGTATTTGTTAATTACTATTTGGAGACCCGACTAATTGGATCTGGGTCTCTGGGGATGGCTATTCCTGAATGATATAGCACTGTTATCTCCTTTCTAATTAGTATTCAGATTATAGATATTTGAAAACACAGATAATGATGAGCCTAAAAATATCTGTGTAAATAATATGATTTATCTACTGCTGGAAAAGGTTTCGGATATTAATAAAAAGGTACTGGATGATGATGGTGTGTTTGTTTCAATAGCCTAAAGCTTTTACTTTCTGAATCTTCCTCAGTTTTTGGAGACTGCTCTGATATTTATATTGATACAAGTATATCAAATCATCTTTATTCTTATATTTCTTTAGACTCTAATTTGACCATAACCAACTACCCTGAGTTGCTCTTCTCAAAACCCAAATTGTAGTCAATAACAATAATTATGAGTTTAAAACTGTAATTTGCTGGTCATCGTTACTGTAATTAATGCTAGTAATCAACTAAGATATGCGTCAATTCAGTTATTTATTTTACTTCATTTTAGTAAAGACTATACAAATTATCATATGTTTATATGATATGCTGTGGCGAATTTAAGACCTGTCAATGCTTGCTTCTATGTACAGATAAATGGTTGAGGCTACGACCTTGAAAAAGTACTTAACCCTAAAACTCACAAAGGGAGATGAGGTTGAAATATATATATAAATAGTTCTGGTTTCCCTTCAGTACACCACAATGATGATTTAGAAAATTTTGCACAGACAATACACTTCATCTCTGATACATTAATCAACTTAAAAAAACATTTTATTATTGCGGATATAGAATCATTTACGGAACCTTCTACAAAAAGACCCACATATTGAATAACAGGATAATGGCAAACCGTAAGCAAAACAACAATAAATGAACATAAATGAAATATATTCCTAGTGGAAGGTTTTGAAAATAAAGGGTCCGTTGATGGACCTTCATTAGACATGCTGCGTGCTTGAAGTTAACCCAATAGGTTGAGTGCACCGCTTGAGTCTTCCACAAAGTTTCCCAAATCTGCATTTCCACTCCAAAGGGGGGATTCATGTCTATTTATTCCTACTCTGATCAGTAAGGTTAAACTTGTTGAAAAAAAACACAGAATGGTTAAATAAGACATTTTACATAAGCTAGACTATGTTGGGAGCGGTAGGTTGTAACTGGTTCCTGCATAATCACACTGGGCCCTGACGTACTGGCTTACGTGCAAGGGAACGGTCTCGATCGTTTTTGCTATTTCCAAGGTCACTAGATATTTATCTCATTTCGGTAGTCTAAAAGAGCCATCCACCATACATTTAAAAAGGCTTGGCTTCCCATAAGGTTGGATATACTCTATTCCTGGGTTCTGCCCTGTCCAGATTTTCAACAAATTCTGGCACAATGGGCACCAATACCAATAAAGCGCGCTCTCCCTTTAAATATTCACTCAGTAACTTACGGCCAAATTCCAATATCTTTTGTGATGATGATTTAAGTTCGGGCTTTCAATTTAATGGCATCCTATTTCCTACAGTTAAATTCAGAAGAAAGGCTGAAACCCAAGGTGTTGAAAAAACCATTTAGAGAAAAGTTTAGAGATAACGTTTGGTATAATGATAATACTTGGCTTAAACTATTTTTGATACGTTCTTGCTCCAATGCTGCAATCATATTGATTTTTGAAATCGTTCTATTTGGAATCTTATTGAATAAATACACTGAGACAACTGATGGAGCGGAATATACAGATATCGGAACCTTCATTATCAACCACAGGGGTGCTATCCTTTCATATCTTATTTTATACATTTATGCTATATTGTACCAGGTTTTATTATCTCCAGCTGTTTTATGCACTAGAAATGCCTTTCATTTGATGTCCTCAATCATCTCTTTGGTAGTGATGTTTGCTTATTCAACATTTCAATATATCGTTGTTAATCGTGCATTAATTAGTGATAAAGTTATTTCTGCCAATCCGTCTGAAAATGTAACCTCTAATTTATCTTGATGCTTTTGCAAACCTCCAGGAAGTGTTTCTACTTGAGTCAAGGGCCGAGCCTTTCTGCGACTTGCGGCGACTGCCAGAACTTAGTACGTGCCATTAGTCTTATCTCGATGCTATGAGATCCATTTTCCTTAAACCACACTTCAGCGACTTCACCTAATTTACAAGTGAGTGTTCGAAACTACAGATTCAAGACACCATATTTATCTAATGGCATCATTGATTTTTCGTTTTGACAATGCCACTCTTGTGGAACTATCAGAGTCAGATGCCAGCTATTCTTTCAGGTGCGCAGAGCTTGGAGGCCACAGTACTTCCTCAGCAGCACTTTCATTCCAGTCATCAAACATACCAGATTATCTTACGCCATCTTACAATATCACAGTTATTGATTCAATCAAGTCGGGCAATCGAGTTGAAACAAAGAACGTTTACAGACAACTTTTGCGGCCATTACTGAAACTACTAGGCGTCAAGCACACGTATTTTGAAACCAGTTCAGCTCAATCAATTTCAAATTATGCTTCGACCCTAACAACTACAACTAAACAATTGATCATATTCATATCTGGTGATACTTCGATAAATGAATTTTATAACTCTTTACCTTTGAAACACCCAGATATAACAATCTTGCCTGTTCCACAAGGTACCGGGAATGCTCTCTCACACTCACTTAATTTGTCATCACCCATATCATCAATTAAAGCGTTACTGTTTTCTAAATTGAAACATAGATTTCAATTATATATAGCTAATTTTTCCAAAAATCAAGCTTACATTACAAAAAATGGTAAAAGGTTAAGTAGTCCAATTGAGTCCTTAAAATTTGCTGTTGTTGGATCATGGTGTCTCCATTCAACGTTGGTTGCTGAATCGGATACACTAGAATTAAGAAAGTTTGGGAATGATAGATTCAAAATGGCTGCCCAAGATTTGCTAACTAATAATCCGGCCTTTAAGGGATCAATTGAAATTAACTCAAATTACTTGGATCAAGGAAAGGAAAATGAAGAACTTTCACATCACGTGATACTCAACAATGAACAATTAAGTTATTTCGTATTAGCTGCCGTTCCTAGATTTGAATCAACCTTTGAAATCTCTCCATTATCTATGCCCGAATCTCCATCTTTGTATTTATTATATTTTAAATACATGCCCTCCGAATCAACTATGGAAATTATGACTCAAGCTTATGACAAAGGTTCCCACATAAAAAATCCCAAAGTTAAGTACTTGGAAATTACCAGAGATAAAAAAGTAGAATTGAGACTAGATGATAGTATGGAAAGAAGATTATCAAAAGTTTGCCTAGATGGCACTATTGTTGAATTGGTTGGTGAGAACAGGACTGTTACTTTTGGTTGGGTGGATTCCGGTAATTTGTTTTGTTTGTATTAGGACGTTTTCTTCTTCGTTTAGTTATCTGTTTTTTCTTTCCTATCGCACTTTAATATTATTCTCTCATAACACATGTTATTTTTACGCATTTACATTTTCAAAGACAGTAGCCGACAGAATAGAACAGTAAAATCAAATTTAACAATAAAACAATACATATATTGAAACAAAAAGAGTAAAATAAAGACATCGCAAAATAAAACAAGAAAAAAATAGGAATTAATAAGCATAAGCGAAAGCAAAAACGTGATTTTTTTTAAAAGAAATAGCAAAATAGTAAAATATTGAAATAAAAAGGTAAAAAAACAAAAAACAAAACACAAAAAATAAAAACATGACACAAACAGTAATAAAATAAAAACAGAGACAAAAATAGAATACAGGGAAGAAGTCTTAATAAGAAAGAATATTGGGTTTTAAAATAGTCATCTATTTACTTTCATCATTAGTATCAGTTTTAGCTCTCTTTTCGGAAGGCTCTTCGGCATCATCAGAATGCCTCTTTTGTGTTTGTGAACTATCAGGTCTTTGAGGCAATGAAGGTAATGAAGACGCAGCGTTTGGCGTACTAATATTTTGAGTAGGAACAAAGGAATTAATACCAGCGAAAGCTTGGGGAGTGAAATGACCAAGTTGAGAATTAAATGGATTCAAAATTGGAGTGATTGGGGGAACAGAATTAGAGGTGGTTGAAATGCTAGGAGTAATAGGAACAGTACTAGAATGTTGTTGTTCTAATTTCTTAATTTTTTCTTGCAAAGTCGTTAACTGCTTTTTAGCTATACGATCTTTAAATTCAAACTCTCTTCTAACTGCAGCAGATGTATCACTCTTTAATTTCTCCTTCTCATGATCAAAGTTCTTCAATAATCCAGACTTTTCTTCTTCAAAGTTCTTAATCAAATCGCTCTTTTCATCTTCAAATTTCTTCAGCAATTCTTTCTTTTCATTCTCAAATGTTTTAGATGACACAGGAACCGTAGACCCAGTAGTTGCCACAGCTTCAGGGGAACCTTTCAACTTTTCGTCTAGTTCTTTGAACTTTGCCTCATACTCTTTCTCTAATGCCTCTTGTCTAGTCTTAAATCTTTTTTCTGTGATGCTTTGGAACTTTTTCATTAATATTCTCTTTTCTTCAGTAAGACTCTTCGCAGAAGCTTCCTTCAATTCACTTTCAATATTCTTCTTAAACTCTTCAATTTCTTCAGAATCTGCCGAAACAATTCCAGTAGATGAAGACTTCTTCAATTCCTCTTCTTTAGATTTTATAGCAGCCTCTTTTTCCTTAGCAAAATCAGCTTTCATTTTAGCAATTAAATCATCAGATGGAGCCGATTTTCTAGCTTCTTCTAATTGTTTCTTCAGATCATTAATTTCATTGAAATAATTCGAGACTTTTTCACGTAACCTCTTCTTAGCTGGTTCTTGTTCTTTCAAATCAGCCTCCAGCTGAGCAATCTTAGCTTTCATTGCAGCAGAATCACCAACACCACTAGTACCAAGTGTACCTTGTTGTTTTTCTTGATTTTCTCTGTGCTTCTTATATTCCTCAAATTTCTTTTGTAATTCAATTACTTTCTTTTCTTGCTCAACCTTTTCTAAGACAGAGTTCTTTTTAGCAGTATTAGCTTGTTCAATTTTTTCATTTGAAGTCTTTCTCATTTTATCAAATTTACTTTGTAACGCAGCGTAAGCAAATTCACGTTCTTGCAATTGAGTTGTTAATTCTTTAACTTGAGAAGACATCTTAGATTCAGTTTCAGTTGATTTTTCTTCACCTTTCATTAAATGTTCAGCTCTGGATTTCCAGTAATCAGATTGATTAGTTAAAGTAGTTAAAGTAGCTTGTTTAATTTCTAATTCAGATTTCAATCTATTAACTTCTTCCTGCAATGGCTCTGATTGAGCAGTTAATTGGGTTAATCTTTGTTCTAATAAAGCGGTCCTCTTTGAATAAATCTCATTTTGACTTCTTAATATTTTAAAATTATCTTTATAAAGCTGCAACTCTTGAGAATCTTCTCTCATCTTTTCCATTAACGATGAATACTTTTGAGAAACCTCAACATTTTCCTTAGCTTTAGCTAACTCTGTTTTCAGCTCTTTAATATCGTTTTCAGCCATAACTAATGAGTGTCTAATTCTCTTTTCTTCGGCTTTCGAATAATCCAATTGTTGGAATAATGAATCCTTTTCTCTATGTAAATAGGTAATCAAACTTCTCATATCACTGTTACCTTCAGATGATTCGTTGAATTGGGTAGGTAGAACTTCTAATTGATTCATTAATGTTCTATTTTGAGTATCTAGCTCCAATATTTTAACGCCTTTAATTCTAATTTCCTCATCTAACGATGATTTTTGAGTATTCCAATTCTCTTCAGATGCAGAATGACTAATCTTAGAATCATTCAAATCTGATTCTAGTGTATTAACTTTCTCTTTCAAAAATTCAGTTTCACTCTTCAAAGTGTCATTAACTTCTGAAACGGCATCAAATTCATCAGTCTTGGTTTGTAACTCTGCTTTAGAAGAAGCAACCAATTCATCCCTTTTAGCAACTTCATTTTGTAACACACTCAATCTAGATTCATAATTTTCCTTAATACCTTCAAAAGTTTCAATTGCTGAATTTAATTGATCCACCTTCATTTCATAATCTTCTAATTTCAAACGAGAATCATATTTCAGAGAATCTAGCTCTTCATCTAATTTATTCTTTTCATCAGTAACTGAACTTAGTTTAGCCTTCAAATCTTCAATTTCAGCAGTAATAGTAATAATCTTTTCTTCGGAAGAAGCCTTATATTTTTCATAAGTATCACTAATACTAGTTAACTCCTTTTCAGCAGCTTCGGAGATATTCTTATATTCTTCAGAAGTTCTGGTAATAGAGTCTAAATCTTCTAAAGCATTACTTAATTCTTGTTTCAAATTAGCAACGCCTTCCGAATCTTCAGTATTTGCAGATAAAGCAGCTATAGCAGTGGACTTTCTTCTAGTAATATCTTCATATTTGCCTCTCAGAGTGTCAACTTCACCAGTTAACCTTTCAACAGCAGAAGTTTTAACCATTAATGATTCTTTAACAGTTGATAATTGAGACGATAATGAATCAATACGCTGTTGATAAACTTGAGAGTCAGTATTCTTAGAATGTAAAATACGTTTAATTTCCTCATTACTTGATTCATATTTAGAAGTACCAGATTCTAGATCATTTTGTAACTTAGTGATTGTGATATTCAAACGTTCTTGAACCTGCTTATTAGCATTATCTCTTTCAGAACTTAAAGTTTGCAGTTTAATGACTGTTGAATTTAATTTAGCCTTCTCATCCAGTAATTGTGAAATCTCATCTCTTAGTCTTAGTTCAATTGATTGACAAATTTCTTTTTCTGACGATAGGCCTTTAACTTGAACTTCCAAGTTGGATTGAACTGTCCTAGCATTCAATAATTCATCAGTTAATTTTTCAGCTCTTAATTCTAATTTGGATAAATTCTCTTGCATCTTTGAAGCATTATTTTGTAACTGTTGAACTTCAGTTTTAGAAGCATTATATAGGTATTCAGTTGATTTTGATCTTTGTTCTAATAATTCCAATGAAGATTTAGCACGAGCCAAGTCAAGAGCAACACTTGATTTTTGAGAATGAACTGCTTGTAATTTAGAATTCAATTCAAATATTTGTTTATCAGTATTCTTCTTTAAAGACTTTAATTCTTCCTGCTTATTTCTTAATTCAGATTTCAAACCTTCAATTCTTTCATTCGCAAATTTTTCTTCAGAATCAGATCTTGAAGGGGTAATTGCATAGCTACCATTCTGGATCATTTGCTGTAGCATATCCCTACTATTAGTGACGGTCTTCAGTTGAGTTTCAGTACGTTGTAACTGTTCCTTCAATTTAACAATAGCTTCAGCAGCCTTTTGAACAGCTTCATTTTCTTCATCTTCAATTAAATTCTGACCATTTTGATCTCTCTTTTCCAATTCTTGGCCTAAGTTTCTAGAAATTACCAATAATTGTTCATTCTTTGAAATTAAATCATTAATATCTTTAAAGGTAGATAATCTTTGAGTAATTAATCTATCAGTATCAGTTAAATCAGTATCTGCAGCACCACTAACTAATGTATTCAAATGATTCTTCTCTTCTCTAGTCAAAGGTGCATCTCCACTATTCTTAAAAGTAACTTGAGCTAACAATAAAGCAACTTGTCTTTTCAAATCAAATTTATATTGATCCAACTTTCTAATTTGGAATTGTAATTCTTCAGACCTCTTCAGGGAAGAATCTAACTTAGTTCTCATAACAGACTTTTCTTTATTTAGACTATCAATAATAACGGCTAATTGTCCTTCTTTAGATTCTAACTCGGTGCATTTATCCTTGTATGATTGTAACAATGGTAATCTACGTTCTAATTCCTTAAAAATGGTGGATAACTCTTCTTCAGCTTTAGTTCTAGCTCTCTTTTCTCTGACTAAATCTCTTCTCATCCTATTATTTTCAGCAATTAATTCTGTCAATGAATAACTAGAACCCATATTTTTCAAGGTTTTTTGAGCAGAAGAATTCACTGTAATTTGGTTACCAACAGACAAACTTCCCAGTATATCAGCTGTATCTATCGATCCATCAAAATTAGCTTGAGTTAAATCACCAATTGTTTCTTCTAGTCCTTTCACTTTAGCGTCTCTTTCATTTATCTTTTCTTTCAGCAACTCAAATTGAGATTTATATTCAGCTTCATCATGAGCAACCTTTTCTTGATTTTCTTCAATAGCTTTTTCCAAAGATTCAATTCTATTCAATCTGTCAGCGCTTGATCTCTCCAATATTTGAGTCAATCTATCTTTACTAGACATCTCTTCGGCAAACTTTTGATCATTCAAAGCTAACTTATCTGTTAACTTCTTGACCTGAATTGAAGCCTTTTCAAACCTTAATGAGATATCTTTTAATGAGTCAGAAAGTGTCTGATTAGTTGCTTTGGCCACATCAGATTCTTGCTTATACTTCTCTAGTTGAGATTGCAATTTAGTAACTTCATTTCTTTTTTGTTCTCTTAATGATTGCAAGTCATCAGTTTTTGATTTTAATTCAGATTCAAACCAGTTCGATGATCTCTTAGATAATTCAAGATCCTGTTCTAATTTGGTCTGAGAGAATTTCAGTTTAGTTATTTCAGAGGATAGTGTTTCTTTACCAGATTCAATTTCAATCAATCGAGATCTTAGATCTTTATTTGTGGAAGAAACTTTATTCAATTCTTGATTTAATTCGATTATTTGCTCTTGCTTTTTATCTAACATTTCAAAAGCATTAAGTTTCGAGTCATTTAATTCTTTAAATTTAATATTATATTGTTGAAGCGTGGTGAAATTCTTTTTGGAATCTGTGATTGAAGAGTCAAGTTTGGCTTGGATATCTCGAATCTGTTGCTGAAATTGAGTCTTTTCTTCTTGAGATGTAGAAAGCTGTTGTTTATAAGTGGCAATATCTTTATTCAAACTTTGAATCTTCTTATTATTCGAATGACGGAATTGTTCAAATTGAAGACCTATAAGGGTTGAATTAGACTTCATTTCTTCAAATTCATTCAACTTAGACTGTAAAGTTTTGACTGAAGAGAAGTCATATTCTTTCAATTTATCAGGATTAATTTTAAAGAAGGCTGAAATTGTTCCAAAGTCTTCTTCTGATAATCCATTTGATTGAGTCGTTGATTCTTCAGGATCAATCATTTCGACTTCTGGAATTTCATTTTGCAATTCATTTTGAACCTCAGGCTCGGTTTGTTTTTCCAATGCTCGTAGTTGTTGTTGCTGCTGTTGTTGCTCAGTAGAATCAGTAGCTATACTCTCTACCTCTTGAACTTGGTGTATGCCAGAAGGTTCAGTTCCAGGATGAGATTCCGGAACTGATTCCTCTTGTTGAGTAGACAATCCAGATTCTGGGCCAATTATATCAGGATTACCAGTTAATTCGATTATAATAGACTCAGGCTCTTCTGTGTTTTTTGCAGTTGATGGTTCAACGCTAGATTCAACGATTACATTTTCAGAGCTAATAACAGGCAAATCAGTTGATTCAGAAGGATCAAGAATCTCAACATTCAGTGAGCCAGAAACTTCAGGAATAGTAGCAGCTTGTTGTTGTTGCACAGGCAGTTTGTCAGTTTCAGAAGGCACCGGCAGTGGCCGTTGTTCGTCGACAGGCTGTTCTGGCTGTTGAGCTTGACTTTCAGCCGCATTTTCTGGAGGAACCTGATCTGAGGGATTGTTCTCCATTGTAACACCTTTGTAATGTCTATAGAACGGGGTAAGGGTTATTGAGCAATTGATAGGTTTTACAGGAAGAGAGAACCCTCGTGAACCTGAAGTTTTATCAATTGAACTTTGTTTATTCAGTGACAAATTGAGACAGTGCGGCCCATATTATGGTGCACGGGTGTGTAAACTGGGTCAAGTTACGACAATGTATCATAATATGTAACTAAAGATACAGAGAAACAGCAAAACCAGAAAAAAAAGGAGGTATAAGGAAGTATCTATAAAGGAGTAAATATCTAACCTAAAATTCATCATCATAATTATCCAAATTCAATTCCAAAGTCTCAGGATTGACCGATTCCTCTAAATCTTTCATATCAAGAGGATGAGTTTTCTCAATGATAACTTCGTCTACAAAAGGGTTTGGAATTGGTTTACCACTTGAAACGAACTGATTCTTCTTTGGTGAGTTTTTTAATTCTGTATATTTTCTACGTAGCTCATCACCCGAGAAGTCATCACTGCTAGTATCATCATCGTCTAATTCCACTTCTCTCTTCTTATTAGTTTTAATCAATCCTTCAAACTTATCAAGATTCTTCTTCTTCTTTGGACTTGTGTATTCCTCCATACGTTTCATTGTACTATTCCATTTTCTTTTCTTTTCAAGCTTATCATCTTTGGATAACGATAATTTTTTTTCCTTACTCTTAGCAGTGTCTTTTCTTAGTGATTCTAATAATTCATTATTCTTCTTTAGGGATTTACATCTGTCACTATCATTGCGCATTTGGAATAATTTCCTAGTTGGATCAAATCCTATTCTATCTATAATTTTTGGATTGAAGGCCAAACTGATCGCATTCCTTTTTTGCTTTTTAATTTCCGCTGTATCTAATGAGGAATCTTTCAAATTCTGTCCACCCTTCAACTCAGATAATTTTCTTCTTAATATTTTTTCTTCTTTCTTCCTTTTTCTTATTATTTTTTCATTTTTGATTTCATCTAAAAACTTCGGATTTGAGTAACTATCATCAAAAAATGCCTTTGATGCGTCAGTGTTTGAAAAATATAATTTACTAATTTCAACTTTTCTATCGTACTTCGGGGCTAGTGAATCAGCAACCATTTGGCCTTTTAGCATTCCACCTTTCTTTTCGTTTCCCATAAACACCACTTGCTTTTGTCCAT
The DNA here is from genome assembly GCA_003707675.3 of Ambrosiozyma philentoma. NCBI lineage: Eukaryota > Fungi > Ascomycota > Pichiomycetes > Pichiales > Pichiaceae > Ambrosiozyma > Ambrosiozyma philentoma. The sequence continues at coordinate 124,938 of PPKZ03000002.1, forward strand.
TATCATCTTTAGGGTCAAACATTCTGAAATTCCCACCCAATTCAACTCTCTTTGAAGCAGTTTTATTATAGAGTAACTCAACATGATAGTCGCAATATTCATGTTTAGATAGATCAACCGGTGTTGTACATCTAGTACCATCTTTCTTAGTTGATTTACAATAACCGAAATCTCTTGAATGACCAATTTCTAAAATACATAACGAATCATCTTTTATACTTAATGAAAACCCCGATCTATTTTGAAATGGAAATATTTTTGGATTTAAAATGGCTAAAACGTCACCAACTCTCAGCTTCCAATACTTATCAAATGCATTACCTAATAAAGTTAACGTTAATTGTTGCTTAAGATTCGATATATGCAATGTCATAAATTTTGATTTCTTAGAATCTTTTGTTGTCTTTCTTTCACTCTTAAAAGTTAATATTCCAAATAGGATATAATTTGCATGGAGTGGGGGTTTGAAGTCGGGAGCAACAACTTTAGACAGTATATTTTCAACTCTCATTAATTTGGTATCTGCCATTTGCTTTATTAGTTCTTTTAATGCCGATTCTTCTATGTATCTCTTATTTAAATATTTTCCCGAAAAATAATCTTTCTCATTCACTTTTTTATCTAAGAGTTTGAAATTAGGAAGTAAATCAAATGAATAAGCTCTATTGAGTAATATCTCTTCATCTTTCTGTTGTTGTTTATTTTCCAGTCTTCTAATCTCTTGTTGATGTGTCCGCAGTCTACCAACAAATGTATCTTGTTTCTTCGATAGTTCAGGCCTGGATTCATGTATAAGGCCATTTTTGGCATATTCACTTGCTTGAATCTTCTTCCTAAGTAATTTTTCAGCTTTAGTTGGTCCCTGAAATGAAGTCATTATAGATGATGAATGATTAAAATAAGATGTAGATTGACCACGATCATTCACTTGTCTAGGATCCTCCTCTTCATCTGAATTAACTAGTTCATTCTTGACCTCATTTTTTCTCTCTTTCAATTCCCTGATTTTTGCTAACTCCTGTAGTAAGTTATCTTCTAAGTCTGAAAGGGAGAGATTATCTGATTAGTATTGACGCGTTAAAAAAGCGTGCGTTGGAGTTTTTGTCAGTACGTGGGCTTGAATGAATCGAAAAGGCAACTTTTGAATGACTTAAAAGTAGAGTAATTCCAAGACATACCGTCATCAGCTCCACTAGCAATATCGGACATTTCGAGCTCCTGTGTGTATTGTTTAAACAGACACTCATTTTTCACTGTGTCCAGAAGTTGATTTTTATTTTATTGGATGGCCACTCGTTGGCTAATTTGGCTCACGGCCCTCCTTTATCGCGAAAGGTCGGAAGTCTCAGTAAAACTACTCCTTGAAGGAGGAACAATATTACTCCAGCTCCCTAATATTTTGAACTTCAGTCTTGACTTTTACAATGGACGAACACCGATCAATCCTTTTTTGACTCCTCAATGCCAGGCCTTTCTTGCCTTACCTATTGAAAACACTTGTAATTTATCACCAAACTTCTTAAAATTAACGTTTTCTCTTTTTCTAGTAGTTTTCTACATTGTTCAGCTAAACATGCTATGGAACTTAAAATAAAAAAAATAGTACATGCATTCATAAATATTAAAGATTTTTGAAAAGCACAAAAAAAAGGACAAATAGGTATAAAAAAGATTCTATATAAATAAAAGGAGAACGAGAACAAGAAAAATAAAAGCACAAAAACCTAAAAAGCAAGAGTAATAAAAGATAAAACGATGGAAAACCAAAACATATAGAAAAAACAGAATGAAAGAAAGTAAGAAGTAAAAATAGTAAAAAAATACAAACATAATTAATAAAAAGAGAAAAGAGACAATGCCAACAACGAAGAGAACAAAAAAAATAATATAAACTAAATAATACACAAGACTTGCTCTGATGAACAAGAAAAAAAACGAGGTATATCAGCAATCAAGGAATGGAAAACAAAAAGTAAAAAACTGTAAAAAAAAATATTTATAACCCAACAAAAAATTACTTTAGTTTCTTTATATTTTTTAACTTTCACAAAAGTAACAAAAAAAAGATTTCAAACAAACAAAAATAAATAAATAACACCACAAGACTACTCTTCTTCATCAATAGTAGGCTGAGCAGTACCAGAAACAGTCTTACCACGAGATCTTAATTCACTGGTCCCATTACCATTACCTTGAGCAGAAGAGCTACCATCAGACTCATCCCCAGAACCAATGTCTAAGATACCGGATCCAGATCGATTTCTAGCATGGCCATTAGCATTGACAGAGGCAGCGCCAGCACAGAATTCACGAATAATTTTCTTCAACAAATTTCTTCTAACAGGCTTAGCCAAGAACCCTGACATACCAGCTTCAAGACAATCATTTTGATTCGATTTATCAGCAAATGCAGTTAAAGCAACGATAGGTTTATCGTACTTGAACTCAGATCTGATAATTCTAGTGGCTGTCAAACCGTCCATGTTTGGCATCTGAACATCCATGAAGATCAAGTCAAAAGATTCAGTAGAATCTCGGAGGATATTAATTGCTTCATCACCATCACATGCTAATGTGACATCCGTGAATCCTTCTAACTTTAACATTCTTTTAACAACTTCTTGATTAACTAAGTTGTCCTCAGCAACTAAAAACTTCATTGATTTTTTATACGAAGTCGACGACGAATCAGGCAGCGAAGAGGTTGTATTAGTTGAACCAATTGAAGATACACGTTCATGCTGTTGATTTTGAATAGAATCGATCGATCTAGTCAATGAATCAGATCTATTATAGAAAGATTCAGAAGATGATTTTTTAGCGGTTCTTGAAGAATGTGCAGTACCAGTTGAAGCTCTAGTGATTAAATCGGGTTTATCAAAGTATGAAGAAATGTCATCATCAGCGGGATAATCGGACGGTGATCTGACAGAACCATTTTTAGACACCTGTAATCTCAGGTTACTAGTACTAGTATTATTATGACGAAGAACTGGAGTTTCATTTTCATCACCTGAAGAAATGAACCCACCTTCAGCTTCACTTAATGGATCTAGGGTAGTATCAGTGTGTAGTGCATCAGCGGAAGGGCTCAGTTGAACATCATTGGCAAACGACACCTTCTTAGCTTCCTTCTTATAATTGTCTTCAGTAAACTCATCAATTCTAAAATTCTGATGTTCATTAATGGAATCTAAAATTAACTCACCAACTTGAGGAATAGGAATTGTAAAAATGAAAGTTGAACCATGACCAACTTTAGATTTCAAAGCTAAAGTACCATGCATAATCTTCGAAAATTGTTTACAAATAGATAGCCCTAATCCAGTACCACCATAAGATCTTGATAATGTTTGATCACCTTGGATAAAAGCTTCAAAAATCTTCTCCTGTAGTGCTTCAGCGATACCTGGTCCAGTATCGCTAACTGAGAATTGAATAACCCATGTTTTGTTCGTACCTTGGAAATCAGTGTATTCTAATTTGTTCGAATCATTATACGTGAAATTACCGAAGTCTTCATCATCTTCATTCAAACAATCAATTTTCTTAACAACAGACGTACTCCTATCATTATTACCAAAATTGTAAGATTCAGCTAAACAACGCTCATAGATTGATGATCTCAGAGTATGTATGGACTGTCGATCACTAACCTGGTCATCGCTATCATCATGGGCGGTCTCAGAAGATGTAGGTGAAATTTCTTTAGGACAAACTTCTTCAAGCTTATTTTGGGGGATGGAAATATCAGTACCTGTTTTAACAGGTGCAAGAGGTGCACCGTTAGTAGCAGTTGCTGACGTACTTGCACTACCAGTACCAGAACCAGATTCTCTTGAATGACCTCCATTAGTATTGGCATCATCTCTCCTTCCTTTAATGTAAACTTTTTCATAATTAACAGCTTTAGAACGTTCCTCATCATATTCACCAATAACTCTCATAGTAACACTAACTGAACCTTCTTCGGGCGTGAACTTTAAAGAATTTGAAACTAGGTTCATAATCACTTGAATAATTCTATTTGAATCGGCAAAAAAGATAATTTTGTTTAAAAAGAAAGGTTTCATGACGACACGTAAGTGAACATTGTGATCCTTGGCTGTCTTACCAAAAATAGATTTGATTTGTGATGCAACTTCTAGCATCAAGAAATTCTTCTCTTGTAACTTAGTTTTATCCAATTGATTTTTGGAGAATGTTAATAATTGAGTTAAAATATGTAACAATAGTTCACCTGACCTAAAGATCAATTCTAATGAAGATTGTATTTTTGACGGATCATTTTCAGCCATTGCAACAGAAGTCATACCCAAAATACCATTTAGTGGTGTACGCAGTTCGTGGGATATATTAGCAATGAAAACAGTCTTCGCTTCATTCGCATCTTCAGCTTCTTGTCTCGCTTTATCAGCTTGAATTTTGGCAACTTCTAATTCTTTTGTTCTAGCTCTAACTCTATCTTCTAAATGGGTATATGATTTATCTAATTCTTCAGACATTGCCTCAAAAGCATCCGTTAACTCAGTCAATTCGTCATAAAATAATTCTCTCCGTTTCCCTAAAGTATTTTGATTTATGTTACCACCGGCAGCATAATGAGAGAATTCAGTACCGAAACTATCATTCGACATTGGAGTTATCATTCCAGATGCATTCGTACCCAATGAACCATTAGTATTTCTTCGTTGGTAGGAATTAAAACTTCGTCTAGAAGAATAAGGAGGATCAGATTCACTGGCAGACGAATAAATTGGAGAACTAGCCGAATTATTTCGACTATTTGAACTTCCAGAGTCTGGATGCACGGCCTGTTGTCCCGTTGTTGTGGATACGGCCTTTTCATTCAATTCAGTTGATCTTCTTAAATGAAATCTATAATTTTTAGATCTTCTTCTCTTATAATGATGACTTCCGAGACCCCTTCTTTTCGTGATTTCTTCAGTAGCACGTTGTAAATTAATGATAGGTCTAACACCATAATGAGCCAATGGGAAAGTTAGTATAACCAGAACTAAAGCAATACCAAAGCAAACCCCAATCATAATTTTAGCCAATCTAACAGTTGGACTCAAAAATTCAGATCTTGATTGTTGAACACTAATAAGCCAATTAGCCCATGTTAAATCCACTTCAGAATAACCCATTGCAACTTTTGCACCATCTAAGTTTTTAATTGATGTATAGTGACCTTCTTGCTGGCCATACCCCCAAATTTGCAAAGCAGGAGCATAGCTAGATATGTTTCTGTTTCCATCAGTTAAAGCAAACGGGTTATCTGTATCATAAATGGCTTGAAATTGTGTTATATTTGTGTAGTTGCTATAAGGAGTAACGGGCTTCATAATACTGACACCAGTGTAATCATTGGAGGAGGTTGTATTGGCAACAGATTGCAGAGAACTTAAGTTTATGATAACAGTAATATAGCCAGCTAAACTGGGTGTTGCTACGAGCAGAGAAGTATTTGTATAAACTGGAGCAGTCATTGAAATGTAAAAAGATTGGGTGTCGTTTCCCACAATGGGATCCGAAAGATAATTACCATTGTCTATAAGGCCATCTGGAATATTAGCTTTATCGACATGTCCCAGGATATACAAAGTGTCGGTATCCTGAGTGGTAATATTTGCTGAAGCTTCAGTATTTGAAGTAGAGGTGATGACGTTTAAACTTACATCATATAATCTGGCACTAGCCAGAGTATCAGAAGAGTCTAAAGTTTGTTGCATTGTATCACGGGCAGATGCAATGGAAGAAGAATAATTAGTGCCAGCTCTTGAGTAACTTAAAGCATTCTCTATAGAATCCCTAGTACTTAATAAATATAGTTGATAATAATAAGTTGAAATTGATTGATGCATTTGGGCTGCTTTTAGTTGGGCTATAACTTCTAGTCTGGTTGCTCTTGATTCAGTGAACATTGTTGTAAAATAAACACCAGTAACGATAGCTAAAACTAACAGGGAAATAAAGGCAACAACTAAAACAAGAACCATTAGTTGAGTTCTAATGGAGACTCGTATGCTGTGCCATGTTGGCCTCATTGTATTGAATTATGTGAAGTATGAGCAAACAACAGAAAATGGAAAAAAGACCTATATATTGAATATTGAATAAACTAATATAATGCAATAATGTTGGAAACGAGCGTTACAAGAACTAGATAATGTATAACAATGAAACTTTTTGTGGAGTTGTTGTTGTTGAAATTAAAATTTATAATAGCTTGAGAGCGTTGTTTCAGACAGTTGCAAGTTTGCAAAGTGACAAGTCAAGTCGAGTGCTGTAGAGGAGCAGAAGGAGAGACTTATGGGAATATTGTTTTAGCCGTAAGTAAATAGCCAGAGTTGTGTGGAGTTATCTGTGTAAGTTGATAAGTTGATTGAAAAACAGAAAAACCAATTTGGAAGTTGCTCACGTAAGCGGACTGAGAAAAAGAAATCAACTGGCTGAGTAATGCGGTACCTGTAGACGAAGACCTGTAATTTGTCTAGCTGGGTTCTGGCTTGTACAGGATTGGACAAATTACAAGGAATATAGTTAGACAGTAGAAACAAAACGTCAAAACGGAAATAAAAATTAAAGGAGTTGGCCAGTGTTCCTGCTACTTGGTACCATATTGGTCGAGAAAACGTCTCTCACACGTCATAATCTTGAGGACGTTATTGGTACTCTTCCCCGGCTCAGATCCTGACCTGATTGTAGTTAGTTGTGATTCCGATCATGACTCCACAATATCCCTTCAAAGTTCTGTTCGTCAGAGAATAATCAAGGACTCCCCCGAGACCACCGAAACGTCATCGGAAGCTGTTGGATTGTTATGATGTAAAATTCTTAACAAAGCCTAATATTTGTAGGGACTGATTTTCGTGGCTGAGCTACAGGCAGACGGTGGGTTGTTTTGTGGCATATTGCTGTGCCTCAGATGGCGCATTAGGACAGTCAGCAAGTCACCTTAACTTGGTCTTAAACCAACATTGAAACAATTTCGGAAGGGGAATCGTTTTTACCTAGCGGATTAGTTGATTTGTTAGTGTTTTCATTACGGAAAGATGATTGTATTTTAAACAGATAATGTGCCAATCACACACTTGCTAATGGTAAATCCAACTGTTATATATGTAGTTATCAAATTCCAGAAACCCCATTCTAAATAAGAATATCCATAAATGCACATCTGAAGCATTGGCAGGTTGATCTATCAATTGTAAATATGGAAAATACAAATTTCAGATACACACTCAAGTCATATAGCCCTCTTTTATTTATTTGATCTCCATATAATTTCAAAGTTGCAAAGCAGTTCTCAGCAAAAATATGAAGCTCGTAGGTCAAAACTAACGCCGATGCTTTGGATCAACTTTTTTAAGAAAATTATAGCTATTGTTAAATTAAACCTTTCGTCCATATTGTAGTCATCTTCTGTATCCTAGGCTATCACTAGCTCCAATATCCCGCTGTGGTCTATGGGTGGTAATAGTACTCCCGCAGCCTTAACTCTGGCGCTTCCCGCTGGCAGCCATTACGTAATCTGCGGAAGTGGACCCACCGCAGCGCTTGCTTCTATCATCAAAGAAGAATCAAATGGTGGATATATAAGGTCCCCATGCCCATTCCAATGGCAGCTTCACTTGGATCCCGCTTCCACTGAGTCAGACCATATATAGGCTCCTGCTCCCCAATTATCAGACTCAATTTTCTTTTCCCTTGGAAATTGATACCACAATTTCACAAAGTAAAAAGACGAACCACAACTGATAAGAAAGCCCTTTAAATCAACAAAAAATGGATGGAGTTTGGAATTCAAGAAGATCCACAGTTTACTCGACTAAAGGAATAGTTTCGTCAACTCAGCCATTGGCCAATTCTGCTGGTATCAAGATTCTAGAAAAAGGTGGTAATGCAGTTGATGCATGTGTTGCGATTGCTGCTGCTTTGACAGTTACTGAACCGATGTCAACCGGTATTGGTGGTGATTGTTTTGCCTTGTTCTTTTCAGAAAAGGATAAGAAAGTGTATGGATTAAATGGTACAGGTAGATCAGCTTCTAATTTAAGTATTGATTGGTTAAAGGAAAATTATCCAGACCATATCTTACCAACCTTAAGATTCAGACCGGATTCTGTTTTCAAAGTCAACGTTCCCGGTGCTATTGCTGGGTGGTCTGATGCTTTGGAAAAATGGGGAAGCGGCAATGTTAGTTTATCTGATTGTTTGCAACCTGCTATTCAATTGACTGAAAATGGGTTTGGTTTATCTCAATGTGCTGCACATATGTGGAAGAACTTAACTCCAAAATTACTAAGAGAAAATGAAAAGAATGAGGATTTGAAATTATTCTTACCAAACGAAGATTTCTCAGCTCCTAAAAAGGGTCAATTTATCCAAAACAAGAAATTTGCTGAAACTTTGAAAACGGTTGCTAACAAAGGAAAAAAGGGTTTTTATGAAGGTGAGGTTGCAGAAGCAATTGTTAAAGAATTGAATAGAAGAGGACATCCAATAACTTTAGAAGATTTAGCAAATCATACTTCCACTTTTGTTGAGCCTTTAAGTTACGAATTTTTAGATCATAAATTGTGGGAAATTCCACCCAATGGTTCAGGTATAATTGCTCTACTTACTTTAGGTTTAATCAAATCCTTAGATAAATTCAAAGTCATCGATGTCAAGAAATTGAAGCACAATTCTACTGAATACTTGCACTTGTTAATTGAATGTTTGAAAATAAGTTTCAAAGATTCTGATGAATGTGTTAACGATTATGAATTCTTCAAGAAAGAATATGGTGTTGATTTTCAAGAAGATGCTAAAGAGTTATTATCATCTGAAGATTATTTCGACAAACGATGCAAAGAATTCAGTCCATCCAAGGTTATTCTAAATAATGATTTAAAAGCAGGTATTCCAAACTCAATGTTCAAATCTGATACAGTTTATTTCACTGCTTCTGATAGTGACGGTAATGCATGTTCTTTTATTAATTCTTTATATGAAGGTTTTGGTAGTGGTATTATCATCCCAGACCATGGATTTGTTTTGCAAAATAGAGGTGGTAATTTTAACTTGAACCCTAAATCCAAGAATTGTTTAGAAGGGAATAAAAGAAGTTACCATACTATTATTCCTGGTATGATTACTGAAGATTCGAAACTGCATGAAGGTAAAGAAAACTTGTATGCTTCTTATGGTATTATGGGTGGTTATAATCAACCTCAAGCTCATGTTCAAGTTTATTTGAATATGCTATTGTTTGGTATGGATCCCCAAGAAGCTTTAACTGCCCCTAGATTGTGCTTGTTCACTAACCCTGATGCTAAGGGAAGTGATAGAAGTGATGGTTCTGATGGCCCAGCTAGCAATAACGTTACTGGAGTTGGTCTTGAAAATGATATTCCTGAGGATGTTGTTGAAGGTTTGATGAAATTAGGTCACCATGTCAAAGTTGTTTCGGGTAATGGCCGTAATCTGTTTGGTAGAGGCCAAATTATTAGAAAGGAATCTAAAGAAGATGATGAAGTTTTGGTCTACGCAGGTGGCAGTGATCCAAGAGGAGACGGTGCTTCTGTTCCTTTTTATTGATTATATAATATTTATCAGTTGTCGTTCATTTATTTCTATTATGTTTTTTTTTTATTATAATATGTTTTATCTTGCATTTACATTGATTGCATGAATTACTATGAAATCCCTAAACTTTAGCTTCTTTAAAGTCTTACTTTACTTTCAGGGATTTATTTTCCAGGGTTTAATAATTAAATCAATATTTGAAATTAAAATTCTAAAAGCAAATAAAAGAACAACTGAAAAGATAAAAGAATAGAAAACAAATGCATTTGGTTATCTGGTATGAGATACAAAAATATATTAAAGTTATATATTAAAAAAGAGGAGTAAGACAATTTACCATTAATAATCATATCTGAAATTTCTGTTTTCAATATCAGTAATATCCAAAAATAAGGCATCTCTATTTAATTCATCTTCAGTCAGACGTTCAGCCTCTCTATCTCTAATCTTATTGTCCCTCACAGTAATAACTCTTAAAACGAAAAGCAGAAGAGTAAAGACACCAGTTTCAACAATTAATGCTGTCTTGGCTTTGATATAATCAGGAGCATCAGTGTCTCTGAAATGTTGGGGGGCCAACAAGTTACCCAAGCAGAAAGACATCAAAGTCATTGTATTTCTGGTTAATCTTTTAGTATATCCCGATGTATTGCATGCACCCCAAGCGTAAATGATTGCCAATGTAGAACCATTCATAGACATCAAATAAACCCCAATCAATTTACCGGCTTTATGAGAAGTACTTAAACTAACTTGAAGAATAAGTCCAATTAATGATAGAATACTAATGCATATAGCAGCATACGCCTTTTTGCCGACAGTGTAACTAGAAACATAACAAGCAATCACGGTAGTAACAGCAGAAACAAATCCAGCGGGTAATTGCATAATAGTAGTTTCAGTCTGGGTAAATCCAAATGATTTGACGATTGTACTTGAAAAAGTAGTAACAGAACCGCCTACACAATTGGAAAGAGCACAAATCACAAACAATAACCAGGTTTGCTTGTCCTTCAATAAAATTTCTTTAACTTGATATGCCTTGTAAGTTCTATTTTCCATACCAGCCTGATTGATTCTAATATGATCAATGACTTCTTGTTTTTCTTCTTTGGTTAAAAACTTACATGACATTGGATTGTCAGGTAAAAATATATAAGTGATAACACCCAAAATAGAAGTAACAATACCCATAAAAATAAACAAGATTTGCCAATTCTCTAATTCTGTAGAATGAACGTGTTGAAAAGCAAAAGATAAAAGAGATCCTGCCATTTGGCCAATACCAACTTGCATATACCATAATGCAGTTCTTCTGGTTTGTTCATTTTTCGTGTACCACATCCCCATTATTGGAATTAGACAGGCAGCAGTAGAGGCTTCAAACACACCTAACAAAGTTCTAATGACCATTAATCCAGCATAAGTTTTTGTGGTAGCATGGCAAGCAACAACAGCACCCCAAAAAACCATATTCACAGCTAAGTATTTTGCAACTGATAATTTTTGAATTAAATAACCAACTAATGGTTCACAGGCTAGAAAACTGACGTAAAACATAGTACTTAGGTTGGAATATTGATTTCCATGTAAATGATCTGAAATTCCCATAACAGCAGCGTAGTTTAAAAGTGATTTATCCAAGAATTGTAAAAAATAAGCAATCATAAAAAAAGGCATGATACGTAAATCAATCTTTCTTTTCAAACTTTTTGGTAGTCCAACTTCGTGGATTTCTTCTAGATGTTCAATATCATGATTATCCGAACTAGTAACTGTCTTCAGGAAGACTTGAACGGTTTGCTTCTTCTCTGTTTGATCAGACATTTAAGTAATTTGTTTTTGAAAAAGAATTAAGCATGAATTGAATATTCAAATAAATTGAATATTCAAATAAATTGAAAACAACGCTCTGTATAATAAGGATGAGTGTCTTATTTAAATGGTAAACTTATCTATGGATTCACCAGTTTGTTCATGCATTTTATAATCATAAGTTTTATCTGAGTTTTAGATAAGCCATATTTTGCTGTTTGCAGATTATAGCATGACTGGAGAAGAAATAGAAATCCAATTAATTGAACAGATCGACAAGTAGATTTCGAAATGTAAATCGGACCGGCTAACTTCCCAAATCAGATTTACCGAAGATCAGTCAATTTCTCCGACAGGGTCTGATTGAGCTTGGGTTTTTTGAGCAACTAAGAGACAACAGTAAGCTCACGTGCCATGTTTTAAAGGTTATTTAATGCCAAACACACTTTCTTGTAAAGATATAGAGAAAATTTGCAAATGCTCAAATGATCATGGTGTCAATCGAACAAGCTCGACTTTACTCAATCCTCAATGAAGTATATCTATCATCAAATTTCGGGCTGCTTGCATGAGGTGGAGAGTGGAATTAATTAGAGGAAGGTATTCTTCCACTGCTTATTAATATTACTGTGAGGATAACGATAAGAAAGGAGAGAATATATTATATTAACTGCATACGATATATAAAATCACCATTTGTATCTAAAATTTCTATTCTCTATATCAGTAAGATCCAAGTACAAAGCATCTCTGTGTAATTCCTCTTCAGACAGAAGACCCGCTTCCTTGTCTCTATTCTTATTTTCACAAATAACAGTAAATCTTAAAGTAACAGCAAGAATAATACAAACGATAGTTTCAACAATTAAAGCTATCTTAGCCTTATGGTATTTCGGTGCATCTGAATCTCTAAAGTGTTGCGGGGCCACTAAATTACCAAGACACATTCCAATCAAAATAACAGTGTTTCTAGTAAGACGTTTAGTGTAGCCAGCTGTGTTAACTGCACTCCAAGCATAAATCACTGACAAAAGAGCTCCAGTTGTAGCCATCAAATAAACACCGATTAATTTACCAGCCTTATCAGAATCTGGCAAACATAGTTGAAGAATAAACCCGATTAGACTTAGCACAGCAGCAAAGACTATCATCAATGCCCTTTCGCCAATATTTTCATAACTAGGCAAATAACAAAATACTAAAGTCGAAATAATAGTCACAACCCCAGTTGGAATCTGCATGATAGTAGTTTGGGTGGAAGTAAAGCCAAATGATTTTATAATTGCACTTGAAAAGGTAGCTAAAGATCCACCAACACACATAACTAAAGCAGTAATTAAGAATAACAGCCAAGTCTGCTTATCTTTAAATAGCAATTCCCTAACTTGGTACCATTTAAAGGTTCTATCTTCAATACCAGTTTGATTAATTCTCATATGTTCAACAACCATTTGTTTCTCTTTCTCAGTTAAAAAGCCACAAGTCAGGGGATTGTCAGGTAAGAAGAAAAACGTAAAGACACCCATAATGGAAGTTAAAACACCCATAAAAATAAACAAGATTTGCCAATTTTCAACTCTTGTAGAGTGGACATGTTGAAACGCAAACGATAGCAAAGCACCCACTATGTAACCAACACCAACTTGTCCAAACCATAGTGCAGTTCTTCTAGTTTGCTCAGCTTTAGTATACCACATTCCCATAATTGGAATTAAACAAGAGCCTGTTGAAGCTTCAAACACACCAAGCAAAGTTCTTATAATCATCAAAGCAGCATAAGATTTTGTAGCAGCGTGTAAGCTGACAATTGCACCCCAGAAAATCATATTGACTCCAAGATATTTTGCAATTGGTAACTTCTGAATTAAAAATCCAGCTAATGGCTCGCAAGCTAAGAAACTGGCATAAAATATAGTATTCAAGTTAGCATATTCATTTCCTTTTAAATATTTAGTAATTCCCATAACAGCTGCATAGTTCAAAAGTGATTTATCTAGGAATTGTAGGAAATAGGAAATCATGAAGAAAGGCATAATACGAAGATCAATTTTCCTTTTCAAAGATTTTGGCAGTTCAACATTATGAATTATATGTGGATCTGATTCGTATTGATGTTCATCCATGCGTGAGTCTTTGGCTTCACTCATTATTAGTACCATAATATAATTCAATTGAAGAGGAACATGATTCTGAATACTTTCTGAGACTTATAGTGGCTCTTATATAGAAATTATGGCGTGAATCTGGCCAGTTCCTGAGGGTTTCCCGGGATTTAATAATCAAAAGATTAACGTTAACCCTGGATGACTCCTCACAATGGAGTGCATTTAGCGGCTCAAAATTCACCGTCGTCCCTGCAGAGCAATTTTAACAGAAGCCGACTCACTGTAATCCGATTAAATCCCACGCGTGCAAGTGTGGGATGTATACAGTGCTTGAGTGCCCTATATATATAACCCTATTCAAAACTATTGCAAACTAAGTTGAAATTTGATGTGGGGTTAAGTAGACCCTGCGGTTGGTTGCTCGGTTAATGGAGGGACAACTGTCAAGCTCGGTTATAGAAATTTTGACTCGTTTCTGTATTACTCATTTTGTGGTATTTTCGTTCTATTTATCGTTATAGCTCAAAGAATTATGGGCTTTCTGCAATTGAATATTTTTAAAAGCAATTCAAGAATCCTAAGACTGTGGAAACATACATTCCCTTAAAATTATTGACAAAGGAAAGTAATAGCATAGACTAATTCATGCTGTGGTAGCTTTCCCTGAAACGATTACACTAAAAAGAGTACTATAAGACAAAAGACCGGATTAATCAGGTAGTGTAAAGAACATACAGTAAACAGTAAACAGTATATATAATATATAGTATGGAATCATAGATATGAGTCAGAACACAATGGACTGTAGACTCCTCTCTTGCTGCAGGCATCCAATTCATCCAGAAATCTCCAATGGAAAGACCCAGGCCCATCTGCTTTGTTACCAGCAATCTCCCCTGCTTTCTTATATAGAGCACAAGCTGAAACTGTGGCCATGAAGACATCACTAGGATTAGTCGTAACAGCAGCACAAATGACAGATCCCAAGGAACATCCAGTTCCTGTGCTTCTACCCATTAATTGGTGGCCACCCTTAATCAACACAACTCTTTGCTTAGATTTATCCTCTTCATCTAAGTCTATCTTACCATTGAAACAGCCATCAACAATAATATCAGTTTTACCTGTAACCACAACAACTGTTCTGGCCTTGATACTTAGAAGGCGTGCAATTTCAATAACTTCTGTTAAGTCGTCTGATGATTCGCTATCAACTCCTTTCATGGGTTTGTATAACCCTGCCGCAGCATATATTTCACCTTCATTTCCTTTAATAACTGTAAAATACCCCTCGACTAGTAACTTTTTAGTAAAATGTCTTCTATGGATGGAAGCACCTGCACCAACTGGGTCATAAACAATTGGACTACCAGTCTTATTGTAAGCTTTGATTGCTTTAATATAAATATCTAGCTGGCCATCAGTAACAGTGCCTGTGTTCAAAACAAAGCCTAAATTTGGAAATGATGCAAATTCTTCAAACTCTTGTGTACATTCACTCATGATTGGGGATGCTCCAACAGCCAATGTGACATTAGCCGAAAAGTTTCTATTGGTATTATTAATTATATGATGACACATTGGTGCCACTTTTCTGATCTTTTGAATAGCTTCGGAAATATCAAATTTGTTATCTTCTACTTTATTGTTGAGTAGATCACACCAGGGTGGTGGAGTGTTCCATAACTCAACTAAATCTTTAGTAGCTTTACCAGCATCTCTTTGAGCCATTATAGCAGAAACAACAGCTATACCATCGATCCTTTGAGCAATATATCTAACCCTTTGAATATTACTTTTATTGATACCTCCAATTAAACATGATTTTATTTTGGATCCTTTATCTTTAATTAGCTTTAAATACTCATATGATCCCATTGGACCCATTGCAATCTTTTTCGTAATCTTCGTCTTTGTATCAAAGCATATACCAATCCCAACATAATCTGCACCATCTTTGATGGCTTTTTCAACTTCTTCAAGTTTGCCTGTTGAAACTCCAACAATTTTAGTATAGTTGTCTTGCGTCTTTACAATCTATATCGGACTGTCCAATATGTAAATGAGCGTCAACTGCTAATGCAACATCAAGTCTATCGTCAATAATCAATGGTATACCAGCCTTATCTGTTAGTTTCTTAGCCGCTCTAGCTCTTTCAATAAATTCTCCTGTATCTAAATTCTTTTCTCTTAATTGAACAATTGTGACTCCATTATCAATTCCTTGTTGGACTTGATCCAAGAAGTCAATGCCTTCAGGCACCATTCCTGAGTCAGTCACTAAATAAAAGGACAGATCAAAGTTATCTCTATTCATGGTTATTGAACTGATAATATTTCAACTAAGAAGAATAAAAAGGCCAGTGTTTTGGAGCCAACAAATTCCATGGATCAATCTGACTTCTGATAATCCTGAATTCACCGAGCGAAAGTCTTCCGCCCCTCCGGACTGACAAAATTAACTCTACCGGTATCGTTTAAGCATTTACTCCTACACTAATTTAATGACGTGATATAGTGACATTCTTTTATGGCTCCTCATGAAACTAGACTCGGCTAGAGACCTCATTACGGGAAACAAATAGTCTTCTCTCGGTTAATGGAGGAAGCATTTTCGAGCCCAATTTGAGTTTCGTGGGATGCGGAAGGAGATTGAACTATACTCTTTTAGATTTTAAACGGCACAAACATAAAGTAAATGAAATGATTGTTAAAACTATTAAAACGAAAACTATACCCAACTAATAATCATATCTGTAGTTTCTATTTTCAATATCGGTAATATCCAAAAACAAAGCATCACGATGTAATTCTGACTCATTCAGATTCTTGGCTTCTTTATCCCGCTTTTTATTTTCTAAGACCATGACTGTTCTTAGAACAAGACATAGAACAGCACAAACGACCATTTCAGCAATCAAAGCAACCTTTGCCTTACGATAATTTGGAGCATCGGTATCACGGAAATGCTGTGGAGCAATTAAACTTCCAATACAAAATGCAATTAAAGTCAAGGTGTTTCTAGTTAATCTTTTAGTGTAACCAGACGTATTAATAGCACCCAAGTTATAAATAAGTGATAATGTGGCACCATTAGCTTTCATCATATACACTCCAATCAATTTACCAGCCTTGGCATGTTTGCCCAATGAAATCTGTAGAACAAGACCAATGATTGCAATGACATAAAAGAAAAACATAATGAAAAGTCTTTCACCTAGATAACTTGGAACATAACAACAGATCAAAGTAGCAAATATTGAAACAAAACCAGCTGGGAATTGCATGAAAGTGGATTGTAAATCAGTGAATCCAAACGACTTAATGATTGTAGTTGAGAAAGTAGTGAAGGAGGTGCCTAGGATAGAACTTAATAAGCAAATGAAAAACAACAGCCAAGTTTGGTTATCCTTCAATAAGATTTCTTTAACCTGATATCTTTTGAATTCTCTATTTTGAAGACCGGTTTGATTTTCCTTGATGTGTTCGATGACCAAATCTTTTTCGTCTTCAGTTAAAAAGGTGCATGTACCTGGATCATCAGGTAAGCAGAAGAAAGTAAGGATACCCAGAATACAAGTTAGAATACCCATAAAAATAAATAAAATCTGCCAGTTTTCAATCTTAGTTGAATGGACATGCTGGAAGCCATATGATAGCAAAGAACCGACGATACCGGCAACACCAGTTTGCATATACCACCATGCAGTTCTTCTAGTTTGTTCAGCTTTAGTATACCACATCCCCATAATTGGAATCAAACAAGCAGCAGTAGCAGATTCAAAAATACCTAATAAAGTTCTGATAACCATTAAAGCGGCATATGACTTTGTGGCGGCATGAAAACTAACGATTGCACCCCACAAGACAATCATGACACCAAGAAACTTAGCAATAGGAAACTTTTGAATTAAGTAACCAGCCAACGGTTCAGCAGCTAAAAATCCAACATAGAACATAGTACTTAAATTTGAATAATCATTACCATGCAAATGCTCTTTTATCCCCATCACAGCTGCATAATTTAAAAGTGTTTTGTCAAGAAATTGTAAGAAATAAGCAACCATGAAAAATGGAAGGATTCTTAGATCGATCCTCCATTTCAAGCTCTTTGGTAGCTCAACTTTGTGAATATCATCACCCATAAATGACTTTTCACAGGAAGCCACAGACTTTAAAGAGATCGATGAAATTTGATTCTTTTCTGTTTGATCAGACATAGTGAGTAGTTGGCCGTTGACTAATAAACAAGAGACAATCGTCTCCCAAGAATGAATTGAAATCAATTTAGCCATATGGGCATATATTTAAAGACTTCAAGGATTGGCAGTTGTAAGATTGGATTAGAGGATTGCTAACCGTACAAGCTAAACCAGGATTATCCAGGGCCCAAACTAGGAAGTGGCTCTTCCGCCATAAGTGATCATTACCGAAAAAATCTTAAAAGGGTAAAACCAGCGCTTTATGCAATCAATCAGATAAGCATTTACCAAACTTCCAAAGTCCTAGAATAATTGACATAAAGAGAGGATATTGTTCTTCCGCAGATAATAATAATCAATTAGTGTCTCTATCATTCAATAATTTTTACGCGGATGTGGTGAATAGCGGAGGTGATTGACCGTTGTGAAACGAAAACAAGGAAGATGTACTCCCGCAAATAAATTCCTAGTAATAATTTATGACAAAACTGATAAGAGATCGGGCAAGATCTACTAGACGACCTATACATGTATATTATGCACAATTTACCCGTAGTAGGCAGCTCATATATTTAAGGTTGCTTAAAATATCTATGGAATTAAAAGTTTAAGATTGTCAAAAAAATCAGATTGATCAATAAGAAGTAATTAAAGAGGGTAGATTCTGAGGTTATCGGCGATAACTGCCTTAATTCCAGAATTGTTAACGTGATAGCTAAAAAATCACTGATATTAAATTAGATTAATTTGAACTAAAAAACAATAACTTAGAAAAACGTAGACTAAGGTACACACAACGTACAATTAAAAGAACATAAGAAATAAAAGAATGCCATCCAAACCAAGAACTTCAAGCACACACATAAATCAAAAAAGAAATACCTATCAAAAAAATCAAAAAAATCAACTTTTGGTTCCCACTAATACTCATATCTAAAGTTTCTGTTTTCAATATCGGTAATATCCAAGAACAAAGCATCACGATGTAATTCTGACTCAACCAGCTTTTTGGCCTCCTTATCTCTCTTTCTATTCTCTAACTGTAGAACTAATCTTAAACAAAGACAAACGACAGAACACACAGCCATTTCAGCAATCAAAGCAACCTTTGCCTTACGATAATTTGGAGCATCGGTATCACGGAAATGCTGTGGAGCAATTAAACTTCCAATACAAAATGCAATTAAAGTCAAGGTGTTTCTAGTTAATCTTTTAGTGTAACCAGACGTATTAATAGCACCCAAGTTATAAATAAGTGATAATGTGGCACCATTAGCTTTCATCATATACACTCCAATCAATTTACCAGCCTTGGCATGTTTGCCCAATGAAATCTGTAGAACAAGACCAATGATTGCAATGACATAAAAGAAAAACATAATGAAAAGTCTTTCACCTAGATAACTTGGAACATAACAACAGATCAAAGTAGCAAATATTGAAACAAAACCAGCTGGGAATTGCATGAAAGTGGATTGTAAATCAGTGAATCCAAATGATTTAACAATTGTAGTTGAGAAAGTAGTAAATGCCGTTCCAAGGATAGAACTTAATAAACACATAAAGAACAACAACCAAGTTTGGTTATCCTTCAATAAGATTTCTTTAACCTGATATCTTTTGAATTCTCTATTTTGAAGACCGGTTTGATTTTCTTTAATATGTTCAATAATTAAGTTTTTCTCATCTTCACTTAGAAACTTACAAACAGATGGATCATCAGGTAAGTAGAAGAAAGTAAGGACACCCAGAATACAAGTTAGAATACCCATAAAAATAAATAAAATCTGCCAGTTCTCAATCTTAGTTGATTGAACATGCTGGAAACCATATGATAGCAAAGAACCGACGATACCGGCAACACCAGTTTGCATATACCACCATGCAGTTCTTCTAGTTTGTTCAGCTTTAGTATACCACATCCCCATAATTGGAATCAAACAAGCAGCAGTAGCAGATTCAAAAATACCTAATAAAGTTCTGATAACCATTAAAGCGGCATATGACTTTGTGGCGGCATGAAAACTAACGATTGCACCCCACAAGACAATCATGACACCAAGAAACTTAGCAATAGGAAACTTTTGAATTAAGTAACCAGCCAACGGTTCAGCAGCTAAAAATCCAACATAGAACATAGTACTTAAATTTGAATAATCATTACCATGCAAATGCTCTTTTATCCCCATCACAGCTGCATAATTTAAAAGTGTTTTATCGAGAAATTGTAAGAAATAAGCAACCATGAAAAATGGAAGGATTCTTAGATCGATCCTCCATTTCAAATTTGTTGGAAGTTCAACGTGATGCTGTTGATATAGTTCCTTTGGTTGAGCCTCTTCATCATCAGCACTGACCGTCTCAGAAGCGGAGACTTCACTTGCCTTCTTCTCTATAGAGCTTCTTTTGGACATCTTTATCTATTTAATAATCTAGGTGATACTCAGGAAGAGGCTGAAGAGATTCTGGAAATCAGGAGGATGTGGTTGTTTAAATATACTTTTGAGTTCATAAATGCTTGAATTCTGTTTAATTGGGTTGTGATAGAAGAAAAGCTCCATAGAAACAAATTGTGAGGTGATTGATTGCCAAAAATCTTATCTCCCATCCACAAAAAAGCGGTGGGTGGAAAATACAAATGAGGAAAACTAATCGAAAAAGGAGCTTCAATTATTATAAGGAAAATCCGAGCTTTTTATATAACATACGTTTCCACTTGGAAACACGCGAACTCGAGGCCTGTTGCCAATTTGCTTACCGCCCGCCTGGTCAGCTATAGAGCTAGGGATTTATCATTTCTGAGATTCTAAAGCTGCACGAGAGTTATTTCTAGGTGTATGGAGGCAAGTTCCACGTATCCCCCACCGTATATCACCTGAATGGGGTTTGGCGTGCAACTGTGACAATGCAAATGACCAGTCCACACTATATTTGATTAAGTACCCCTTTATGCACATATGGTGGCTGCACGAAGACATATTGTTTTAACGGGGATAATAAAAATTGTAGGGAATGTGGCTGATGATTAGGTGATCCCGCATCTTTTTTGTTTTTATTAAAAAACTGAACAGAAGGCTAATCCAAGAATTGAAGCTCAGCCGCAGTACAAACATACAATTTTAGAATTAGCTAACATTCAACATAGATAAATTAGGGGACGAAACAAAATATAAATTTGAAAAATTGAAACGTATAAAGCACATAAAATGGGGAACAATGATAGGGTACACATAAGGCTTAGAAAATGCAAAGGGTTAATGGTAATTTAATAGTAATTTAATTCAATGAAAGTAAAATCCGGAAAAACACTTATGAGGAACAATTAAGCAGATCATATAAACTCTCAGTTCCTTCAAACGCAACTTCAAAATCAGAAAATTCAAAAAGAGAATCAAATAAATTAGGTTCAGGATTCAAAATGGATGATGGAAAATGAGATCCAGGATGGGGTCCAACAACTAGTTGTCTAGCGGTCTCAGGTTTAACCTTCGGATCAGTTAAATATGCAACTCTTGGACTTGATTCATTACTTAGCTTAAACAATCTAAGTAATAAATTGATTCTTTCACTCGTCTCTTTAATGATACCCATGGTAGTTTGATTTTCATATTTCTTGTTAATATCCTTAATTTGAATAATAGAATCCATTATCATTTGAAAGTTAACAGAATGTGTATTTTCTAACTCATCTAGCAGGGGACTGTAATTTGAACTTCCTTTACTTGATGACTTGTCTTTAGTTACCGTATGTGCTAGTAAAAGAACCATTAAGCCGCTATAAGCATAGTATAGATCAAAATATAACAATCCATTGAATAAATGACTCTGGGCTGAGAATAATACAACTTTAGTTATTTCAACTGCCGATTTAATCGCATAACACATTGTACCTAATAGTGGATTCACCATTTTAACCCTATTCTTTTTATCACGTAGACCAAATTCAACTAAATAAGGTAAACATAAAGACATAACAACATAATTGAACTGTAAATGTAATTTGATTTGATATCTTTTTGGAGTATCATTTCTGTAATTTTTAAGATCATCAGCTAAACTTTCTTGCCAATAGATCATAGATCTTTGAATTCTTAACACATTATCAACATTTTCTTGAGACCATGGATTTTTATGTGTAACTAAATATTCTCTGTTTTTCAAAATTTCGTACATGATCTTCATCATCGAAACAGACTTCAAATAAACACCTTTGAATAAATCATCTTCAACAAAATTCATTTTAGGTAAATCTAAATCAACCTCTTGAAGTGAAAAATTTGGAGTTCTCCCTAACATAGAACAATTATTAACTTGGAGACGAAAAATCGACCAGAAAACTACTCTAATCTCTTCTTGCAATTCAGGCTCAAGTTTGTTAACTATAGCATTACGATGGAATCCAAGACTAACACTTTTCAAAATAGAATTATTCCATAGTAACCAAGCAGCGTCTCTATTTTTTTTAGTTTCGTAGTATAATCCAGCTAAATATAAAACTCTGACAGAATGAATGGAGCTTGAAAAGATGAAATCAGAAATGCAAACGTTGATAAGATTAACATAATTATCCACCGCAGATTCTGAAACTAAACCCATTCTCATGACTTCACTTTGTGATGAACCGGATACCATTGAATTTCTGCCTATAATCCAGACTAAGTACATTGAACAAATCTCTTCAATGTTGAAATCATGGGTCATGGTATTATTTCCGACGTTAGGTAAAACGTTCGAAAAAAATAACTTTTGTCTTGATCTGAAGGTAGTTTCATTGAATACAAAATAACTTGGATGAACTCTTTTGAAAAAATTATCAGTGTATAAGACAGCTTCTTTTTCTGGGACTATACTTATCAACAAACACTCAAGTAAATCAGGGCCAGCTGCACTTCTGAGTGTTGGGACAGCTTCAGGTTCGACCCTCTCATGATCATGTATCTGCATTTCTGTATCTTCATCATTATTGTCTACCTGACTAAATTCCAATAATGCGTTGAAAACACCAGTCGTATCTCCGGTCTTGATGTGGCCCTCGGCATGAGAGTTGGTCTTGTCAGTACTCTCACCTTCAGCACTTTCACCTTCTTCCGAATCAAAAGTTTTAAAAACAGTTTCACCTTCTACATCAGCATCAGTCTTGTTATTAGGCAAAGGGAGACCTACATGTAGAGCCTTAGCCATACCTTTAATATCTTCAACACTATTTGGATCGCTCTCTGGAAACATGGCACCAACTATTCGGGTCAAGCAGTCCAGATGGTATTTAGTAGAAGCAACAGTAGCTCTTTTCTTTCTTGGGATTGAAGTGATACATTGTGCTCCTGACTTCGAACATTGAACACAGGGAGTTTTGTTATCAAACTGTTGGGCACCGTCTTTGAATCTTCGGCAAGCACGCTTTCTCTGTTTGCAACGATCACAACTGTAAATAGCTCTTTTTCTTTCGTCATTAGACACTAGTTTCACTTTGCGTGGCATCCTGGGGAGGAGTTGTATATCATGTAGCAGGCTATACAATGAAACTGGTGAGCTGGAACAGGTGTTTTAAGACGAAGAAAGAACAGGCCAGAGATGAACATCAGCTGGGTGGTTAGCTAGGTGGTTTAAGTCCAAATTGGCCTCTGCCACTGTTCGAAGCTGATCCCGAGATAACGCTTTGTGCGGCGGGAGGGTGGCGCAACAATCAAGCCTTTGTGAGGCGCCATGGCGGAGAAGCTGACTGCATTAGCCTGATAAGTAGCTCATCGAGCAGGCACAAGTCGCCTGTTATGAAGTGATAACACATGCATATGGGTAAGCACAGACGGCTGCTATATATAGAGATTAATTCAAATGAAATGATCCTGTGCAATATCCAGGGGTTTCCCTAACAGTTAGTCAAAATAGGAAAGCACAAACTCCTTAAAAAAATAAGATATCCGTTTATTAGAAGATCCTCAAATTTCGATCACGTTGACTAGGATCTAGTTCTCTCAGGTAAAATGCTGATATACTTTTCTAATAAAACATATTATTGGTCAATTGGGAGAGTATGTATAAGTTATACCCTAATCTATAACATTATAAAAGCTCAAATACTTATTCGCCGTTGGAAGTCAAAGCCCAGGTTTGCTTAACATGCATATAAACGTTGACCCTTAAAAGCCATTTCTTAAACTCCTTAATTTCTTGCAGTATACATGTTTCATAATACTGAGGATATCTATTGCCTTTATTTAACCCGGTATATACTAGAACATCTCATAGATATGATTAAGCGCCTCTACGATGTAGTCTACAATTACAGCCATCGTAGAAGAATTGCTACATAAGTTAAAAACAATTGTAAAGAGGTGTGTCACACTCACAAACTTTAATAAGATTGACAATATATATATATATATATGCCACAGAATATTTCCGAGTATGTGGTGGCGATAATAGTGTGCATGAATTGATGTCGTTTAAATATGAGCATTTACATATGACTTAAAATTTAATTATGGGTTTACCTTTTTCAAATAAATGTTGGAAAGTTCCAAGTAAACCCCAGTTTTCAGGACAATTGAAAAAACAATAATCCTAAATTTTGGTTTTATATCCAGATTATTGCTGTATAGTTTTAAGCACACAATTCATTACTTACAATGTATTAGTTTAATGGCTATTTAACGTTATAGCCGCCTTGGTGGACGAGCCGCACGTAAATGCCTACAAGCAATAAACATGATGGAATTATATGAGCGGTTTCAAAACAATTTTAATCTATATCTCTGATTCTGGGCTTATACATCTACAATCCATTCTATTTTCATCTCCAACGGTCGAGCCACAAAGTCTAGTATATTTCAAGGCTATCTAGCTATATCCAGAACCGCTATTTGGAGGTACCAGTGTTTCAAATTAAATGTCATCATTTTGTCTCACAACAATGATAGATATAAAAACAACAACTATTAACAAGCATTGATTTACAACCCGCTACCTTAATTCAGGATCTATTCCACCATGATACAAAATCTGAGCCACATTTATACTGACCTTGTGTCACAACTTCCCTTTGAGTTGCAATTACAAGTATTAGCTTATTCATTACAAGAGCTGGATCTTAACTGGTTAAACTGGGTGTTTTACTTTGATACGTTCAAACTTTTCAAGAACTCGTCTTCAGGAATGGTACAGATGGAGTTCAAACCCAATAACAGGATATTTATCAAATTATCATTAAGTAATCACATCTATATAAATTTCCTCACAAACTTGACACTCCCTCGTGATCCAGTCACAGATAAACTTATAGTTTTAGGGATAACGAAGATTAAAATAGCTGCGTCGACCTCATATCTTTCTGAGTTAATTGATTTCCATGATCTCATGAAAGATAATCCTGAGTTGATATTTGATTTAGAGAGTGGCACTCGTTTTACGATATATGAATATGCTTGGTATAAGAAAGTTAGTGGTGTTATCTTCAGTGAAGATAGTAGCTTATTAGAAATATCTGTGGTATTATCAAAGCTGCACTGCTTTCCTAACTTAAAATACTTAAGTGTTCATCTTAAACGTATACAAAATTTGGAAGCCTGTCTTGATCACTTGCAGGATGTCTGCTTACAAAAATTGATTGTAGAACCATTTGGCTGCTTATTAACCGCCGATCATATGTTTAAATTATTGGAATATCAAAATCAATTCCGCCCTTATGAGATTGAATTTAATTTTTCAATGGCTAGTATAGAATTAACGAAAACTGCGTTAGAATTGTGGACCAATTTTGGAACCTCACAATGTTTGAATGTTTATAGTATAAAAGATTATGAGTCCAGAAGTCTATCAAATGGAGAACTGTTATCGAACATTGAAAACCTACATGAACTAACAATAGAAACAGATTCTCTAAATTGTGTTTGTTTAGGTCATCATAAAATATCAAAATTAGGATTAAACTCTAGAAGTTTCATAGGACTTGATTTGAGTCATCTTTCAAAATTATATGATTTAGAAATTATTTCTTTAGACCCCTTTGCAACTGTTCCTTTCAACTTGGATGCCTTTAAACAGTTACCTAATAGCCTTACTAATCTTAATATTTCCAGTTGGTTTTCATTAATTGAATCCGAATCGGAAGCAAGCGTGCCTAAATTTCTTCAAGAACTTACTTGCGAAATCATATGTCTACCCAATTTTGATTTTTCTTATTGTGAACATTTGAAGACGATAACATTAAGGTCAACAAAAGGAATAAGTGAAGATAGTGCTGTTTGGAATTGTTTACCTGATTGCTTGAATGTTTTAATCGTGAAATATACAGGATTAGTGTCAACTTTTGGATTCCAAAATCGGAAGATATTTGGTATAAGGATACCAAACAAATTTAAAGAGCTTGAGTTACGAATTCAAATGGTGTCATCATTTAGATGCTTATGTATAAATGGAGATTATGATGATGTCTCTTCTAAAAAGGATCAAGTTATTATAGGATCCCAAATTGAGGAAGTATTAGAATGGGTTAGAATCGATGTTTCAAAGGATACTCTGTTAACTGTACGTCAAGTAGACCTTTATAATTCTCAGAGTTTTTATCCACTTGATGAGTCTGGTGGGCTAAGTATTTGCATTAGTAAATGAATATATATGAGATTTGTTTCAGTGAAAACACTAGTAACATGCATGCTCCTAGCATTTCCTCATACCCCTTTTCAGTAATGCGCATGAGCGCGCTCCGCCGTGCTTTGTCAGCTCAGGTAGGTCGATCAGCTCCGGCCGTATTCCGGTGCTCCTTTTTTTTCGGATTGCGAATCAACTGGCTGGCATGGTGAGTCAGCCAATTTTCACTTTTTCACTCTTTTTCAACTTTTGTCCTCCTAGGTGGAATATAATTAATTCAGAAACACCCAACTCAATACAAAATGTCCTTATTATCCCACTCTTTACGTCGTTCCATTGCTCCAAGAGCAGCAGCAATCAACTTAGCTAAGTTCTCCGCATTTTCCAGCTCTTCAAATGTCAGATTATTCTCTTCAACAATCCTCTCTTTAGACAAAGTCAAGGTTAAGAATCCTGTTGTCGAACTTACAGGTGATGAAATGACTCAAATTATCTGGGAAGATATTAAATCTAAGCTAATCAAACCATATCTGGATGTTGACTTAAAATTATATGATCTATCTATCCAATCCCGTGATGCTACAAATGATCAAGTTACCATTGATGCAGCTAATGCAATCAAGAAATATGGTGTTGGTGTCAAATGTGCCACTATTACTCCTGACGAAGCCAGAGTTAAAGAATTTGGTTTGAAGAAAATGTGGGTTTCTCCAAATGGTACAATTAGAAATATTTTAGGTGGTACAGTCTTCAGAGAACCAATTGTTATTGGGTCAGGTCCTGATAAATCTCCAGGTGACATTGAAGTTCCAAGATTGGTCCCAGGTTGGGAAAAGCCAATTATTATTGGTAGACATGCTCATGGTGATCAATACAAAGCTACTGATTTAGTTATCCCAAAAGCTGGTAGATTAGAATTGGTTTATACTCCAGCTGATGGTTCTGCTCCAGAGACTTTCAAAGTTTATGATTACAAAGGTGCTGGTGTCGGCTTAGCTATGTACAACACTGAAGAATCAATCGAAGGCTTCGCCCATTCCTCTTTCAAGATGGCTTTGAACAGGGGTTTACCATTATTCTTGTCTACAAAAAACACCATTTTAAAGAAGTACGATGGTAGATTCAAAGATATTTTCCAAAAGATTTATGAAGATAATTACAAGTCTGAATTTGAGGCCAAAGGTCTGACATACGAACACAGATTAATTGATGATATGGTTGCTCAAATGATCAAATCAAAGGGGGGTTTCGTTTTAGCTTTAAAGAACTACGATGGTGATGTTCAATCAGACATTGTTGCTCAAGGTTTTGGCTCTTTAGGCTTGATGACTTCTGTCTTGATGACACCAGACGGATCAGCTTTTGAATCTGAAGCTGCTCATGGTACAGTTACTAGACATTACAGAAAACACCAAGCAGGTGAAGAAACTTCTACCAATTCAATTGCTTCTATCTTTGCTTGGACTAGAGGTATTGCTCAAAGAGGTAAATTAGATGGCACTCCAGAAGTTGTTGAGTTTGCTAACACCTTAGAACAGGCTGTTTTGGATACTGTTTCTAAGGATGGTATCATGACGAAGGATTTAGCTTTATTAGTCAATAAGAGTGAATACGCAACAACCACTGGGTTCTTAGACGCTGTTGCTGCTAGATTAGCAAAAACCGTTAAGGTTTAAATCTAGGTAATTCATCTCACATCACCAAGTATTCATACATTTGAATTGTACAATACTTTCATTAATGCCATTTTGTTGATACGTTTATTCATTCATGCTTTCTTTTCCTCTATTTACTTATTACTTATACATATTCTTCGACTAATATATTTTATTGGTAGACCTAATGCAGCCGGGAATTGCAGGGGTCAGGTTTTACTAAAAGTATATAAAAACGTTCGTACTGTATTTACCTACCAATTCAAATAATATAAAGAATGTAAAGCAAAGAGAAGTTATACTTGTAGCCCCAATCTGCAGAACCTCGAATGACCCAGATGATTTAATTAGTAGAGGCAGACTCTTCACTCTTCTTCTTACTTTCAGGATAAATATCTTTCTCAAGGTAATTCCAAAGTAAATCTAATCCAAAATACGTAACAGCCGTAATGACACCAACTTTCAAAAAAGGTCCCGCTAAATATCTGTAAAAATAAGCATGTGGATTAACTTCATTTGACCTGACTTCTTCATAACCATAATTATATTCTTCTTTGGATTTCTGTTTCTGACTCAGAGTTGTTTGATCATTTTCGACTGAAGGCTGTGGTGAAGTGGGCTTTGATGTCGATTGATGTCTTCTGATTTGAACTTGTTGCAGCTGTATTCTTAATATTTTGATCTGTTGTCTTTGGGCCAATGAAAATAGGTTCAATTTCTGCCCCAAAGAAAGTGTTTTTGATGACATGAAGGTATATACTTAATGACGGATATCCGGAATAATTGCAATATAGGTTGTGTTAAACCGAATTCGATTTGTTTTCTTCTTGAAGACATGTTTTGTGGAGAAAAGGGCCGAGTGCCCGTTCCTAAAAGTCACAATCTCAGTGTATGAGGCTGCTGATACTGTGCCACATATTCTACGTGGCGAATACAAACTGTTTGTAGTACCGCAGCGCCTCCAGGGGCTGATTCTTATTATCATGTTTGAATTGGTAGATCAGCTTTACATTTTTTTAGAGTTTTGATCTATTGTACGCTTCAAAATTTAATATATACTTTTTGAATGAGAATTAAAATTAATAAATAGTCTAACTTAAATAAGAAATACTTTTTGAAAAGAATGAATAGTCAACTGTACATCACGCATCAAAAATTAATAAATAATTATCAAATATCTTTCAATAAATCATCGATAGTTCTGTAAACGTCTTTTAATTCGTCCTTATTCGGATATGCTTTGGCAAACTCTTTAGCCTCAAGCAAAAACGTTTTAGCTTTCCCTGGCTGATCATGTAGTATAAAATTAATACCAAGATCAACAAGAGAATAAATCATGATTTTAGTAGCTATATCTCTGTGCTCATTTCTGGAATTTTGATAGAGTTTCGCAGCGGACCTACCAGCCAACTTTAGTCTAGGTAGTACTGTATTCTCACGAAGTATTCTCTCTGAAACATCACTAAGCTTGGATCTGGGAACTCTTCTAGCTTTGACATCAAGTTTAAGCCTCAATAATCCATCTCCAGTTTTGAAACTATAGATTGCTTGTCTCAGAAGATCATCAGTACCAGGGCGATATAAGGGGGTAGAGAAAAACAGCAAGGGAACAGCCAAATATGATTTCCCTTTGTCTATTAGTGAGTCCCTGAATATGTCAAGAGCAAAAGCAAGATTTGGTGTGTAGACGGGAAGACTCCCTTGAAAACACATTAGAAACTTTTTTTCTGGCGAACCTCCAAGCGTCTGTGTTCTCCTATATATGTAGCTTAATAGGTTCATTCGTGGGCTTAGACGAAGATGGGTAATTGGGTAGTCACATAATTCATTCATAGCATAATTGATTGAAGGAGCAATATAAAACATGGTTAGTGGATTTAAGTTGTAAAACCTTATCAACGATTTAACAATGGAGAATCCCAATAATTTTCCGGCTTGTTCTTGATCCGCATTTGAAGCAAGCAAGTAATACCTTGTTGTAGAAGTTAACAGTAAAGAGATCATAAAATCATATTGACTAAATTTCACAGTTGTTTTATCATCAAACTCAATCAAATTCTTAACATAAAGTTCTGAAACTGTTTTATATATATTAACAGCTTTGTCTAATTCGTTCAATTGTTCGTAAATTTGGGCAAGTTTAATAACAATTCCAGAATAATGAAGAAAGGCAGGAGAACTTCCTGTGTTATCGAATAGCTGCATAGCTCTTTGGCAATGCTGAACAGCTAATCGTAAATCTCCTCTCTCTTCAGCCAATAAGATATCCTCAATACACTGCTTGATTTCAAGTGGTATAGTAGTCACTTGCTTTGTGTTAGTCATATGTATAGAATAATCAAATGCATGATTCCCAATAACATTTGCAAGACAGGATCCTAGACAAAATAATACGAACAGTAGTGCAACATAGTCGTGTTTGATTGGCTCCTGATTTTTCTCACTTCCAGCTGTCGTATTTTTATCTAATGGATTGTTGGGGGATTGAAAATGATGTAACGTATCCGAACTTGGTAGAGAGCTAGTGAAAGGTTTGGGAGATCTGGCGGGATCTTGAAAATGGCTCAAGGAGGGAAGGTTGAAATGATTCAAAGATGGCTTTCCAGAAATATCATCTTGGAGTTTAGGTGGAGTTGAGTAAAATCGTGATTTGAGGTGCACTGAACTGCCCCTTTGAGGTTTGAATAGTTCACTTCGGAGACGACTAGAGATTGTGACTCTGAAGATGTATGGCATTGACTGATTAAGTAGTGATCTGTCTATATACTTCTTGAATTATTGAGAACTTCAGAGTTGGA
The DNA here is from genome assembly GCA_003707675.3 of Ambrosiozyma philentoma. NCBI lineage: Eukaryota > Fungi > Ascomycota > Pichiomycetes > Pichiales > Pichiaceae > Ambrosiozyma > Ambrosiozyma philentoma. The sequence continues at coordinate 155,675 of PPKZ03000002.1, forward strand.
ACTTGAGCAAGCTGACTAAAGACCCGAAGACCGGGTCTCGCGGCTTGCCTTCAACTTTAAGGTTAAAATTGACAAGTTACACAAATATCCCTCTATTTCCTGGCAATATAGCACTCCAATTTGGGTTTAAGTCCTTCGATCATAGGTTGAAGTATTTTTAAATCCAATTTCAGAAAATAAGGTAACCAGTATAAAATTGTTAGACTCATTGCTCAAAATAGGCTTATTCAGGTTGCTCGATGTGGTTTCCTTTGGGCAAAAAAGTTAACTCCTAAAGTTCAATACATTTTTTTCAACTTCGTTTATACTTCCTTAGAAAATAGAGATTATGCAGATAAATATCTGTTATCCTTCTATGCTCTTATTTATCTTTAAATATTCCTCGTCGTTTTTACTAATATTGCTTATCTGCTAGATACAGCTACAATAATTATTATTAATTGATGATTCACATGAGAACCCATATATTTATTAATGAAATAAATATGAAGAATTTGAACATTATGTTTAACAGAAATGATTAATGATACAGTAGCATATGAGCGGATAAATAAACTCAATTAGGTAATTATCCAAATATGCTTTGATAGACCAACACCAAATGAATGTGAGTTAATTTATGTCTTCCAGCATAAGATCTGATATTCACAGGTGTATTGAATTCCTAAGATGGTGTTTTGAAACACCCGTGCACACTCAAAAGTTCGGAAATGAAATTATGAGTACTATGATCTTCTTTACTCCCATAAAGTGATTACAATAATTACCTGTACAATCAAAATCTAAGTGCACCTTCATATTAAACCGAGCAAGATGGAAGATATTAATTGTATTCCGAATGGTATATATTTATATATTTGCTTCCGAATTTTGAAATGATGACAAATTCAAGTTGTTCAATTTGATAAGCCACCACCACAACAGACTCACCACACCTGCACAATAGCTTTAATATTTATTATACAGCACGAATTAGAGTTGTTATATTGTATCTATGTCTATGCGATTATATAATGATAAACTCCACAGTTTATTAATCGTCCCACTTATTTACTAATCGAATTCCCAAATCATGAAAGCCAGGCCAATATAAAAGCTGTTCTAAATCACATAATTGTTCCTTCCAATAATCTCAGTTAAGTTCATAAACTATTATAGCTCCTATTAGTACTACAAACATGACCACTGAAACAGCAACTTTGAAACTACAAGGGGGTATTCCATTGGATGAAACAATTGAAAAGATTATTAAGTCTTCGAAAGACTTATTAATCGGCTCGGGTAAAGGTGACAATCATCATTTCGGTCCTGACCCGGATGGTTTAACAATCTTACCTTCAGAGACGAGACAAAGGCTCGTTAGTTCAGGTATTGATATTTCAAAGGGGTACCCAGCTAGACCAGATAAGTCCAAAATTCCAATTTATGTTGATGAGGCATATTCCATTAGAAATGAAGACCATCCTTATATTGATAGAGGTAGAAATGCCGATCCCGAAAAGAAAGCTTTGTTTAGTGCAGCTGAAGATGTCATTGATTTGACTAAGCATATTGGCACTGAGATTGTTGGTTTACAATTAGCTGAATTGACTGATAAACAAAGAGATGAATTAGGCTTATTGATTGCTGAAAGAGGTGTCGTTTTCTTCAGAGAGCAAAAAATAAGTCCTCAAAAGCAATTGGAGCTAGGTGAATATTGGGGGCAGGTTGAAGAGCATCCTCAAGCTTCTCACGTTAATGGTCTAAATGGCGTTACTGTTATTTGGGGCGATTATTACACTAAAGCGTTTGGAATCAACACAACTTTCAAGAATAACAATTGGTGCAACTTTGGTCATTTGAAATACAGAGCTTATGGCACACAAGGCTGGCACACAGATTTAGTTCATGAAAAACAACCAGCTGGCTATACACATTTACATTTAGATGCTATTCCAGACGTTGGCGGCGATACCCACTGGGCCTCTGGTTATGGTGCTTATGATAAGTTATCTGAAGAATTCAAGAAGTTTTTAGATGGTAAGAAAGCAGTTTATGTTTCTGCTCATAGATATTTAGATAGAGATGATCCATTTGGCGGACCAAAGCAAGTTCAAAGAATTCATCCTTTGGTTAGAACACATCCAGCTACGGGTTGGAAAAGTTTGTTTGTTAATAGAGGTATGACTACTAGAATTTTAGGCGTTTCACCAGTAGAATCAGATATTGTTTTGAATTACTTATTTGATGTTTATGAAAAAAACGCTGATATTCAAGTTAGATTCAAATGGGGGCCCCAAAAGCCAGGTTATGGTGTTTCTGCTATCTGGGATAATAGAATAACTCAACATAGATCAACTTGGGATCATGAAGGTATTGATGCAAGACATGGTACTAGAGTTACCACATTGGCTGATATTCCAATTTTTGATCCTAAGTCAAAGTCTCAAAGAGAAGCTTTAGGCTTTCCTTTGGATGAGTAGATGGAAAGAGCTGGTATTTTTTTCTTTATACTTAACTTTTGATTCTATTTTATTATTTCGTATATTGATATGGTGGCATCCGTCTACATATTCATATTATTCTTTATGTCTATTGTAAAACTCTTAAATAAATCAACCGATATTATTGACCCCATATGGATTTAAAGCTATTCTTATGAATACCCTAATATACTGCAACCTGGTGACTTTCTTGATCATATGGTGAAGTTAAGGAAGCAAAAGAAAAAGCATTGATACATAGAACGAAAGTAAGCGATTCGATCGTATAACTGAAACAACCGACTACTTTCACTTGACATGATATTTATAAGAAAATCGGTAAATCGGTAAATCGATGTTCATATCCTAGATCAATACCAGGAAATGGTCTGACTTAAAAGGCAGAACAAAACCAATTCAATCAAATATAAAGTACTATCAATGCTTTCGGTTGTGGTGCAAAGGTGTTATAAAGATTATTATTTGTCCGAAAGCCGACGTCTCCTAAAAAAACAGGCGAGCCCCAAACACGCAGCTCGGCCGTCTATTAGCTTGATTCCGGCTTTATGTAATCGATATTAGGAATCAAGTTTATATCCAATTTCCAACAGTATGTGGTATACTTTATCAGACTGTAATTGGCTTACCTTCTAATGAATCAATCTAGATTATATGCAGGAAACTTGCTTAACTGATATCAACTTTTCTTGGTTTAGTTTAGCCCCTGTTTATTCCAATTATAAGTGCTTTGACCATGAAAACGATCCTGTAACTGTGTACTTTTCTCCATTTTTCTCCGTTTCCCTTCTCGACAGCTAAACATCCAGTCATAAGCCAACATTCCAGTTCAAATTCTTTAATCCAGTGGCCTGTTTTGCTAAAGTGAGGTGAATCCAGTTCTTTCAAATCATACCACTATAGTGGTCGTACTGGTCGTGTTCGTGTTCGTCTAGTTAAAGATCTCGCTCTCGTTTAGCTGGCAATCTAAGATTCTCGAAGGGCTGCAGATTTTCTGCATGTCCCATTTAGGAAAGTCTAGTTATGCTTAGACTTGATAATGTGCCTTTAGAGCTCACTTTCGTGCTTACTTTTGTCGAAAAAGGGCCTCATTTACTTCAGTTTTACCTGAACAAGCAGCCCCCATTGTCGTATAGCCCTGGAGCATGCTATACGAGCCACTATCTGAATCGTAACACTTTCATGTACACAAACAAAAACAACTGAAAACTCGTATTTAAAGATCTGTTTTCCTGTTTTGTTTTCTTTTTTTGGTTTTTACTTGAATCGTTCTTTTGGTGCTTCCTTGTTACAAATAACTGCTTTCTCCTACATAATTTCTCCTTCTTCTGTTCCTCAACTGAACTTGCTTCCGATTTCTATTCAAAAAAAAAAAAAAATCTGGCTACATACAACTTGTTATATCCAGTATTTCCGCTTTATTCCAAATCCATATTTATTTCGTTTAGATCTACCAAATTCTTTCTACAAGCCTAATACCTATTTTTCATAAAATTCAGACATACATACCTTCACATAAACCATGGATATCGTTCTAGAAATTGCTGATACTTTCGTTTTCGATAAAACTTATGCTACTTTATTACCTAAATCATTACAATCTCAGCTACCGGAAGTTGATTTATCTTTCTTAGATGCCTTTAACAACCTTAACAAAAACATTGGTAATTCTGGCAACGCTACTGAATCCAGCATTAGGCCTATTGCCAAAAAGGCTATTTATGGTTTAAACGCAGCTTACCATTACTTTGATGAATCATCTTATGCTCATGAATCTTTGCTATCCAGATCAAATATGATAAGACAAATTATTAGTTTATTTATAATCATGACAATCTTTGGTTGGTTTTTATATTTCAGTGTTGCTTTTCTGTCATACCATTTTGTTTATAATAAAGAAAATTTCAATCATCCAAGATACTTGAAAAATCAAATGTCAATGGAAATCCATCAAGCTATGACTGCTATTCCAGTCATGGTTCTGTTAACTATTCCTTGGTTCTTGTTAGAACTACATGGCTACTCCAAATTATATTATAACATCGATGAATCAACTGGTGGTTGGTGGGCTTTGGTTTATCAACTGCCTTCTTTCATCTTATTCACTGATTGCGGTATCTATTTTATTCATAGATGGTTGCACTGGCCTTCAGTTTATAAAGCTTTACATAAACCACACCATAAATGGATTGTTTGTACTCCTTTTGCATCTCATGCTTTCCATCCGGTTGATGGTTATTGTCAAAGTTTACCATATCATTGGTATCCATTTATCTTCCCATTACATAAGGTTTCCTACTTGTTTTTATTTACTTTTGTTAATTTCTGGACTGTTATGATTCACGATGGTGAATACATGTCTAATGATCCAGTTGTTAATGGTGCTGCTTGTCATACTGTTCATCATTTGTATTTCAATTATAATTATGGCCAATTCACTACCTTATGGGATAGATTAGGTGGTTCATATAGAAAGCCAGAACATGAATTATTTAATAAGAAAGAAAAGGTTGATAAGAAGTTCTGGTTAAAGCAAACTAAAGAGATGGATAAACTTAGAGAAGAATTGGAAGGTGGTAAAGATTTCAGAGAGTATGGTACGGAAGAAAATGAACTTAAGAAGAGAGCCAACAAGAAATAGATGGAAATATTTATCCAGGATTATTACTTCTTGTTCTGACGTTGGTATTTAAATGCTGTGCATTATCCATTTTTCTTTTTCATTTGGTAAACTATTCATACTTTAATATTATGTTTTTTAATTTTATTCACACATCATCTAACATATATTCTTTTTTTGTGTTCAACTTTGTTCTTTCTTTTTTATACATACCTGTCTTTTTAATGCCTGTCTTTCCTTTTATCATTTCCCCTCTTTCATTTAATGTTTTCTACTCTATAGTTATTTACTTTAACTGTTCCTTTATGACCCTCCGACTAGCTTCTCCTTTTCATTACCGTTTGCAAAATAAACAAATTACTTACTTCTATTAAATTATTCTGTAATTTGTCATCTGGCTGAAATTTCTAACGTAAAACTAATTGTCCAGTACATAGACCAAGAAAAACACAACTTTGCTGATCAACTCATTTGTGGACTTTTGTGATGCCACATGATCAATATCATAAATTAATGAAGTTGTGCTTTGTTTTGGACTAAATAGTAGTATATCCTACATAGTTGGTTTACTATATTATATAGGATCTTAGGCAATATAGTCTGCAAATAGGCTTCTCGGAAAAACTTGAAAGCAAAAAATAACATATAACCCGGGATAACGGAGAAAGTTCTCGCTGTATCCCCTGTATTAGGCAACTCCGGCCCGAGATCTGTTTCGTTCTGGTTTTCAGCTTTGATTACAATCAGAAATGCCAACTACCATCTTTCACCAACAATATTAAAAGCCTATCAAATCATGCAAAACGGCAGTCTATTTCTCGGGAAAAGGCTCTTCAGTGGCAGTAATGAAACTGTGGTGGAGATGATCCCGCTTCAAATAAGTGATTTGCGGACTTTAAATAAATTTCTCCTTTCTCTTATCTTTTGAATCTTTCAATTGTTGGACTATTTAAATCAACTTACATTTCCACTTTTTTTCTGACAAGAATTGTTGGCTCAAATTCGTCGTTGAGATACACAGATAATTTAGTCTACCAATAATTCCAATAAAATGACTAAAACAGTGGATTACAAGAAAGTTGCTAAAGATAAAAGACAATCTCTCTTATCAAAAATCCCATCCGAATGGCGCTTATCAACAATTCCAACGGCAGACGAACAACCCAATGTGAACAAATACCTCTCCACCATAATATCTGTCAAGGAACAAGAAATTACCTCGAAATCAGCTACTGAATTATTATCATTGTTAAAAACTGGTAAATTATCAGCTTATGAGATCACTTATGCTTATTGTCATAGATCAGCTCTAGTTCACCAATTGACTAATTGTTTAATTGAAATCTTCTATGATAGAGCTTTAGAAAAAGCTAAGGCATTAGATGAATATTACAAAAAAACGGGTGAATTAGTTGGTCCATTGCATGGTATTCCAATTTCTTTAAAGGACCAGGTTAATGTTCCTGGTATAACCACTTCAATTGGTTATTTAGGCCCTCATATTTCAGAAGAAAATGAGATTAAGGTCTGTGATAATAAAGAATATAAAAAGGGTGGATCTAAGCAAGATAAGCATTCGTTAATTGCTCAAATCTTATTTGATTCAGGTGCTATATTTTATGTTAAGACTACTGTTCCAATGGCCATGCTGGGTGCTGAAACTTCTTCAAATATTGGAGCTCCAACTGTTAATTCAATCAATCGTAAATTAGCTCCTGGTGGATCTTCTGGTGGAGAAGCTTCTTTATTGAGTGGTCATGGTTCCGTTATTGGATTGGGAACTGATATTGGCGGTTCTATTAGAGGTCCTTGCGCAACTAGTGGTTTATTCGGTTTAAGAGCCAGTTCAAACAGATTCCCATACTTAGGTGTGTCCAATTCATATGCCAATCAAATTGCTGTTTGCTCGGTTATTGGACCAATGTGTCGTTACTTAGAAGATTTAGAACTTGTTAGTAAAATTATCATCCAATCTGAGCCTTGGAACTTTGACGCCAAGTGTGTTCCAGTTACATGGAAAGACAATGTTCAGACCTCTAAGAATTTGAAATTTGGTATTATGAAATGGGACACTGAGATCATGCCACATCCTCCAATCTTGAGATGTATTTCTGAATTAAAATCCAAATTATCAAAAGCCGGTTATAGTGCTGAATCAGTTGAAAAGCCACCAGTTTCACATTTAGAACTGGCTGGATTGTTGACTTCAATCTATACGTTAGATAATTTTGAAGATATTGCTAATAATTGTAAATTAGCGGAAGAGCCATTCCCACCATTATTAGAAAGATCTTTCACTTTACCAGGTAAAACTGACACCGTCGATGAATTCTTTGATAAAGCTGGATTAAAATACAAATACCAACAAAGATACGATGACTTTTTTAATGATGGTGAATTTGATGCATTGATTGTTCCTGGTTGGTCAAGCACCTCTTGGAAAGTTGGTGATAATATGAAGATTGGTAATCCATATACTAGATTCTTGAATATTTTGGATTATAGTGTTTTAACTATTCCAGTTGGTAAAGTCTGTGAGCTTGATGTTCCTTATGAAAGATCTGATGACGAATTTGGTTGTGCTCAAGATAAAGTGAATTGGAATTACTATGATCAAAACTTGGTTAATGGTATGCCTGTTGTTATACAATTGATTTGTAAAAGGTATCAAGAAGAAAAGTGCATTAAATTGGCTAAGTTAATTTTAGATGTTTTAGAGAATTAGAATATAGTGTACATTGCATTTCAAGGTTTTTGTTATATAGCATTTAGATTTCTACTCTGTCTTTGTTTTTCTTCCAGTTTTTTGAATTTTTACATAGCGCTTTTGTTGTAATTAGAATATCAGAACATAATCTTTAATACTAGATTCAGTTTTTCAATCGATGAAATATCAAAGAGAGGCCCTAGACGAAAGATCTATAAAACAAAAATACAAACTCATCAGTAACCTCAAAAGTATGATTAATTATACAGCACAAAAGCAAGAGGAAGAAAATCAAACTATATCCAGAGAAATAAAGAGAACGGGTATGTACAGTTGTACAAAAATATCAAAAATCATCAAGACGAACTAAAGCAGATTAACAAAATAGTATCAGAATTGTGCTAAGTCATAAAAATAAAAGAAAACGATCACACCAGAAAAGAAAAACATACTGAAGAAGGAAATATATAAATAAAAAAAGAAAAGAAACATGCAACTAATAATAATTAAAGGACAACCAACATAAAAAAGCATCTAAATTAACAAAAACTTGCGGAAAACTGAAAAAAATAAGTCATAAGATAAACAAATCAATGAAAGCAAATACCAAACATTATAAGCTGTTTAATAAAGTAAATTAAGCTTAATAAACAAAACTCCAAAACAATACCAAAACCATACGTTTTTTTTCTATTTTTTTGTGCATAAATCATACCACAAATATAATGCATGAGTATATAATGTGTCTCAGAAATACCCATAACCTAAAAACATTTGAGCTCTTAAAGAAAAAATACATGGGAGTAAGTAATAATAATAATAATATTAAGCATTGAATGAACTTTTGAGGTAGTGTGGCAGTGTAATGGATCTGCAAGCATAAATGAAAAAAAAACCTACAGAAAATCAAATCAAAATTGTAAATCAAATCAATCCAAAAACAAAAGTTAAACACATAGCACCAACTAAAATTAAACTTTTAATATCATAAATTTCAAATCTATCATCCAAACTAAATTGAAATCCTTCATTAAGAACCAAAACATTTTTCCATGTCATACCAACGATATCAAATATAGCGTTTGAATATAACCTAAGTTTGAAAACATCATTATTTTGACTGGTTGCTAAAAGCCCATCACTACTAGTTTGGCCTGGGTAATCGAACTGTAAGTAAGATCCAGATGATATCGGTATGGCCATGAGTATGTTGTCGACAGAGTCGTAGTGTTTAATCAAGGAGGACGTGGTTGGGGTGGAAATAGCCGTCAAAAAATTGAGTATTGCAAATAAAATGAATATGGCTACCAAGTAAATAAGAATCGTGTTGTTCTGGGGCTTGTTTATCTGTTGTGCAGGGTCTTTTCCTTCCGAGACTGATGATGTCCCCGGGATTAGAGTGTCTGAAGAGTAAAAGAAAGCACTTATTATCCGATATGCTTTATTCTTATATGATGGGTTACTATGTGTAGTCTTTGCAGTTCTATCTGAAGTTCCTGCTTTAATTGCACAGGGGGCTGTACCAAGGAGTTTTGGAGAAGAGTTTAGCTTGGTTGAAGATCTTGGACGTTGGTTCAACGTGGTGTTTGCAATATCCTGATATAGTTTCAATACACTCATTTTCAGGATTGTTAAGTATGATATTGAAGATTTTGTTGAAGAAGAGACAGATTTTGTGTGTAACGGCAGCAGCTGAGACTTATGGTTTAGAGTGCCGTGTTCAGGGGAGTCACGAGAATGAATTGTAAAGAATGAAGGGACAGTGGAGATGTTGGACATGCTATGTTTGCAGAGCTGAGTATCCAGATGATGTTGTAGTTGGCATCCAATAACTGTTGATTGAATTGCTCGTGGTATTTGAAAAGAGTCAGTTTCTTTTGCTTTGGCTTGTGATCTGAGGCGCCGTGTGAGTTTCAGTTGGATGAATTATGGCAGACAGCTGGAATGGTAGGCTGGAATAGTGGGCTGGATGGTTGTGCTCGATGGGATCTTGAAGTAAGTGGATGTGGCAAGCTGTGTTGGTGTTAAAGGAGCTGGTGGGAGGTTGTGGAGTGACTGTATTCTGTGACGGCCTTCCTGGTTAATTAGTCAATTGGTTTGTTTTTGACGCTGTTGATCTGATCGCCTTTTCTGTGGGGGTAATCGGTGCGACATTCGTGCTGTCGTGGGTTGGCGGGATTTGAACTAGTTGATTCCTAATATACACAAACCTATAAATTAAGGACTATAAATTATAAACACTCATTCAACAAAGGGATTATCATCTTCGTGATTGTTATTAACCCTGATTCTCTCTACTGGAGAAGATATCATAGTGCTTTCTTGTGGCTGTCTATTTTTACGGGGAGTCAACGTCCTTTGTTTGGTCACAGGAGAAGAATCTAAATCTTGTTTAGATCGAACAACGCTGATAGGAATACCGGATTTGGGTGCTTTCTGATTTTCCCTTCTTTGTTTTAATAACTCAGATTGTAAAACAGGCGGGGTGCCTAAATCATTACTATCAGTGACATCAGGGCTACCATTCTCAGCAGTTACCATACGTTCTCTTCCAGCATGAATATGTTTTTCAAGTCTGGCTTTAGCAGCTGCTATAATTGGATCAATAGAATTTTTTTTTGAGTTGGTTTTGGCTCTCGCCAGTAAAGGAACAATCTGTTGAGTTGTTGTGGAAATAGAAGAAGTAAAATTGTCAGTGTGATTCTCATTATTATTGTGGTTAGTGTTGTTATTATCGTCATTTTTTAACAATCCTGGAATAAAATCGGATATTAATTGAGGTGGATCATCTAATGTACTAGAAACCAATGAATGATTGAGTGTTACACCTGCTGTTTTACCACTTCCTTTAGTTGTATTTCCGACTAGACCCGCAGTTCTACGAGATAAAGCACTTAAGGCAGTCATCATTTCTTCATCTGAACTATCATCAAAGCTAACAATTCTTTTATTTCCATGTTGTGGATGGCCTGGCTGATGTTGAACATCATCTAATCTAATTGGAGACATTGCTATGGCGGATTCTAACTCAGGGGGTTCTTCCCAGGGTGGTGAATCATATTGAGATATTTTCTCACTAATATATTTCTTACGTTTAGAATCAGGGCTCAATGATCTTTCTCTTGGCCTTTTATTGTTTTCTTTATCGTTGTTTGAGTTGTTAATGTTGTTATCTGAAGAAGGTTGCAGTGGGGAAGATGATGTTGGAGGGGCCAATCTTGGAAATATTTGAACAACTCTCTGTGTTTGAGTCGACTCCTCCTGGAAATCACCTTGTTGTGGATCTAACATTGGGATATCATCAGAACCAGGAAATCTTTGTAGGTAATTATTGTGAGGTTGTATTGGCCCAGGGGGTACAGAATTTGAATGAACTTGATCAGTAACTCGTGAATTTGAAATTGGTTTCGATGGAGCTACTCCTTTATTTGGGGGTGATTTCATTAAATGTTGTAGTGAAGATGGAGGTTCCGAAAAACTAGCTGAATCTTCATTTGGGTCTCGTTGTAATATCGCTTGTCTTGGATTCAATAACATATTTCCTGTTTTGGTTAACGTCACAGTCCTAGATGGATCTCTAGTTGGTGAACCGGAACTAAAATTGGCTTTGTATCTTTGCATAATATTTGTAGTAATAGTTGTGATTTCGTCTGTCGTTAAATTTGAGTCCCCATCTTCATCCATTTCGCCTAGATTTAAACGAGATGTAGTGTTGTTATTGTTAGTTGTATTATAATTTTGTTCCCCGTCAGCACTAACAGGCCCCAGCGTACCAACATTGGGTTGCTTCAAATCAGATTGAGTTAAAATTGTAACATTAGCAGCATTTTCAAAGAATTCTTTAATGAAAGCAACGTTGCCAAATATCTTAGCTGAATTTTCATTATATTTAGTTAAAGTAGGTAACAACTTATTCGTGATGATTTTATTAGAAGCTGATAAATCGGTATCTATGGATTGTAAAGTTAAAGTAATTAGCCTTTCAACGTTATCAATCTCATCAAATATACGATGCAACTGTGGGTTGCTGTTTGTGTTTGTAGAAGAGAAATAGAAAGATCTTCTAGGGGTGGTATCTTCTTCTTCCGCTAGTTGCTCTAAATAACTCTTATGAGTAGGGACTAGTGTTGGATGAGCTGTTGGTGATTGTGTTCTTGGTGGAGAAGAGGAGTTTGGATGTTGGCGTTGGGGAGATGAAGAGTTGTTGTTACTAGAGCCAGAACCAGAAAGTATCAAAGACTGCCGGGTGGGCACTATTGTGGGTCTTCTTCTCGACATTTTCTTATCCAAATATGGTGAATGAATAGTATCTTAAAGATATTAACAGATAAATTAGTAGCTGAATTGAAATGGACGTGTTTGTTGATTGGGTGAGTTTGAGACGCGCCATTGATTTGAATCTTGATAATTTAATTTCACTCAGAAGATTTATCGAATTTACAGTACGAGTTAAGGGTTTAACCTTAGCTTTTACTATTTCGAGTGTTCAGAATATATTTACTCTACCATACAGTGTAAATTTCAAGTATTGGGTCAAGGGTTTAACTGGTTATTCAAAAACTATGCATAAATCATCACAAAAAAATAAGCTCCCTGTCAGGGGCTCGAACCCTGGACATTTCGGTCGACTTCCGAAATTTCGAATCCTTAAAAGCCGAACGCTCTACCGACTGAGCTAACAGGGACGGAGCTTGCACTATAGGAGAAAATGTTAGCTGGATATTTGAGTCTAACTGTAATGATATTCATTAGAATGGAAACTATCGGAGTATATCGGAGTATCAGGTAACAAATTCAATGAATATGTTGGCCTTTACCAATTGTAGATATCCCCTTCGTGGTTTAAATACAACAGAGGGTCTTGTTGTAGACGAAGGTGCAACTATTGGATACCTCTCCTTTGTATCTCGTAAGGTAAGGTAACCTACGTAATTGGTGGCTGTATTAATATAAGTTGCTTTGTATACTAAGAATTCTAACCGGGATTAATTTATGATAAGACTTGACTTCTATTCTTTTCACTATATAAGTATATAAATCAATCCTAGAATTAAGGATTATTCCTCATATTTATACGAAGTCTTTACATTCCCATTTGTGACTTAAGTAATGGAAATCTTTAACCAGTGAGGACATTCCTTGTGCCACGTACATCATATCTTTAAAGACATAATTAACTATCTCATGTACTATGAGTACGTCATATTGTCAAAGGTAGAATTAACTATCTTATGTACTATGAGCATCATAGTTCCGACAGTAGCTGTGTAAGTATAAATTTCTTTATATACTAAGAATTCAAACCGGGATTAGTTTTATGATAAGACTTGGTTTTTCCTTATTTCCTCACTATATAAGTATATAAATGGAATTATTCTTCATATTTATATGAAGTGATTACAGTCCCATTTGTGATTTAGCTAATAGGAATGATTAACCAGTGAGGATATTCCTTATGCCACGTACTTCATATAGTTAAAGGTATAATTAACTATCTTACATACTATGAGCATCATAGTTCTGATAGAAACCTATCTGAAACCTACATTTTTAGGATAAAACCAGATGAAGCCACAACTTGGTAATTTCCTATTATGGATAAACTTACTTTATTGTTTTTGTTACCTATTAACTCTGTTTATATACATATATGTATTTGATGTTTTGTACTTTTTTATGATTTTATAGCTTGTGTACTCTGGAGTGGGATCCGAATTAAGTCTTAACACATATATTAAAATATAGTTAACTTGGACGTTTAGTTACCAGAGTTCTTACAGGGATTAATTCCAACTGATTTTCCTGAATCCTGTAGTATTGGCTAATTGTTTCCAGTCATCTGAACTATATTTATCCTTTACTAGTAGTTTGAATTTATTGATGCGGGGGAACAAAGAGTATTAGAGCAACTCAAAACTGAGTCAAGAGGCATTTTCATACTTGAATATAAATCATCAAAATTAGCTATTTTAAATTAAATAAAGTCATTTGTTGAAGCTTACAAATCCATAGAATAATAAGACCTAGAGATAAAGAAAGTGCCTACTTTTTACTGCTATTTGTATGGATTAATTATTTGCTTGTCGCAAAGAGTTTAGTGAAAGCTGGACTCTGAATCGAGTTCTCAACCCTTTTACAAAATTGATATTAATTGTGGTAATAAAGACTGAAAGATAACTCTTTCAACAATGACCATAGTGTTGAAGCAAAATAACCAAATATTGAAGAAACAGCACCCCTAAAAGCTTACAATGATTATAAGAAATTATGTATCCAATCTTAGTAAATGATAGTTTTATCCTGATTATACAAGCTTATACTTAAATACTCTAAACAAATCAGTTTAACCACTACACTAAGATCAAATTTAGATCATGAATGTTTGAATATATATGTAACGTGAAACGTCTAATTGCAATCCTAGTTACAATGTCTCTTCTTCCCGTCTCAACAACTCTAGTCTAATTGGAAAGTCTCTACAGAATAAGACATAAACTGGTGTAAAACAATACTCGGTATTGGTAATAATCCTTTGTAGGACAAATAATTAAAGCAAACTAGCATTGACTTCAAAAACTTCCAGGAATGTTGAGTGGACAAATTAAATGCTTGAACCTCGTCGACAAGTATTCTTGGTGCACGGATGTAGTTTTAATCATCCCACACTGATCTGTGATCATGCGCCAAAGCTAAAACCGTTAATAGTACATCTTCTGCAACTAACCTTAAACAGCTATAAAGAGAGTCACAAATCCACATCAGCAATGTAGCTCATCTCCCCTTCATTACTCCTTCTAAAGTAGAACTACAAACTCAATTACAAATACTCACTCTCAGCATATAATGCCACAAGCTGCTCTTCAGCAATACATTACTCTTACATCTGATTTACCAAACGAATTAACACTCAAAGTTTTAGCTTACTCATTGCAAGAATTAGACCTACATGATGAGAATTGGTTTCAATTCATGGATGTGTTCAAGTTATTCAAATGCGTGACTAGACCGATGATAACCCTATCTTACCCTTCTTCAGGGGTATTACTAGTTACTTTATTATTCTTTCCGAAAGTCCGACTACAATGTAGCATTAAGTTATCAGTACTTTTAAAAGATGAGATGAGATTTTATTTACAAGATTTTGGTTTTTTAGGAGTTGAGAATATCCATATTAATGGTAGTGCTTTGGATAGATTGTCTGATGACGGTGCTGATGGACTGCTTATGAAGTTACTACGGACTTTGAAGGCACAAAAATTGACCTTTTATCCAAACACTAGTTTCCATAATCCAATGTCTTGGTTTAATTTGGTTACCGATGTTTCCTATGAAGGTGGATATAATAGATTAGATTATTTGAAAACGGATTTGACTAATTTGAGATGCTTAAAAGTTAGACTTTTTAATCCCTCTAATCTTGAGAAATGGTTTAGTTTATTACCTACAATTGAAGGTGCCACTAAAAAATTAATTTTGGAGTTTAGTTCTTTCAATGCAATTACTACCTACCTTCAGCAATTTATTGCCGAACATCCGGATGAGGTGGAAGTAATCATTGCTTCATCGCGTTTATCATTGGATGATGACACTGTTGAATTCTATTCTCAATTAGAAAACAGACAACAGTTACATCTTTATCCAGATATGAAAGCTAATGTCAAGTTTGAGAAGCTTCAAAAAATTAGAAATTTAGAATTATTGATGATTAAAAGAAAAACTTTGAGTGATACTGCATTAACCCACTCATCAGTTGAAAAGCTTATTTTGTCCTCAGAATATTGTAATTCAATCGATCTTAGTGCCTCAACTAAATTGAACACATTACAATTAATGGGATATAACAAGTCTGAAGGTATATCAATTGATAAAGATACATTCGCACATTTACCAAACCAAATAACTGAACTATTAGTTGACAACTTAGTTTCCATTTTAGATCCTGGTAATTTATTTCCTTTACCAAAATATCTTCAAGTACTCACTTGCAATGTTCCCGATTTATTTAGATTTAACATTAAAGACTGCGAACATTTAGGCATGTTGAATTTATTATACCTTGCAGGTATATATGAAGATGATAATCTGTGGGACTCTATTCCGAGAACGTTAAGTTGTTTATCCATGACTATTAATTGTCTCAATTCAGGGAGCAGATTTTTGTTGGGTTCAGGTATACAAGTATTTGGCATCACTATTCCTAATGAGTTTCAAGAATTAGAATTGGAAATATGCTGTATTTCAAATTCCAAAATCACTATATGTGTTAACTGCGACTTACCTAGATCCGATTACTTGACTGAACCTTATTGGATTAAACTATGCATTCCAACACATACAAAATTGAAGCTGCTAGTTGATAATCCTAATAGATTTAATGATAAGAATGAAACGAGATTTTCTGTCGTTTGCTCAAATAATGTGGTTTCTAATTTGGTTGTTTACGGCACACAATCAGCTAATCCATTTGTGAGCTCTGGTGACATTCAAGATAAGTTGACTGTATTATCTAGTGATGATTCTAGCTGTTATGGAGATTATTTATATTGCTAATTTCCTTGAAGTGTTAATGATTTTAATGTTTTATGTTTCTTTTTCCTTTTTCTAAGTCTTTCATTTCTAGTGCTGAGCCAAGAGATTAGATTTTAAGTAATTATTTTCGACAATTAGGCCCTGAGATTCTGTTTTAATTATTTTGTGATTTTTTATTAGTTTTAATTTTCTACCAACTATTCAATGTAACATTTCGTTATTCATATTCTGAAATTTGAAAATACTAGTAAATCATAGCGACAAAAAACTAAACGTAGGAAAACTATAGAAAAAGATCAAAGCGTTGCTAGAATTTCTCGTGATCATCGTGATCATCATCATCATCATCATCATCATCATCATCATCATCAGAAGAAGAAGAATCAACAACTTCAACAAGATCTACAAAATCTTTTACTTTTTTGTCATCATGATTACTAAATGTATAAGCAGGAGGAGCAGTAGCATCTATACCTGAGCCAGAATCCAGACAAACACTACCTGTAAACATAAACTTTTCTACATGTTTGCCCTCTAATTGGCCATTACTCACCACCACTTTAATTTCCAGCACATTTGAATTAGAGAACCAGTCCTCAAGCACAATATCAGACATAACCGGTACTTTCAAAAGCTCAAAAAACGTAACTTTTAAATCCCCGATTAATTCACCCAAGGAACTATTCATAACGAACGATTCGTGTTCTTTGTCGATTTGAAAATCATAAACGTCAAAATCGGGTCTCTTTACCGATCGACTATCATTGAACTTGAAATCATAAATGGATGTGGCAACATCACCTTGAAATTTTCGTTCACGTTGAAAAGCCCCTTTGCTGCTTAGCTTAATCATAATATGCTGTCTTAGAGTGAGCTCAACTTGATCAATTTGAAAGTATCCTAATTTATTTGAGGTTCCATTAATCCCAAAATCTGGTTCCTTTGATAACACACCAGGATATTCAATTCTTACTTGTATACCAGATAACTTATCAAAAATATTGAAATGACTAGGTATTTGGATCGTAAAGTTAAGATCAACATCCTGTGAAACTTTATCCAAGTTGGACTTAGAATAGTTTGAATTGAACAACTGCCTCACATATCTAGTGTTTCTATGGAAATTGGATAATTCATTTGGAATTAAAGTTGTTCCATCCGTATCAGCAACTAGCTGTTTCAATTTTGATTTAAACAGTTTTGTATCTTTACAGTTGGTAATTAAATCATCGAAGCTATCTGATGTACTTTGATATAGCAAAGGACAAGAAGCTTTGAACGATCTCCGAGTCTTAGTTACAGATGATTTATAAATAACTTTAGCAAACGTCGTGTAATTGATTTCTACCCATCCTTTATAAGGTCTCAAAACATATCCCAATGCTTTAGTAGATGAAGGTAAATTTTGGCCACTATTACTAGAGAGTTGAAATTGGATTGGATATTTCAAAGTGTCACCTTTTTTGAAAACAGTTTTGTTTTCTTTTAAAACATTAATAGAATTAGAGAAAAGTAGATGGTGTCTTCGTTTGGTGATAATTCTAGTTCCAGCATAAATAGTATAGTGGGTCACTGCTTTTCCTTGGATACCTAGATCGATTGATTCTAGGTTGCCGACATCACCAGTGAATCGTAATGTAACTGTACCTCTAACTTGGTTGAATTGAGAGGTAAATATTTTCGATTCTATAGGATACTCGATTTGAAAGTTAGATTGGATGTTTGATTTGGTTGACGAAAACAAGGTTGAGTTCGCCATCTCTGATTTCAGTTTGCTTCGAATCATTCTCGGAAAGATATTCTTCTGTATTTATGTCCAAAACGTTAAATTACTTGCAACTTAGGGATATGTAGCAATCGAGGTTAAACTAGAGCCTTTATATATTCTTGCAATGAAACTGTTTAACCTTGCTACACCACTGCAACTTCCCCCATTTGTGGCTTCGTTAAATGCAAGGACACCTAAGTAAATATATCCGGTCCTTTCTCGGATATCCCGGCTTCCTCGGAAATAATAGTTTGGTCGATCGACCCAGAACCCCATTGGTAGACACACCCCGTAGTCCGAGCCCGGCCCCTTGTGTCAAATCAAAATTTCTCGAAGGTTCTGTGCTGCACGTGACTCGCCACATCTCTCGTCAGCTTACGTAAGTTCGTTGTTAAATTTTCATCGTCGAAATGAACAAAAATTCACCTAGTTCAACAAGCACTCCACTTAACCTGGCTTTTGCTTCTTCCTCCACACAGTCAGTCTAGCCCAATCTATACATATTCTCAGCTATGTTAGCTACTTTATCAAGAAACTTCAGATCCGTATGTTCTTTTTCTTTCCCAACTTTGGATGGCGCATCAGACCCCCCACCACAAAACCGCAATTTGAAAGCCCGAAGAATCCAAGTTTTAATTTGATATTTCAATTTGCAGTAAAATACTAACAAGTTACTACCTCTCTTCAGACTGCTTTAAGACAAGCAAGATACAATTCCACTAAGGTTTCTGGTACTGTTATTGGTATCGATTTAGGTACCACTAACTCTGCCGTTGCCATTATGGAAGGTAAAACACCAAAAATTATTGAAAATGCTGAAGGTTCAAGAACTACTCCTTCTGTTGTTGCTTTCACCAAGGATGGCGAAAGATTGGTTGGTATCCCAGCTAAGAGACAAGCTGTTGTTAACCCAGAAAACACTTTATTCGCTACTAAGAGATTAATTGGTAGAAGATTTGAAGATAATGAAGTTCAAAAAGATATCAAGCAGGTTCCATACAAGATTGTTAAGCACGGTAACGGTGATGCTTGGGTTGAAGCTAGAGGTGAAAAATATTCTCCAGCTCAAATTGGTGGTTTTGTCTTAAACAAAATGAAGGAAACCGCTGAAGCTTATTTGGGTAAAACTGTTTCATCTGCTGTTGTTACCGTTCCAGCTTATTTCAATGATTCTCAAAGACAAGCCACTAAGGACGCTGGTGCCATTGTTGGTCTGAATGTTGCTAGAGTTGTTAACGAACCAACTGCTGCCGCTTTAGCTTACGGTTTAGAAAAGAACGACTCTAATGTTGTTGCCGTTTTCGATTTAGGTGGTGGTACTTTCGATATCTCCATTTTAGATATTGATAACGGTGTTTTTGAAGTTAAGTCTACCAATGGTGATACTCACTTAGGTGGTGAAGATTTTGATATTGCTTTAGTTAGACACATTGTCGATGCTTTCAAGAGTGAATCTGGTATTGACTTATCTAACGATAGAATGGCCATTCAAAGAATCAGAGAAGCTTCTGAAAAATGTAAGATTGAATTATCATCTACTGTTTCCACTGAAATCAACCTACCATTCATCACCGCTGATGCTTCTGGTCCAAAACATATCAACTTAAAGATGTCAAGATCTCAATTAGAATCTTTAGTTGAACCATTAATTAAAAAGACCGTTGAGCCGGTCAAGAAAGCTCTGAAGGATGCTGGTCTGACCACTTCTGAGGTTTCTGAAGTTATCTTAGTTGGTGGTATGACTAGAATGCCAAAGGTTGTTGAAACTGTTAAAAGTTTATTCGGTAAAGAACCATCTAAGGCTGTTAACCCAGATGAAGCTGTCGCTATTGGTGCTGCTATTCAAGGTGCTGTCTTATCTGGTGAAGTTAAGGATGTCTTATTATTAGATGTTACTCCATTATCTTTAGGTATTGAAACCTTAGGTGGTGTTTTCACTAGATTAATTCCAAGAAACACTACTATTCCAACTAAGAAATCTCAAGTCTTCTCTACTGCTGCTCCAGGTCAAACTTCTGTTGAAATCAGAGTCTTCCAGGGTGAAAGAGAGTTAGTTAGAGATAACAAGTTAATCGGTAACTTTACCTTGGCTGGTATTCCACCAGCTCCAAAGGGTGTTCCACAAATTGAAGTCACTTTCGATATTGATGCTGATGGTATTATTAACGTCTCAGCAAAGGATAAGGCTTCGAACAAGGATAACTCCATTACCGTTGCTGGTTCTTCAGGTCTATCTGATTCTGAAATTGAAAAGATGGTTAACGATGCCGAGAAATTCAAAGAAGAAGATAAGGCTAGAAAGGAAGCCATTGAACAAACTAACAGAGCTGATCAATTATGCAATGATACTGAAAAATCATTGGAAGAATTCGGTGACAAGTTAGATAAGGCTGAAGCTGAAAACGTTAAGAAGTTAATCGGTGACTTAAGAGAATTAGTTGTTAAGGTTAACGGTGGTGAAAACATTGAATCTACTGAAATTAAAGAAAAATTCGATGAATTGCAAAATGCTTCCTTGAAATTATTTGAAAAGATGTACAAGGATCAACAAGCTAACAACAACAACTCTGAAGAATCTAAATAAGTTTAGCAAACAAATTTAAAGATAAATAAATATTAATATTTGTGTTTACTTTTTTTTTGCTCTATACTACTTTCCGTTTTTTTAATATTCAATTTTGTACATATTTTTTAAAAAAAATCCTTTTTTTTATTCTTTACGAGTTTTTCATGTCTTGATGTTTGCTACAATTTTATTTTTCTTTTATATCTTTAGTGTTTTTGTTTTTACTTTTTTCCCCAAAGAAAATCCATTTTTATTTCCATTTTGTATATACTCTTGGATTTTTGTTTTTTATTTGTTTTCATACTTATATATAAAACATCTTTAAGTCATTCTTTTATAACGTCATGTCTTGTAGATTGTTGTGTGCAAGGGCAAATTGGTCGAATGCAAAAGTGTGTTATATGAAGAATGCTATAGTGCAAACAACATCAATAAAACAAGCCTTGTTTTTATTAAGACAACACATAATTCATAGTCTATTAATTCAGAATAATATAAATACTATAAAAGGTGTTAAGCTGAGAATGGCCTGGGATGAAGGGGATCAGTAAAGAATGGTGTTCGTTTTCGAGCACAATATCTTTTAAGAATAGTTAGAGCACGTATGAAATTGATGTTGTCAATATAACAACAAAAAAGGGATATCATGACAGCTCCTTTCTAATCTCTAGACTCACCATCATCATCCTCTTCAGAAGCTCTTGAATTTTCGGCATGTTCCAAAGAAATTTTGGATATACTAATAGTAGTTCTTAAATTTTCGATATCATCTGGTTCATCGCCAAAGACTTCGGCAACCTCTTCTAATGTTCTGCCGGCAGTTTCAACAAAGCTAAAGTAACATATAATCAACTCAACAAATAAAATACAACAATACATGATATAGTACTTCCATTGAATTGCATCCATCGCAATAGGATTAACGAAACCATTAAAAATCAAAGCGAATTGAGCAATCATCATTTGATAATTGATACCTTTGGCTCTTAAGGTAAAAGGTAAGATTTCAGTCATGTATAAATAAGGCAAACCATTGAAACCAATATCGTATGATAAATAATACATGAAGATCATAGCTAAAACACCTTGACCTAGTGATTTCTGTTCGAAATTCCTTTGTTGATTGATAGCAGATAAAACAGTCCAGACAACATAACAAGACATCATCATACTAAGTGAAGTCAAAAACAATGTTCTTCTCTTGAAACGTTTAGCAACCAAAGCGACAGTTAAGGCAATACCAAAATTGTAAATCATTAATCCACCATTTACAATCAATTTTTGATCAGTTTCAGTAATTCCGATGGAATTGAGAACCAAATTTAAGTAGTATGAAACAAGACCATTACCGGATAACTGCATAAAGCATGGAACACAGGTCAATAAAAACAATCTCTTTCTGTTTGCAGGTGTCTTTAAGAAATCAAGGTATGAATGTTTGTTGGCCAGTTGTTCAGCTTCGATAGCAGCTTGAATCTCAGCCAATTCAAAATCAACTAGAGCACCACCAACTGCTTCATCACCATTGGCATGATATTTCAATAGATTCTCTCTAGCTTCTGCGGATCTTCCTTTAGATACCAACCATCTTGGTGATTCCGGAACCAAGTAAATTGTGAGCGTTTGAACTACTGGAATGAAGCCTTGCAAGATAGATGGAATTCTCCAACACCAATGATGTTCCATATTCCTAGTACCAAAAGAGACCCACGCAGCAATTATGGCACCTAAATACCAGCAGGTATTATAAAAAGCGGTAACGACTTCTCTATGTGTAGGATAAGACATTTCAGACATCAAAGTTGGAGAAGAAACGTTTGCTATGGTATTACCGACACCTAAAACAATTCTGGCGATTAAAAACATTGTGTAATTCTGAGCAGCACCTTGTAACACCACACCTATTAGCATAATCAAATTACCTATCATAATTGAATGTCTTCTTCCAAAGTAATCAGAAATTTGGGCAGCACAAACAGAAGCAATTAAATGGCCAAAAACTAAGCCATTATTCAAAGCTCCTAGAACAGCTCCCTTTGGGATTCCCATATATTTGGACCAATCTGGCATAGTCTGTAAACCATTTAATAAAGACCCATCATAACCCGTATTTGCAGCAGTAATAGCAACAACAAACATCAAACCATTTAATTTGACTAAGAATGGAACTTTCAAAAATGAGTATTTACCGTAGTTTGGTAGAACAGCTCTTAGTCTATCTTCCCTTGATTCTTCCTGAGAAATGCTCAATATCTTGTGAGTTCTAAATTTTTCAGTGGACATATTTAATAATACTCTCTTTCTTCTAGTGAGTCTGAATAGGAGTTGTTGGTTTGATTCAAGATATTTTTGAGTGGAAATAGCATGCATTAAATATTGTTTTCAAAGCACCAAATTCTGATCGTCATTTGTTTTCACCTTATAACGATAATTACTGACGTTATTTGGCATCCAAATTTACATAAGTATATTAGCTAAAACGCTGTGCTTTTACTAAATCTTATTACCACCTGAAGATCAGTGACCTCCATAGTCAACAAGAAATTTATCGGCGCTTCTCCGATTTAACTAGTATTAAGCAAAACTTCGTTATGTTTAATGGGAAATTTAGGGCTATATCCTGCTGTGATTGGATAGTTGATAGGTGAATTTCAAAGAATAATCAGAAAGGTGTTGATCGTAAATCCAAAAAACATGACGATTTGCCAAGATGGTAGCAGTGATTTGGGTTGCTTGGAATATGAAATATGCGAGGGGGAAGTCAGCTCAACCCATAAAATCTTTCCCGTCTCTTTATCTGAGAAAAGTAGTTCATAAGTTCATCCAGTATTCATGCAGATATTTTATTGTCTACCATACACAGGAAGATGACTATGGAAGTAGCTGGGATTTAAATTTACCTCAGTTTAATTTACTTAAATATGGTTGTATATATACTTCAGCAAGTTGATATCTAGCTCTAAGCATGAAGTTTCTAAATTCATTGTACATTGTATTTAACCAATTTACGAACAAACAATTAATGTTATACATATACGGTACATGAAAATCCTTTACCCCACAAGTTTACTATTGTTCAAACTTTAGACTGTTATTCGATCCATAAGTAGCCCCTTTCAGGGCCCTGCCCTATTTATTGCTGTACAGGGTCCTGCTAAACGAAGTAAACCATTGGTAGATTTAATACTTAAGAAGGTCAGTTAATTAGATATATTCCGAACCCACAAGATCGATACCTTGATCGATCATAAGCATACTAATAGTTATAAAGGCAGTCGCATACCTTAAATTCATTAATATCGAATTATAAAAAAACGGAATTTTTGGGTTAAAAATGAAACTGTTGAATTAAGTTAATGTTAATGAAATAAACTGACTGCTACTGAGTTATCGGCTCTTGTTTTGAAGTTTTTTTAAGCTTTGAATTAATTTTCTACGTAGTATGTAGTTGGTTGAACATCTGATACAGTTACCAATGCCTCATTTTTTACCGTCATAATCACTCTTTCAAATAGTCTAACGCTATGTTTAGAGTTAACAAATTTCTATGCATAAGCATTTCTGACAGATTTTTCGGAATCACCAGAAATTTGAGTTTTGAAAAGGTGCGAAACTAATATAAATGCCCCAGGTATATCACTTTCGAGCAACATTTATGCAATTATTAAACGAGCTGGGTAATACCGTAACGGCTCAAAGGCTCTCTTTTTTGCTAATCTCCAACAAATTATATCGCGGTATCATGTTTATTTTTCAAATTGAAGTCTTCAACCATATATGCTGAAGCAGAATGTAGTAGAACCAACTCACAGCTATAATCACTATAAATGTTTAAATTGGAAGTAGTCGATACTATTCCATAGTTTGGTATAGCATATTAGCGACAGAACCATAGTCCAAATTCCAACTCTAATGAATTATCAAGAAAATGAGTCGAAATCACCAGGAGCAGATCAGAAAGCTCAAGGAGTAATATTTGAAGATATATTGCCATCTTTTGAAATGTATAACTTCATCTTCAACAGATCAACTGTTGATAATGAGCTACCTCCAACTTATGATAATACCAGCCAGCAAGGTATCGACTCACTTCATAACCCAACGTCAAGCCCAGATATATCAATTATTAACAATATAGACCATGCACAATTTCTTGATTTGCCTATCAAGATATCGATAGTGTTAACGAAAGACCCACCAAAGTGTTATCAACCATTAAATGCAGAATCTAAGTTTAAAGTGTTCAAGCCAGGAGATGCAGTCACTGGTTATATAACGATAGAAAATACATCAGATGAGCCTATCAACTTTGAAATGTTCTTAGTATCACTAGAAGGAAATGTTACTACCAAATCTTTTTACAGTTATTCAGATCATTCGGAGAACAAGTTATTCAGAAAGAAAATTTTGAAAATGTATGATCTAATTGCTTGTTATCATTTGCAAGAAATTCGTCTTGGCCCAACAGGTGACAGAGTTGGTGAACCATGCCCTCAAACAGGTGCTATATATAGTTTTATAGATGAAAATGTTTTGATTCCCCGAAGACGATATCAGAAAGATTTTCTTTTTCAATTACCTGAAACTTTATTAGATACAGTTTGTGAACATCAATCTCCCGAGCATCTAATGACCCCATCTTCATTTGGTGTAGATAATGAATGCTTTAATGGAAAGGGTAACGAAATCCAAATTAATAACTCTGTGGGTTATGGTACTTTACATGATGTTCCTGGAAGTCCCATCAAGATTCGTGATCTATCCAGTCCAGGTCAGTCTATTTCTTACTCAATTAATGCAAAGATGGTGGGAATAAATCTAGACTCTTACAAGAAATTTTGTGGTGGTGATATTAAATTTAACCACAATTTTGCCATTCTACAACAACAACAGAATTTCTTCAATGTTTCAACAGCCAGGTCTGCTTTCTCGGATTCGGATTGGTTTTTCAAATCTAGCCTTTCTACAGATGACCAAATCTCACAACTTCAGAATACCTGTGATGATATAATAGATGAGTTACGATTCAAAAATGATTTAATTCAAGCTGGAATCACTGATAAAGATGAGCAAAATAGAATTTACACTAATAATTCGAACGTAAAGAAGAGAGATCAGTTAAGGGGTTTAAATAATAACGGTGAAACAAGGAAATATAAGGGTGATACGGCTGATTTGGGTTTCATAGAAAATATCACATCAGGAACCCTTGTGAAGTCCCTATTTAATAGAAATGAAGGTCAACTTTCCATTAATATTTGTTCCTCTGATAAAAATTCTATCAGATCATTTTTTATCCCAAAGCTTAAAAATGTTTTCATGACTAACAATAATGAATTGCCTGACCTTTTACCAAGTGTAAGTAACGCTAAATGGAGTTCATTAAAAACTTCTATATCCCCAAAATTGAACTCAGTAAAATCACCGTTATCTCCCAAAGATTCAATTTTTGATTCTTACTTTTCGAAAAAGCATTTAACACCAACATCCACCACATCCAGTGATCTCACTTCACAATACTCCCCAAGTATTGTCCAAGTAGCTTCTGATAAGATTACAATTTCGTTGACTTTCAATTCCAAAAATAGATCTGCTCCTCCAGAATCAATTTCAATAAACCCATGTTTAGAAATAATCAATTTCCAATCAGAAACAGAAATTCCAATTAGGATAGATAACCAATTTTTATTAGAGTCATCAGCAATAGAAACTGCATATTCTAAGATGTCAAGAATTAAGAATAGAATGACCGATAGTTTAGATAAACTATACGAATTGATGAAAGTGAATAATCTAACCGTTCCTAAAGCACTGCATTCAGATATAATTTCTATATCTAAAATAACTCTCATGACATCTTCTATACCAATTTTTGATAAGATTGAAAAGGAAAGTTTGTTATGGTCTAAGGATAGAAAGGGAATTTATCATGCTAGTTTTGAAATTGATTTGATTATTAACGAAAAGAAGGTAGAAAAGACCGGCATCTCTGTGATACCTGGCTTTCAAACATGTTTGTTAAGTAGGCTTTATTCAGTTAAACTAGAATTTGACTGTTCAAAAGGTAACTTCAAAGAAAATACTGTTTTTGCTACATTGCCTATTAATGTAATTTAGAGTTTGAATTCCTGTTTACCCTTAGAATTAAATATACTATGTGTATTTTATCCTTTTGGCTGTTATGCCAACATTTGGTCTATAACCTATGTACTATTTATATACTCCCAATTTAAGTGTATCCTATTTTAAATGGGGTACGCACATCAACATTCGACGGAAATTGCCAAAAAAAGATCCTTCTGCTCATTGATAAAGCTAGACATTTGAGTACAAGCAGCAAACATATCACTTTCGATCAATCCATATGGGTTTCCTAATTTGGGTAAACACGCCAAGCGGCTCTTGCTCGCATTCTTAAATAATCATATGTTTGTGCAAATTATAAATTGACTAAGTGTTCAACTAGATGATCCGGATCAAACAAACGGTAGTGCCTTAGAATCTAACTTGGAAGTGAACAGTACTATTTTAAATTTCTTTACAGCATATGGCCAAGAACAAGACGGCTGCTCAAAATTCAATAAAACCTTCAGAAAATGACTCACAATCACCTGGATTAACTCCGAAGGCCAAAGGAATAATATTTGAAGATATATTACCTTCATTTGAAATGTACGATTTCATCTTCAACAGATCAATACTTGATAATGAGCTGCCTCCCAATTATGATAATGATAATCACCTACTTTCTCAGCCAGGCCTCCAGTCACTTGATAATCCCGCATCAAATCCAGATATGTCTATTATCAACAATATAGACGACGCCCAATGCCTTGATTTGCCTATAAAGATATCCATAGTGTTAACGAAAGAACCACCACGGACAGATCAACCACTAAACCCAGAGTCCAAGTTCAAAGTGTTCAAGCCAGGAGATGCAGTTACCGGTTATATAATGATAGAGAATCTCTCAAATGAGCCTATACAATTTGGCATTTTCTTACTATCATTAGAGGGAAATGTTACTACAAAAACCTTTCATACTGAGCCAGAGAAGAACAAATTGTTCAGAAAGAAGTTTTTGAAAATGTATGATTTATGTGCTTGTTATCATAGACCACCGATTCGTCTTGGCCCAACGGGTGATAGAGATGGCGAAATATGTGCTGAAACAGGTGCTGTATATAGCTTTATGGATGAAAACGTTTTGATACCAGGAAAACGATATCAGAAAGATTTTGTCTTTGAGTTACCTGAAACTTTATTAGATACAGTTTGTGAACATCAATCTCCCGAGCATCTAATGACCCCATCTTCATTTGGTGTAGATAATGAATGTTTTAACGAAAGGGGTAAAGAAATTCGAATTAACAACTCTGTGGGTTATGGTACTTTACATGATGTTCCTGGAAGTCCCATTAAGATTCGTGATCTATCCAGTCCAGGTCAGTCTATTTCTTACTCAATTAATGCAAAGATGGTTGGAGTAAATTTAGACTCTTACAAGAAATTTTGTGGTGGTGATATTAAATTTAACCACAATTTTGCCATTCTACAACAACAACAGAATTTCTTCAATGTTTCAACAGCCAGGTCTGCTTTCTCGGATTCGGATTGGTTTTTCAAATCTAGCCTTTCTACAGATGACCAAATCTCACAACTTCAGAATACCTGTGATGATATAATAGATGAGTTACGATTCAAAAATGATTTAATTCAAGCTGGAATCACTGATAAAGATGAGCAAAATAGAATTTACACTAATAATTCGAACGTAAAGAAGAGAGATCAGTTAAGGGGTTTAAATAATAACAGTGAAAAAAGGAAATATAAGGGTGATACGGCTGATTTGGGTTTCATAGAAAATATCACATCAGGAACCCTTGTGAAGTCCCTATTTAATAGACGTGAAGGTCAACTTTGTATTAATGTCTGTTCCTCTGATAAAAATTCTATTAGATCATTTTTTATCCCAAAGCTTAAAAATGTTTTCACAACTAATGATAATGAATTGCCTAGCCTTTTGCCAAGCGTTACTAGCACTAAAATAAAAACGCCACTATCTCCCATGGACTCACTTTTTGATTCTTACTTTTCCAAAAAGCATTCAACCCCAACGACATCTAATAAATCTATTACACAATTCTCCCCAATTATTAATCGATCAGCTTCCGATAAGATTACAATTTCGCTAAACTTCATTCCTAAGAACAATTCTTCTCCTCCTGAGTCAATTTCAATAGACCCTACTTTGGGAATATTCACTTTCCAATCAGAAATAGAAATTCCAATAAGGTTAGATAACCAATTTTTATTAGAATCGTCAGCAATGGAAACCGCATACTGGAAGATAATAAGAATTAAAAATAAGATGTTGGATAACTTAGACAAATTACATCACTTCATGGAAGTAAATCTTCTCACTGTTCCGAAATCATTGTATTCAGATATAACTTCGATGACTACAATGACCCTATTGGTGCCTTATATATCAATTTTTTCAAAAATTGATAAGACAGGCTTGGTATGGTCCAGGGATAATGACGGAGTTTACCATTCTAGTTTCGAAATTGATTTGGTTATTGATGAAAAGAAGGTTGAAAAAAGCGGCATTTCTGTGATACCTGGCTTTCAAACATGTTTGTTAAGCAGACTTTATTCAGTTAAGCTAGAATTTGGGGGTTCAAAGAGTAATTTTAAAGAGCATACTGTTTTTGCTACATTACCTGTTACTGTTCTTTAGAGGCTTAATACTACTATTGTTCTCAAAGTGGTTACCGATAGATAGAACTGGTGATACTTACTTTTAAAAATAAAGCTTCTGTGTATATTTGTGCCTGGTTCATACTTTGTTTAGCTGTTTAAAAATTCTATCAAGAACTTTCTCTATTTTTTTGTTTACTCCTAGTTATTAAATCTATCATTGCTCCAATAACAAGTCATAAACGTGGACTAAAAGATAGTATATATATTTGATATATATGTATGAGTGTTGACTTAATAGAGGAAACTAATAAGTGTATATATTGTCACCTTGATTAATTTATAATCCGATAATTCTGTGACACAAGCAAACTAGTTTAGAAGTAGTTTAATTTTCCTTGACTTCAATTTACCCAATGCCATAGTGTTTTCCCAAACTGATGACTTTCAGAATCAAAGGGTTATACCACAACATTTAGAATATCTATTCATATATTGACCAACCTCTAGGATTATTTCTACTTCGTAAACATTAGTTTCGGAAATATCCAAATAAGGATTTCTCCAAATATGCTTCAAACTCGAAAATGATAAACTCACCAAAATATGTGACCCACCCACTCAAATTAATCATTTTCGCACCCTCTGTAAAACTACCCGTTTAAATTTGGAGACTCCCGTAGATAGTTTTACAAATGTACAGATGCAGTTATTGTTACGCCACATTAACTGCATGGTCATTTGGTATACTTAATCGAGGCCTAATGAACAGGGCGGCGACGCTGAATGGTCGACCAAGAAAACAGTCAACACATAATCAAAAGCAAGGCATACTTAAATTGAAGCTTAAGGATATATCTTTTTTGTCATTTTCAATAGGGTATGACGAACGACAAAATAACGGTGCAGATTCCACCAGAAAATGTCCCACAATCATCAGAGTTAACTAAACAAACTAAAAGGATAATATTTGAAGATATTTTGCCTTCATTTGAAATGTATAACTTTATCTTTAATAGAACAACACTTGATAATGAACTGCCTCCGACTTATGATAATGATACCGAACCAGATATCGGATCACTGGGTAATGCAACGTCGAGTCCAGATATGTCCATTATTAATAATATAGACGATGCACAATCTCTTGACCTGCCCATAGACATAACCATAGTGTTAACGAAAGATCCCCCGAGAGCTGATCAACCATTAACGCCAGAGTCCAGGTTTAAAGTGTTCAAGCCAGGAGATGCAATCACTGGTTATATAACGATAGAAAATACATCAGATGAGCCTATCAACTTTGAAATGTTCTTAGTATCACTAGAAGGAAATGTTACTACCAAATCTTTTTACAGTTATTCAGATTATTCGGAGAACAAGTTATTTAGAAAGAAAATTTTGAAAATGTATGACTTATGTGCTTGTTATCATTTACCAGCAATTCGTCTTGGCCCAACGGGTGATAGATTTGGTGAAGTATGTGCCGAAACAGGAGCTGTGTATAGTTTTATGGATGAATTCTTTTTGATGCCCGGAAAACGATATCAAAAAGATTTTGTCTTTGAGTTACCTGAAACTTTATTAGATACAGTTTGTGAACATCAATCTCCCGAGCATCTAATGACCCCATCTTCATTTGGTGTAGATAATGAATGTTTTAACGAAAGGGGTAAAGAAATTCGAATTAACAACTCTGTGGGTTATGGTACTTTACATGATGTTCCTGGAAGTCCCATCAAGATTCGTGATCTATCCAGTCCAGGCCAATCTATTTCTTACTCAATTAATGCAAAGATGGTGGGAATAAATCTAGACTCTTACAAGAAATTTTGTGGTGGTGATATTAAGTTCAATCACAATTTTGCTCTTATAAAAGAACAACAACATTTCTTCAACGTTTCAACAGCGGGTTCTTCTTTAAGTGTTAGTGATTCTCATTGGTTTTTCAAGTCTAGCATTTCTACAGATGACCAAATCTCGCAACTCCAGAATTCTTGTGAAGATATAATAGATGAATTGCAATTCAAGAATGATTTAATTCAAGCTGGTGTTACCGATAAAGATGAGCAAAATAGAATATATATTAACAGTTCGAATATAAAGAAAATAGAGCAATTAAGGCTTTCAAACAATGGTAATGAAAAATATAGAAACAACGGTGACACCTCAAATTTTGGGTTTGTACAAAATGTTACATCAGCGACGTTAGTGAATTCTATATTTAGTAGACATGAAGGCCAACTGTCTATTAATATTTGTTCCTCTGATCAAAATTCTATTGGTTCATTCTACATCCCAAAGCTCAAAAATATTTTCACAACTGATGATAATGAGTTGCCTAGCCTTTTATCGAGTGTTACTAGCCCTAAAATAAGAACGCCACTATCCCCCATGGACTCACTTTTTGATTCTTACTTTTCCAAAAAGCATTCAACCCCAACGACATCTAATAAATCTATTACACAATTCTCCCCAATTATTGATCGATCAGCTTCCGATAAGATTACAATTTCATTAACTTTCAATCCCAAGAATAAATCTTCTCCTCCAGAATCAATTTCAATAAATCCAAGTTTAGGGATAATTAATTTCCAATCACAAACTGAGATTCCAATAAGATTAGATAACCAATTTTTATTAGAATCGTCAGCAATAGAAACTGCATATTCTAAGATATCAAGAATTAAAAATAAGATGCTCGATAATTTTGACAAACTATCTGATTTAATGAAAATAAATAATCTTCCCGTTCCGAAAGCATTGCTTATAGATATAAATTCTATGACTAAAATAACTCTATTGATGTCCTTTATATCAATTTTTGAAACAATTGAAAAGACAGATTTAGTGTGGTCAAGGGATAGCAAGGGAATTTACCATACCAGTTTTGAAATTGATTTGGTTATTAATGAAAAGAAGTTAGAAAGAATAGGTATTTCTGCCATACCAGGCTTTCAGACATGCTTATTAAGTAGACTTTACTCAGTCAAACTGGAGTTTTGTTGTTCCAAAGGTAATTTTAAAGAGCATACCGTTTTTGCTACATTGCCTATTACTGTTATTTAGCCTTCGTATAAATGCCGTGTGTATCGTAATGTCAGTGTCTTTTTTATAGTTTTGGTTACTGTTCAAGCTTAATCTATTAGCATGTATAGCTCAATACATAATTCTAGACCCCAAATTAGCACTAGAGCCCAAGACGGTTTATGATTTAGTCAACAGGAATTCTTCAATAATAGTTTAAGGAGTTAGTATAAACGTTCAGTTAAAAGTAGTTATGTAGAGCATGGGCAGGTTATACATATGATAGTGTATTCATCAGAGATCTTGGTGATATAATTTTTATGTCTCATTTAGAAGCAGGGCTCCCATCCGAAGTAGCAAATATATAATACATCATTTGAATTTTATGTTTTGGTTGTATCTATACCCAGTGGCGTTTAAAAGAAAAAGGGTAAAAGGACACATACATTATTTCTGGAACTTGGTCAGAACCAATAATTGAGAATCAATCTATTGTTTTATTTGTTAGGATGGTTGTTGAAATTAGCTAAAGGGGATAAGAAGGAAACAATGAAGGTAAAGCTGTAAAGCCTGACTGAATCCCTAGATATAGAAATTCTTTAGTTGTCTTGCTTACTCTTTTTTACCCCAACCTGTGCGGCTTATTGAGGGAGATAGGTTACAAAGCTACAGACAGGTGAGGGTTTTCTAACAAATAATCTGTGGTTTCATTATTGCCTACGCATTCCTCTCATCTTCTATAATACAATGCACTCAATATGAATAGCAATGACAATGTAGGAAATCCTGAATTATATTACTTGACTTCAATGAATTTTCTGTTGTAAAACTGCAGTTACTTAAAATTAAAAAGGAGCAGCTTTTCCGGTGCACAGGTGGGACCCTACCAAGACCAAATATTCAGATTCCCATACAAAGCGGCTGTTTCTCAAAGATGTAGACGCGCGCTAGAAACTCTGATTCTCAGACCCTGTCCTTGGCCAATCAGAAAACGCCAAGAAGGGGTTTGGCTTAAAGGGTCTCACGTTTTGCTAGTGATCCCCTGGTTATATATGGATAATAAAATCGCATTCTACGCTATTCTATTCGTCCAACATTCAAAAGAATCATATGTACAGGTAGTATCAAGGTTTCACTAGACCAAGCTTTGTTGAGCTGATAAAATTTTTGAAGATAGGAAGGAAGATTAATTAGTAAGTTCTCATGATCAAAAAGAAAACCAAAAAAAAAAGATTAAGATTCCTAGTTTCGCCGCGGGGGGCGGATATTGTGCCTCATAGTAGCCACTTAACCTCACTTAAAATTAAAGCATGTGCCTGCGTTATTGAGTTCAAACCCTTCTTGGATGGAACTTCAGAAGGTGAATTCAAATCACCCAAAGAGATGGCTTCTACTATGAAAAACTTCGGATTCATGTATCTTATCCATCATGGTATGAACTTAGCAGATCAGGAAAAGATGTTTCAATAGAGTAAGAGATTTTTGAAATTATCAGACGAACAAAACTCAAAATGTAAACATCCATCAAATGGAGCACATCATAGAGGTTAATCTGGAGTCGGTAGGAAGAAGTCGTTTAAATGATTTTTGATAAAGAAGGTATTAATAAATTAAGAAAAGTTGTCGATGCTACATAGTCATTTGAAGCTGGCAGTGAAAACTATGTTATAATATTTGGACAGATGGAGAAAACATTCCAGCCTTTAGGGAGTATTATCGTTATTATTTTAAGATGTCTGACTGACAAATAAATATGAGCAAATGATTGGTGGCAAATATATGCGAATGAATGCTTTTCTTTATTCTCATTTGTCTTTTCTAGTACTGTAAATTAATTTATTTCTTTCTTGGTGTTTTTTTAATATTATTTTCAAAGACCTAGTTAAGTTTGATTCTCATAAATGAAATTTTCAGATGAAGTAATTTACAGAAGAAATAAAATTTGTGCGTTTACTAACTTAGAATGTACTAGTTATGTATTGCAAAAAGTAAAGTATAAAAAACAAGATATAAATATCCAATAAATGTTGGAAAGACGAACAAGAAGAAATTTCAAAACAGGCCTAGAATGTGATCTAAAAAAGAGATATTGAAGAAGGAAAAAGAACGGGATAGAATAAAATAGGTCTCAATTTACTAGAAATCAAGACCTAAAATATATCTAGAATTTAATCAATCGCATTTTGATGTGGTGGTAGCAGTCTCTTCACAAGCTTCACATTTTGAAGTAGTAGTAGTTTCTTCGACAGGAGAGCATAAGATATCAGTGCAAGTGTAAGTCTTAGTGTAACATGAATTTTGGTGGCAACTAACAGTGGTGATTCTGGAAGTTGCAGAAGTTGAAGTAGAAGTGGCGGTTGAGGTGGAACTAGTTTCTGTACATTCACCAGATAAAGCTTGACATTCTCCAGTATCCGAAGTGGTTGTTGTTGGACTGGAACCAGTTGGAACGGTAAAAGTCAAACTTTCACAGGCACAAACAGTAGAAGCGCAACCAACAGTAACAGTTTCTTGATCAATAACAGTGACAGTTACCCATTCCACTGATTCAACTGGTGAACAAGCAGTAGGCCATCCTGCATGGCTAGAAGTGGTAGTTGTACCATGACCACCATTACCACCTCCATTACCACCATTACCACCTGTGGTAGTAGTTGCACCATTACCGCCATTACCGCCTGTAGTAGTAGTTGTAGTTGGAACAGTGTAAGTGATAGCAGGGCAGTTACAAACAGTTTCGGTACACCCGACAGTAACTGTTTGAGAATTTAGAACGGTTGAACTGCTCCACTGGCATTGACCACCTGCTTGAGTCTTAGCGGAAGTTGGAATATGAGAACTGGCAACGGTGAAACTAAAACTTGAACATGAACAGGCTGATTTTTCGCAAGAGAAATTAACAGTTTCAGAACCAAAGATGGAGGTACTCCAGGTATAAGGAGAACTGTTGAAATTCCAGGTGGAAGGAGGGTAGGACCAAGCCTCACAAGCTTGGGCAACTAAGGATGAAGTTAAAATAACTAGTGTAGTACTGAGTAAAGAGATAATAATCATTTGGAGGCAGTCTCTGGTTACTCTATGTTCAACAATGAAATGGAAATATTTCGAAAAGAGAAAGGAATACGAGCAGTATTTATACTCCTCCTATTATCCTCTTAGTAATAATAAATAGCTTAATTTCCAACTAATCAAAATCTCAAGAAGATAGTTTTAGAATTTGAACTAACGGAATGTGTAGTCATGGAGTTATTGGACTCAGAAGCCCATGTCTTCAGGTTAACATATTGGACTCTTACTCTGATTACCTAATTAATTGTGAAAATATATATTAAGATCAGCACAGGCAAAGGGGTCGACTTATTATTCTAAATCACAAAGCATCTAGGAAGAAACAAATATGCCGAACTTAAAACTGAAAAAAGTATCGGTGCTATTTTTGTAAAAATAAATGAATGAAAATGGGTCCATGTATGATGAAGAGGCCTCGCCCTTGAGCACAATTCGACAATATGAAAAACAATCAGTGAAGCAATAACAACTGAAATAAAACGATAAAAAGAGGAATATAGCCAAGGAACTTAATACTTGAGGGCCTAGTCTTAGATAAATGGAACCTATAGAAATAAGGATAAATCGAAATGACCTCTAAATCATAATTAGTATAAACTGCTCAGATTACCTGCAATCATATTTTTCTTGATAAAGTAGAGCAGGGTGCTTTAGCAACACATATATGGAAGAGACTGGAATCTCACCCTGAACTTAAAAAAAGAAGTTGATTTACATATACTCAAAGTCGAGTGAGATTCCTTTGAACCCCGAAATGTTCCGTTCACCGGTTACTATGGATAGAACGGCAGAACAAAAAGTTTTAAACGCCATCAGTCACCGCATTTAAGCCCAAAAGAAGTAATTTGGGGTTACCACCTATAATTTAGAGTCATGAAAGTATGAGCTAGTTGGTTTTGAACTAAGTGGAAGAACCTGTGCTGTCCAAGAAGTTTTTGATCCCCGAAAATTGTGCCTTTGAAGTTTGGGACTAGTTGGCTCTAAGTTACCAGGTAGAGTGTATACCAACAAGATCATTCCTATATGTTGATAAAAAAAGACCCAGAATTCGGTTTAAGGAGTTGACTTTAATTGTTTGGAATTTTTGATGAAATACGTGCATTATAAATAGATGCTGATCGTGCATATGGATTACTTTACTTTCAGAAAACATCTAATTATAATTTAGAAAAAGAATCGGATCACTGATTTTCAGTTTGGCCAAAGATTAGCCGACTAGTTATGTATATCTTCAGTACAAGTTAAAATTCTGGGTATATATCTCAAATAATCAAATAGATATACCGATGCTCTCAGTTTAGTACTCCAAGTATATATTACATGATAGCAATTATTAATTTGAAAATATTATCTGGAAGCTTTCACTTACATAATTCAAACTCCGGAGCTTGCCTTCCATCTTTTAAATTCCTCGATGCATGTGACGTAACCCCTTATCAAAGAAGCGATATAATTGCCGTTAAAAGCCATTCCAGAGAAGTATAAATCCACCGTGAGGCTATGAACCTTTAACATATAAAGATATAAATAGCATTTACCTTAGAGGGACTTATCCTCATGCTTCGTGCTTAATTAATCGCCACTGCTTAATCACCCCTTAAAACCGCCAAAGCCTGAACAAAATCAAACTGTTACGGTTATGCACAGTCGCTAAGCTTATTGCATGTTATATTTAAGAACCTATAAAGGCATGTTATTTATAGATTATACCAATGAACAGGAGCAACATATTAGAATAGCTTTCGGTCAAACGCCGAAATAGGAAAATCGAATTTTCAATTACCGTATTCTACCTCTTTCTGTCTAACAAGACTTAACTTTAATTGTTTGGAACTAGTGCCCGAAATCGAGAATGTATTCTCTTGATACTCCTGATTTCGTTCCAAAGCTTGCGCATGTTACTGGAAGTTAAGGGTACAACTAAACTTAGCAGAAATTTGTACCAGAATATTCAGAGTACATTGGCTATATATTTCTAAAAGCAAACTATAAAAAATATATTTCAGACAGGAAGACATAAAAGGGAGGAGAATTGTAGCAAGAAAAAGAACGGCAAAAATACAAAGTTATTTCTCTATTGGTGAGAAGTAACTACCAGGAAGATAGAAATAATCAATCAATGACTTCAGATTCGACAAATCCGATAACAATACTATCTTTAGTATTACAGACTGAACATGCGAAAGTATATGAAGAAGAAGAAGATGATGATGAACCAGTGGTTGATACATACGAGGAAGAGCTTAGAGAAGATGAGGTTGTAGTCTTAACAGAAGATGAAAAAGAACTGGTAATCTTAATGGAAGATGAAGAGGAACTGGTGATCTTAGTGGAGGATGAACCAGAAGAGCTTAGGGAAGAGGTTGTAGTCTTAACAGAAGATGAAGAAGAACTGCTAGCCTTAGTGGAAGGTGAAGAGGAACTGGTAATGTTAGTGGAAGATGAACCAGTCGTTGGTGCAAATGAGGAAGAACTTAGGGAAGCAGAGGTTGTGACTTCAGTGGAGGATGAACCAGACAAGCTTAGGGAGGAAGAGGTTGTAGTCTCAATAGGAGATGAAGAGGAATTGGTAAAGTTACCGAATGATGAAACAGTGGTAGATGCAAATGAGGAAAAACTTAGGGAAAAGGCTGTGCCTTCAGTAGAGGATGAACCAAAAGAGTTTAGAGAGGAAGAGGTTATAGTCTCAATAGAAGATGAAGAGGAATTGGTAAAGTTACCGAATGATGAAACAGTGGTAGATGCAAATGAGGAAAAACTTGAGGAAGATGAGGTTGTAGTCTCAATAGAAGATGCAGAGGAACTAGTAGAGGAACTGGTGATCTTAGTGGAGGATGAACCAGTCGTTGGTGCAAATGAGGAAGAACTTGAGGAAGATGAGGTTGTAGTATCAATGGAAGATGAACCAGACGAGCTTAGGGAGGAAGAGGTTGTAGTCTCAATAGAAGATGAAGAGGAATTGGTAAAGTTAGTGGAAGATGAAACAGTGGTAGATGCAAATGAGGAAGAGCTTAGGGAAGAAGAGGTTGTAGTCTTAATAGAAGATGAAGAGGAATTGATAATGTTAGTGGAAGATGAACTAGTTGTTTGTGCAAATGAGGAAGAGCTTAGGGAAGAAGAGGTTGTAGTATCAATGGAAGATGAACCAGACGAGCTTAGGGAGGAAGAGGTTGTAGTCTCAATAGAAGATGAAGAGGAATTGGTAAAGTTAGTGGAAGATGAAACAGTGGTAGATGCAAATGAGGAAGAGCTTAGGGAAGAAGAGGTTGTAGTCTTAATAGAAGATGAAGAGGAATTGATAATGTTAGTGGAAGATGAACTAGTTGTTTGTGCAAATGAGGAAGAGCTTAGGGAAGAAGAGGTTGTAGTATCAATGGAAGATGAAGAGAAATTAATAATATTAGTGGAAGATGAACTAGTTGTTGGTGCAAATGAGGAAGAGCTTAGGGAAGAAGAGGCGGTAGTATCAATGGAAGATGAACCAGACGAGCTTAGGAAAGAGGTTGTAGTCTCAATAGAAGATGAAGAGGAATTGGTAAAGTTACTGAATGATGAAACAGTGGTAGATGCAAATGAGGAAAAACTTGAGGAAGATGAGGTTGTAGTCTCAATAGAAGATGCAGAGGAACTAGTAGAGGAACTGGTGATCTTAGTGGAGGATGAACCAGTCGTTGGTGCAAATGAGGAAGAACTTGAGGAAGATGAGGTTGTAGTCTCAATGGAAGATGAACCAGACGAGCTTAGGAAAGAAGTTGTAGTCTCAATAGAAGATGAAGAGGAATTGATAATGTTAGTGGAAGATGAACTAGTTGTTTGTGCAAATGAGGAAGAGCTTAGGGAAGAAGAGGCTGTGCCTTCAGTAGAGGATGAACCAAAAGAGTTCAGGGAGGAAGAGGTTGTAGTATCAATGGAAGATGAACCAGACGAGCTTAGGAAAGAGGTTGTAATCTCAATAGAAGATGGAGAGGAACTGGTAACCTTAGTGGAGGATGAACCAGACGAGCTTAGGAAAGATGTTGTAGTCTCAATAGAAGATGAAGAGGAATTGATAATGTTAGTGGAAGATGAACTAGTTGTTTGTGCAAATGAGGAAGAGCTTAGGGAAGAAGAGGTTGTAGTCTCAATAGAAGATGAAGAGGAATTGATAATGTTAGTGGAAGATGAACTAGTTGTTTGTGCAAATGAGGAAGAACTTAAGGAAGAAGAGGTTGTGACTTCAGTGGAGGATGAACCAGACGAGCTTAGGAAAGATGTTGTAGTCTCAATAGAAGATGAAGAGGAATTGGTAAAGTTAGTGGATGATGTAACCTTAATAAAAGATGAGGAGAAACCAGCAGTCTTAGTAGTGGGTGAACGAGTGCTGGGGGCATATGAGGAAGAGCGTAGTGAAGGAGAGGTAGGGCTGGATTGTAAGGTACTTCGTCCAGTAATTGGAGAACATAATATACCAACGCAAGTGTAAGTTTTGATAGAACAAGCTTGCCCTTGACAGCTAAAAGTGGTAATTGTAGATGTAGGCGGAATTGAAGTAGAAGCTGTGTTCCATGCATTGGAACTACTAACAGTGCTAACTGCTTCTGAACCAGAAGAAGTTACCCACGTGCTCAAATCTGTAGTTTTGGCTTCTGAAGTCGTAGTTCTTGGAGCAGAAGTAGTAAAGGTGGACCAGGGATTTGAATTAGTAGTTTCAGTCCTTGTAGAGAAAGTAGCAGTTGTAGACTTAGCATTTGAACTTGAAGTAATGGCTTCGGTGGTTGTCATTGAAGTAGTACTTGAAGTTAACCTATCCGTGCTACTGGTGATAGCTGTAGCTGGAATAGTATAACTAATAGGAGGACAATTGCAAGATGTATGGGCACAACTGACAGTAATAGGTTGACAGTTAATAACAGTTGAGCTATTCCAGCGATATCCTGCGGACACTGAAGTATTAGTATAACTAGTTGGAGTCTGACAGGGTGAAACATGAAAGCCAAACTGTGAACATGAACATGCCGATGTTTGACAAGAAAAAGTAACAATTTCAGAACCGAAGATAGAAGTACTCCAATGGAAAGGAGAATTACTAAAATCCCAGTTAGGCGGAGGATATAACCAACCCTCACAAGCTTGAACGGATAAAGATGACGTTAAAACAATAAAAGTAGTAATGAGTAAAGGCAAGTTCATTATCATAGAGTATTTGCTGTTCAGGGTTCAAGAATAAACTGAGTAATTTTTAATAAACTCTCAAAAATAATACCAAAAGTATTTATACTCAAGATAGAGTTGGCAAACCATAATATCGATATGATCAAAACACCAGTAGCAGAGGTGAGATTAAAATGTGGAGGCATTGATATGGGAGCTATTGAGTTCAGTATCCCATGTGGATCAGTAATAGAGTTTGAAAATCAAGATCAGCATAGGCATTAAGGGAGAACTTGCTTCAAGTAATGGAGCTCTTCCAAAAAGAACAAATATACAAGATAATTAACTCTGGAAGAAGAGAATATATCAGTATAATTATATCAGCAACATCTAAATTAATAAAGCAACCAGGTCGAGATACCAGGAAGAGGCATCGGTGTTCAAAGCACAGTGAATGCCAGATACAACGAAGCAGGTCCCCGGAATCACAGAAAGAATTCAGGAAAAGTCATTAGTTAGAGGACAATTTTAAAAATAGCAGCAAATATGACATATAAAACTGTCACTGAAGTACTAGATCACATTGTAATCATACACCTATTGTAAAGATACTTTCTGGCACTTTAGGTTTATTGGAAAACAACAGTTACTCAGTTTAAAGGAAGACAAATAGTAAAATAATTGAGTCTATTTGAACCTCAGAGTAGCCAGCTTATCTAACACCAGTGAAGAAATTAACCCATTAATCCGAGAGCCTAAGGAAATATATTTGTTTAGTGGATGTGGAGTCAGAATTTAGAAGGTAAAACTTGTTCAAGAGTCCAAAACTAATTCGATTTGAAGTACTCGCATTAGGGCGAGATGGCACGACGCTTGCAAATACCACATATCAGATACATTCGTGAGAAATGGTAAGTGAGTACATTAAATGATCTGCTGTACGGGAAAAACAATGTAAATGATAAAACATATAGTATCTGTGGCATAAACGGACACTTAAACAAACAAGATAAGATAAGATACTGGTCAGTAGAATTCCAAAATCTCAATTTCCGCAGTTAATTAAGCCCAGTCTCACTAACAAAAGTATAAGCTTAATAGCACTAGAAGTTTTACTTAATTGCAGCCAATTAACCAAGAAGTCCGTGACTAGTATCTATGTTGGAGGATGAGAAAGTATTTCTTATGCCTTTGCTGCTTGCAAAGCACCAAGTTAATGCTTTCGACTTCTCAGGGGCACAATTCAGACTAGCACTACAATTACAACATGAGCACAACGCAATTAATGCCAAAATATTTATTTTAGATATAGCACAATATCCAAAATCATTATACAAAAGAAAATATAATTAGCAAGGCTACATCTTAGAAAAAGTTATGACTTATCCGAGGCACCCAACTCAACCAGTAAGTTCAAGGTTTCTTTCATAACAGATTCATTAACTAAAGACAAAGACATTTGTTGACTTTGTTGACCTTTCTTACCTGATGCTTTTATACTTTTCAATTTCATAACAACTAAATTAACCTGCTTAATCAATTCGTATTTTTTTAAACCATCTTCAGAATCATCATATAATGATATTTCATTGTTTTGAATTGAAGTTAAATATTTTAAAATTGTGTCTAAGTGTTCTTCTAAGTGTAATAGGCCTAACTTAATGTTGTTTGTAGATTGATCGAATAAATTAATATCTTGGCCAGATTCGACTGTCGTTGATGCTGTAGTTTGAGATGCCCTGCTTATTGAATTCATTGCAACTTTTTCAGATCGGATCATTTTTACTTCCAAATTGGTGTATTCTACAGATGAATTTAATAGTGGGATGACTTTCAGTGGTAAAAACTGTTGATCGTCTGAGGAAGTTAATGAGGAGGAGATAATTAGTTGAATTAATTCATCTTCAATGAAAACTGGATATGCTTTTCTTAACTCAGTCGATAGTTTCGTCAATGAACTAATAACCATCTTTTCGTTATCATCGTATTGGAAATTAGAAGTTGATAAAGTTGGGTTGGAAGAAACGTGGAAAAACCCAATGACTCTCATATGCTCATAAATCTGTTCTAATAGTTTCAATTTTTCCACAATTGCTTCAACCTCAATCAAATTTAAGTCAAATGACATTAAAATCGATAAAGAGTCTTGCTCCTCTGTTATTTGGGATATGCCTAGTAAAATACCAATTAAAGGTTGGGTTGAGCTGTCCGTTTCTGGATGGCTGGTGATACGTTGAATGATATCAGAGATGTTCAAGAGAGCCAAGGGATGAAAAATGATCTGTTTGCTGAGAGACGACATAAACTGTTCAAGGTAAAGGACAATTAGGATTATTAGATAATTTGGAAGGAAACAAGTTGTTGGCAAATAGAATTGGCTTTGGTGTAGCGAAGGCGAGATCAAAATAGACACGCTTTCAACTCCCACAAATTCCAAACTTTGAAGTCCACCAGGACATATCGTTTCTTTGGTTAGGCAACGCTGATTCAATTACAGCTATCCATAAGTTTCTGATATCTGAGTTGATTTATTTAGAACGGAAAACATAAAATATAGTATAAAATGTAGCGTACAAGGATTTTCTCAAGAGCTCCATAAAAAAGAGGCATAACGTAGTAAATAATAGAAGAAAACAATAACGATAAAAGAAAATAAACACAGTTAGACAGCAAATTAGAATAGATTAAAATACAAGAATATTAAAAAAAAAACATGATAAAACACGTCTGATTCTAAATCTGACTAAAAGAAAAGAAAAACTATAAAAAACCACCGACCAGAATTCTTGAGAAATAACCTAATAAAACAAACATAAAAACTAATAATAAAATATAGAAGACACAATAACCTAAACCAAAATATGTCAAAATACCAAAAAAAAGAACCAGTACGATTTATTCATCAATCAGTAACTCATCGTTCAAATCCAAATTTAAATCTAAATCTATGTCCATACCAGAATCAGCATCAAGAGCTTCTCTCTTTAACAATTCTCTACCTCTTTTTTGCTCCGTCATATTGACATCCGATGATTGAAGCTTATTATTCTTGTACATAAAGTTCAATCCATTTTTGTTATGTGCTTTAAATTGAAACTTAGAACCAGGTGAGCTCAACCCAACGCCTTTAATTGGACTTAAGGATCTTGAGGTCAACTTGTTGGCAGGCGAAGGTACAGGAATATTGCTTGGTCTTCTATTAGTATTTCTGAATGGTTTAGGTGCGCTGGGTGAGTTGATATTATATTGTTTGGGATCAAATTTAAATTCGGACTTCTTGAATGACTCTGCAGCCTCTAACGATGAATCATCATTTTCAGCTTGAGGAATCTTAGTTTCGTTTTGATTGATCATTCCCAACACATTCTCATTTTCATTCCTTAGTTGATCATATGTAGTCGAACTAGATAATGCCGAAGGAATACCCTTTTTAGAAGTTGGTGTTAAATTTAATGAATCGTTGGATTTATTAAGCTCATCTGAACTAATAACAAGACGACGTAACGGAGAATTCAATTGCTTGCGACTACCAGACATTAACAATTCAT
Organism: Ambrosiozyma philentoma; assembly: GCA_003707675.3. Taxonomy (NCBI): domain Eukaryota; kingdom Fungi; phylum Ascomycota; class Pichiomycetes; order Pichiales; family Pichiaceae; genus Ambrosiozyma; species Ambrosiozyma philentoma. Next base: position 199,822 of record PPKZ03000002.1, read on the forward strand.
CTTGCATAGTAATATCAAACTCATCATCATCTTTTGAAGTTAAATTAATTGTAGTTGCGGTAGGTGAAGAAGAAAATGGGACATCATCATCCCAGCGAACCATTTTTTTAATCTTTGGTATGCTTGAAGGCTTATTGAATATGTTATTTTTAATGTTATCGTGAACTGGAGTTAATTTATTAACTTTATATGAGGGTTTAGCCAACGGAGATGAAGACAGGCGCTTGCCTCTTTTAACGCCATTAACTTTCTCTAATTTAGGAGTTGTTTCTATTCCAGGTAGTATAGCTGGCCTTTGTTCTAACTGATTTACTTCATCATCAGGTGGCGTTGGAGGCTGTTGCTGTTGTTGAATCTGGAATTGTTGTCGAAGATCATCTCGACTTGGTTCATTTGACATAATTCTATTAAATTGATTATAATTCTGAATAAACCCAATACCATCATTTAATAATTCTTCTAGTCTATTAATACAATTTCCAACAACAATCTTTAATTTAATTTCTAGGAAGTCCAGCCCATAATTTGAAGTCATCAGTTTAGTAACTAAATTGAAACATCCAGATAAGGCATCAGTTAAAAATGACAGCCCACTTTGTTTGATAAATTCATCTAGCATGATTGAAGATTCCATTAATATTGTTTTTTCCAAAGAGTCCTTCAAATGTAAAAGTAAAGTCTCATAAATTAAAGTATCTTGCTCAGACCAGGATTCTAACTCAAGTAATCTTTTCAACATAAATTGTGAAGTATCTTCAAGTATGAAATCCAACTCACTAGGTTCCTCAAATTGTCGTTCCAGGTCATTAATTTCATTAGCTAATTTATTTAAATAACTATCAATTAATTCTAGTAAGGTATTGAACGGCACAATTGGTTCTAATTGTTCCAAATCAAAGTTCAAAGTCATTGTTGAATCTAAACTAGTTAAGAAATTCTCAAATTCAGATCTATGCATTAATAACATTTTTCTTCTGGCTAATAAATAAGCTTTTGAAACTTGAATTTGTCTATTTTTGCCTAATGACTTCTTTAAATCCTCAATTGAATTCATTAACTCGCTTTGACATTTCCTTCTACTCTTAATAAAGTTATCAACTTCAACTTTAACTAGTTGACCTTCCCTTGCTTTTAAATCCTCAATTTCTCTCTTTTGTTCAGTTATCATCTTCAAATAAGAGCCAACATGACGACTTAAATTCTGTTGATTACGAATTAATTTTGTCTTAATCTCTTTGGCTCTATCAGCATATTTCAAAGTATTCAAAGTTTCATCATAATGTTTAGAAGATGGTGAAACACAAACAATCATAACAGTTTTACAGTTACCACCTAATGAAAATTTCAACAATCTAGTCAATTTTGAGTCTCTATAAGGAACATGGTGCTTTCTAGTACCATCGCATAAAGCATTAATGCAATTACCTAAAGCTAATAGAGATTTATTAATGTTAGCGCCTTCAGATAATCTAATACCCTTATTTTTGGTAGCAGATGCCCTTTCAGATCCAGCTAGGTCAATAATTGATAAGGTAGCAAATGTGTGCTGTTCCTGTAAATCCATAGTTTTTGGCTTTTTAACGACATTAATTTGTAAAACCGCATGTGATCTTGAAGAAACAGCATTTGCTGCTGTGCTTGAAACGGTTCTATTTTTATTTCCAATAACAATCATATCCATAACATCCTCAACTGAAGTTGGAACCTGTGTGGTTAAATTAGTTACAATAATTCTCTTATTCGAATCTTCTCTTAAACATAATGATCTTGGATTAGCACCTGGATTTAACAAGTCTCTAATTGTTTCATTATAAATTTCCAAATAACTTAAACTAACTTCAATCTTAAACTTATCTTTCAGTTCATCAATTTTTAAAAATAAATCAGACATAGTTAGAAAAATTACACCAGGAGCATCGGCAGTACCAGTAATAGTATGAGTTTTACCACAACCAGTGGCACCATAAGCAAACACAGTGGAGTTGAAACCTTCTAGGATAGAATCTAACATCGGTTTGGTCGTTGAATTATAAACTTCTTCTTGGGTAGCTTGCATATCCAACAATTTATCAAAGACGAACCTATGCTCTCTTATTCTTGAACTATGATTTCCTACACCTTGTTGTTGATGTAATTGTTGTTGTTTATTAAACCCATGAGGGAAGGCATTTTGTTCCATTTCAACTAATGGGTTGGTTTCAGGTGGGTCAAAAATAAGCATACGATCATCAACCGCATTAAGGATATTTCTGATTCCTTGTCTTCGAAGTAGTCTGTTTGAGGAACTGCTGTGGCGCAAAGAGGGTTGGTTGTTGTTATCATTAGTTGAACCAAGCTGGTTGACCAATTGAGTCGATTCGGCTTCAGTGAATGGCCGTATTCTAACTGCCACAGAGATAGAGGACTCCTTGGACATGCTTGGGGTTCGTCTAGATAATAGTAAAAATATGTGTCAAACTGTTAAAAAGAAGTAGAAGGGGGGAGAGTGAGGGAAGGGAGAGATCCAAAGGGATAAACTACTGGTCAAATCATAAGCCAAAACATCAAATTCGAAAAGGGCGCAACAAAAGGTAAACACTGAGCGTGCGGCTCATCTCTGTTCAGAAATATACATCAAATTCATTTCAAATTTAGTTAAAGTACACAGAGAAGAGCAGTAAATTATCAAAAACAGGGAAACACAAATTAGAGTATCAAATGAAAACTAATAAAAGAGAGAAGAGAAGGTCTAAAAAACAAAAGAGATCTGTTACTGTAATGGAGCGTACAAGATTTGAGTGACGTACTTCCTCTTATATCTAACTACAGAAGCAACAGCCAGAGTATTGTGTTTAATACTGGTGGTAGCCAAATGATTCAAAACAACATGATTAGGGATACTTAAAGCACCAGAAGTATTGTCTTTATCAGAATGGTTATAGCTATTCAAAATAACACTTTCCAAATGAGGAGGTAATTGAGGTGGAATCAGCCATTGTTGATTATGATTTCCTGATCTTTGGTTGTTATCCAAAGTAACGTAATATTCTTCCATCACTTTAGGATCAGTAAAAATAGGTGGAATTGAAGTGATGTATTCTTCCTTTTGCTGGGGTGGCGCTTCTTCATCATCATGATATCTTGTATAACCATCACCCATATCATCATCATCTTTAGTCAAACCTAATTTAGAATCAAATGCTCTTAATGAAACCTTTGATTTCGATTGTTGTTGATTTAATGAAGAATATTCACTATCATGCTCATTAGCTATGACTTCTAGGTAATTAACGAAATGGCCGGAAGTGTCTGTTGCAGTAGGAATAAAACCAGATATACGAACTTCATTATCAACAACGAATTTAAATCTATGAGTACCTTGAGGTAAAGCTATTTGAACAGAGAATGAACCATCTTTTTGAGAAGGACCATTTAAAGCAATCATTTTTCTCCAACCTGTGAAAGTACCCATAACAAAAACTTTAGAGCCACCTTCAGTCCATTTGAAAACGGTTGGAACTAACACTGGCTGGGGTGGTGCTTGTGCATTTTGAGGAGGGGAGGTCATTTGTTGCTGTTGCTGTTGCTGTTGCTGTTGCTGTTGTTGTGATGGTTGGCTTATTGGCTGCAAAACCGACTGCTGTTGTTGAGCTATCTTTTGCGGTTGTTGATAAGCTGGATCTTGCCCAATATCATTTTCATCATCAATCATCATTGAATCTTCTTTAGTTTTACTGGTGTCCATGTCCTCAGTTAATATAAGAGTAGATCTTCTGCTAGAATTAGATGCAGACTTATGTAGAGTATTTGCAGACTTTGCAGCAACACTAGATTGCTGGTCTGGGGTACTACCACTTTCATTGGCCACATTCTCTATGAATTGAGCACTGTTGTTTCTGGAGTCGTAGTGGTTTGATAGTTCTGATTCTCTTTGCAAGTCCACCATAGAAACGTCGTTGGTAGATGTATCGTAGGCGTCCTGACCACTGGACTGTCCGGAGAACTTGGAAAGGGCCGACTCTGAAATATCCATCTGCTGACTGTTCATTATGGTTGTTTTGATTTTTAAGTCTTGTGGAACGCTGTTAGTTTTGAAGTAGGATTTGTGATTGAACGTTTTTCTGTGAATTCTCTGCTACGGGCTGTCTTGACTCTTCTCCGTTGAGTGGTCGTTGTCAGGTTGTCGAGCCAAAATCTGCATCCGCCACTGGCTGGAGCTTCGCTGCGCCATTGATGATCGCCGGACAAACTTTTTTCCAATTCCTTATCAACAATTCAATCGGAAAACCCTCTTTTCCACATGCTGTCCTATTATTATTTTTTCAAGATTTTAGGTGAAACATACCAATTATGCCAGAATACACATCAGAAGAGCAAGAGTACTACAAGCAGCTGGATCTAGCTAAATCCACAATCGAACTAACATTAAAGTCATCGTCGAGCGATAAGTCTTTGTTACAACCAAAAGCATTAATCATCTGTGGTTCAGGTTTAGGTGGTATTTCGGAAATCTTGAAAGGTGAAACAGTCAAAATTCCATACTCACAAATTCCAGGTTTCAGAACATCGACTGTTCCGGGCCATGATGGTTCTTTATTATTTGGTTTAATTGGTGATAATAAAGTTCCAGTCGTGTGTATGGTTGGTAGATTACATTTCTATGAAGGTTATAATTTCAAAGAAGCTACTTTCCCAATTAGGGTTGCTTCATTAATGAATGTCGAGTACTTGTTAGTTACTAACGCTGCTGGTGGCATGAATTCAGCTTATAAGCCTGGTGATTTGATGATTATCAATGATCATTTGAATTTACCTGGATTAGCAGGTTATCATGTTTTAAGAGGTGGCAATTTATCTAAGTTTGGTCCGAGATTCCAGCCATTATCAGACGCTTATGATTTTGATTTAAGATTAAAGTTCATACAAATTGCAAAAGAAAAACTAAAATTGACAAGAAACATTTATGAGGGTGTTTATTGTTATGCTGCAGGACCAACTTTTGAAACCAGAGCTGAAGTCAGGATGATAAGATCAATTGGAGGTGATGCAGTTGGTATGTCCACTGTTCCTGAAGTCATTGTTGCTAGACATTCGGGTTTGAAAGTGTTTGGCTTAAGTTTAATTACGAACGCCGGTTTAGGCGAACCTCCTGTTTCTGCCTTAGATTCTTTTAAAAATGGGTTGTCTGTTAAAGAAGTTAAAGATCAAGCTGAAGGTATGGCTTCCCACGACGAAGTTTTGGAGAGTGCTGATGCTGCATCAAAAGATGTTAAGAAATTGTTTGAAGCTTTCGTCAATGAATTAGAATAATTATTATTTATGCTTGTTTTTGATTTATATACTTCATCTTTTTACTTGTAAAAGATTTACGTTACTAGAAATTACTTTTTTTGCACCGACATTTGCTTTTTACCACTTGTTACTTATTGAATAATAAAGATATGCATCATAATAAATAAACTTCTTTTTCAAGCCTGAAATAAATTAAAACTGAAAAACAAAAACATAAACGAAGGAGAAAATATAACCAAAACAGAATGCACAGAAACAATTAACAAATAAGAGAGAAAACAAAAAAGTGAGAGAATAGAATAAAACAATAATCATTACAAAATAGGAAAAATGAAACTTAACGGGAAGCATCAAAGAGCCAAAAGAAGATAAATGAAGAAGAGTTCACATAAAAAAAGAACATCAAATTTATTTCAGCGTTCAAAATAAATAAAAAGTATAAGTTCAATAGGTTTTTTTTAAAAAAAATAATATTAACCAAATTAATATCCCAAAAAAAGTTATAATAGTATCCATAAATAATTTCCAAAACAAAACAAAAAATTCTAAGAAAAAATAATTCAATTTGATAATAATAAAAATTAATGTATTAAACTTCCAAAAATAAAAATGATTTGAAATGAAAAGACTCATTAACAAGTTTAACAGCATAGATAACAAGATCCCGGCCAAAAACAAAAACAAAAACACAAAATATTTCTTAGCATAGGCCCAGTCTTAAAATCAGTTTTTTCTAGTATTAGATTTAAGAGCAGCGGCAGCAGCCAGTGCAGCTTTACTAAAATCACCTCCATTACCAGTACCAGTACCAGTACGGTTCTTGTTCTTAATATGAGAATTATTACCATGGTGGGAATTACCATTACCAGAACTAGATCCAGCACCGCTAGTCGATTTCTTCCCATTAGTATTACTTCTTGTCGTCGCCGAACCATTCAATGAGGTACCACTAACATTTCTGCTCGTAGACATAGCCATTGATTGCTTGGAAGATGGTCGGGTTGGTGTAGTTGGCGTTGAGTTAGATGGTGTTGTAGTGTGACTGCTTGGTGTACGTGAACGTGGGCGAGTGCTTATGCTAGAAGTAGTAGTTGCGTTGTTATTCTGTTGTTGTTGTTGTTGTTGTTGTTGCAGTTGTAATTTATTCTGTTTAAGTAATTCTTTAGCGCGTAATAATGCATCAATCCAAGAAACATTATCATTAACTGTGAATCCAACTCGAACATTTGAATTTATTCCTCCTTTAACTAACGTTTTTGAATTATAAGCACTTAAGAAAATCAGTTTATTCATATTCATCAGTTCTAGGATCAAATAACCTTCTTTCAGCTCTTCATCGAATTCATAATCGTACATCGAAACATTTTTATTTGTTAATTTGATTTCAATCATTTTAGAATAAAAGTCCAACGCTTGAATTTGAGTTGATGATTGTGGAGATTGTAATCTAAAATCAGAATTAATTTCATAAACCAAGAGTCTAGCCATTGACGTGATTATCAGAACGCATGATTTCAGATCTTTATTTAAATGATGGTAATTTTCATTAATTATTCTATTCAAAATATTATCATCTAACGTATCACCTTGTTGCACAAATTGATTTGGTTTATGTAGTAACTCAGATTTGAAAATGTTATCCAATTTTAAAATATATTCATTATTCATTAACTTATTCGTGATTGTCTTGGGAATATGTTTATCCAGTAGAATAGGATTGATAACTTGTTGTTGTTGTTGAATTTGATATTGTGAATTGGAAATTTGTTTCTGTGATTGCATTGCTTTCCTATGTGACATCATATTACCAACTGCACCAGCAGCACTAACAGCTTGGGCATTAGGTCTTGGAATACCTAAAATTTCATGCATTGAAGGAGCATTCTTTTTAACGTCGGCAGATAATGCTGGTGCAGTAGCTGCTTTTCTTGTTTGCTGCTTTGGTGAACTAGTAGCACTAGTTGTAGCACTCCTCTGATATACTCTTGGGGACGAAACAGCACTCCCAAAATGAGACGAAGATGTAGTTGGAGGAGTTTTGGCAACGTTATTCAATTGTGTACGTTGCTGTTGTTGTTGTTGTTGTGTGAGTTGCGGAACAGGAGAAGGTGATTTCTTATCTTTCGTTTGTTGCTGTTGTTGTTGAAGATGATTCCCAGGCTTCAAATTCAAATTATTAATGTTACTTAGAGCTTCTTGTAAGAAACTGCCACCACTTCTACTTAATGAATCTTCTCTTGCAGATGGCTGGGTTAGAGAAGGACTATCAGATGGAACAAACTGCAAGCTATCTCTTCTTGGAGTTTTCTTATTTTTCAAAACACTATCAGTACTTCCAACAGTTAATATAGTAGTATTAGTGCCCATTCTTTGAAGACCGTTGATGCTCTTACTTCTGAATTCAGGGGACGGAATAATAGAGGGGGTAGGCACAGCGAAATTATTGGTTGGAGAATGTGGTGATAATCTAGCAGGAGCAGAAGCTGGAGGAGTCTGTCTCTGATGAATTTGTGAAACCGGCTGGGAAGCTGAATGATTATGACGTTGTAATGGAGGTGGTAAAGGTTGTTGCATCTGTTGACGATTCACTTGTGGCTGGTGTTGTTGCTGCTGCTGTTTATGTTGTCCAACTTTTGAAGCAGCAGCAACTGCAGAATCAGTGCTAATTTGAGATTTAATTAATTGATCTTTAATCTCTTTGTTCTTTTCAGCTAATCTGTTACTCAAAACTTTATTCATCAGTTGAGGATTATTCTGAGCATTTATGATTTGTCTCTTCAAGACGGATTGTGGCATTAATGACATTTTACTAGTTAATTTACTACCTGCTTCAACATAATATTGTGAGCTTGGATTAGGTACCACAGTTGAACTAACAGAAGCATTAGATATTATAGTTGAACTTGATGGCGTTCTACCTTGCTGCATTAAATAAAGTCTTGGATTGTAAGATTCTAATTTAGGAGATTTTGATTTCCAAATTGATTCTTTATTATCCCAATTCACAGAGCTTAACCAAGGATGATTTTTCAAGTCTTCAATCTTATATCTATTTTCAGGTACCAATATCAATAAATTTGTAATGATATCTTTAATTTGAGGAGAAATGAAATATTCAGGAAATCTATAGTCCAAAGCAATAATTTTTTCAAATGTTAAATATTCAGTAGCTCCTTTAAAAGGAGGCTTACCAACAATCAGCTGATACAATATACAACCCAGGGCCCAAAGATCACATTCGAATCCGCACATATTATATGTTAATAATTCAGGTGAAACATATTCAGCAGTACCAACAAATGATCCGGTTCTAGTTGAGCTACGAGAAGATTCACCACTTTCATTATTAGCACCGATTTGACGATCTTGTTGTAGTTCTTGTAATTCTTCTTCATTTAATATTTTAGCAGCACCAAAATCAGTAATCATCAGTTTCCAATCGTGATTCAAAAGAATATTTTCTGGTTTTAAATCTCTATGTATTATCCCTTTAGAATGAATAAAATCCAAAGCATCGATCAATTGAGTCATGTAATACTTAGTCAACTGTTCTGATAACGAGCCTAACTTTCTAATTAAAGATAACAATTCACCATTTTTAGCAAAATCAATAACAAAATATAATGACTTCTCATCTTGAAATGTATAATACAGAGTAACGATACCTGGATGCTTACCCAAGATATTCAATGTATCTTTTTCAATATTCACATATTTTCGTTTGTTTTCTCTTTGTATATGTGATTTTGATAATATTTTAATTGCATAAGTCCTATGATTATGTATTGATAAAGCTTTGTACACTTTCGAATACGAGCCTTCACCTATACATTCATAGAACTGGAAGTCCATGGCAGATCTCTTTCTAGATTTGTTAATAAAATTATGACTAGTAGCACTCATGAATATGGAGGGTATATTATATAGTAAATACAATTAGAGAAGGATTGTCAATGAAATTATAGGCAGTGTGGGCATACAAGATATTCTTGTCGAATTCAATCTATAAAAATGAGTAATTGCAACAAAAAGGGAGAAAAAAACTGGATACAGGAAGCAGAAAATCAGCAAAGAATTGAGAATAGCAGAACAGAAGTAAAGACAGTTGTGGCAGTAGAATTGTTGTAGATAATTGTTGTGGTAAGTAAAGACAGACGCAGAAAAAGTTCAGAATGGACTCGCTTCCGGTGGGCACAGCTGGTATTTGTTTGTGGTGGTTGTGCTTGTAGGATTGGGTTGATCTGTGGTGGAAGTATAGGCAGTCCAGGGTGTCGATTATTGTGCCGGGCAGGAGCAGATAAGTGTTAACAGTGAACAGTTCGTTGTTCTGTTTGTTGATTTGTTTTCGGTTGTCTCACTCGATCGAATTCGTTTTTGCGAAAAAGGCTCGTTTTGGCAGAGCGAGTTCCCGTTTTGGTGTTAGGGATTTGGGGGGACACTGGATTTTACGGGGAAGAGGAGGGAGTGGTGCTACAGTGTTATCACTGAAGGTCTAATCAATTGGTGATTGATATTCACCCAGGAATGCTACAGTAAAACATCAGGGTGGAGTGGACCGTCAAACCTGGACTACAATTCAAAACACAAGAATACACGAGAAAAAGCAGCTAATTCTGGCGTTTGTTTCGGGTTATGATTAGCTTCCTTTACCTCATTTCATCGATTTAATTCGTGTTAAAGGATTATCAGCTAATCATATGTTCTCGATGTATATATCCATTTAATGATCTTAAAAATTTAGTTCACTATAAAACTTAAGTAAAGTCTAATTCCCATAGAAGGCGTCTTCTTATAGTTAGAACAGAAGCACACTAACTGCTTTTAAAAGGACTTAAGATCTATGTAAATCGGATAACTATAGTCTATATTCTAAATACTATAAATTAATGAAATACTAAAAAATGAAACACGGCTACTACAAGTTATATATAAGAAAAAAGTACTGCTCAACTACAACCCACTCAGTAATCTAGCAACATCATCCATACCATCAACTTTCAATGATTCCAATTTCTCTTGAACAAATGGAACCAGATCAATAATATCAATTAGCTCACCATCGTCATTTTCTTTACCAGTGCCTAACATCTTAACTCTGATCTTACCCTCTGGGTATTCTTCTTTACCTAAAATAACAGCAATTGGACATCCAGATTTCTCTGAAGCTTCGAATTGTTTTCTTGGGTTGGCCTTAGCCTTGTATAAATACTCACATTCAATACCCGCGGCCCATAATTTAGATGCAACAGCCATTCTTTCTTTTAAGAATCCATCCCATCCTTGTCCACCACCAAAGGCCATGATATAAACTTGTGTAGAGGTAGGTCTAATTTTTTCAGCTAATTGTTGTCTTTGCTTGATCAATGAGAAAATTCTTTCAACGCCAAATGAAACACCGACACAAGGAATGGATGGGGCCTTCTTACCTTTAGCATTAGTACCTAAGAACATACCAACTAACCCATCATATCTACCACCAGCTGCGATAGAACCGACACCGACATATTCTGAAGCATCCTCATCTTTATCTTTAGTCTTAGATTTAGCTTTCTTTTCAGCCGCATCAACAGGTGGAGCAGATTGTTCAGTAACAGCTTCATAAATAACACCAGTATAATAATCCAAACCCCTAGCCAATGACATATCAAAAGAAATGAATTTGTCAACTCCAAAAGCTTCTAAGTAATCAGCCATGGTTTCAACTTCGGTAACACCGGCCTTCGCTGATTCATTATTCATCAATAATTCGCTTGATTTTAATGTAGATAAAACGTCTCTAATGTCACCTTTAATTTGAACAAATTCCCAGATTTTATCAGCAACCTCTTCAGACTGGTTTTTTTCTTCGACCATTTCTTTCTTGACTGCAGGCCAAGGTGATTTATCCAACTTATCGACAGCGGATGAAATTCTTCTAACATCTTCATCCTTGACACCACAAACTTGGAAAATACCATCTAAAATCTTTCTGTGATTCAATTTGATTTTGAAATCAGTTATACCTAATCCAGTCAGACCAGAAACTAGAATGTTCATAATTTCAGCATCCGGAACCATTGTATCGTAACTACCAGCAATATCGAAATCACATTGGTAAAATTCTCTCATTCTACCTTTAGTCATAGCAGGTTGATCTCTTCTATAAACCTTGGCAATATGGTATCTTTTAATATTTGAAATACCATTCATTGCAACATATCTTGCAAATGGAACAGTTAAATCGTATCTCAAGGAAGTTAATTCACCACCTTGATCTTCTAAATTATAAATCAACTTGGAATCTTCACCATATTTACCAGATAAGATTTCACGTAATTCAAAAACAGGTGTATCAATAGTAACACCACCATGTGATTTAAATAAACTGGTAAGCTTACTGAAAATGGCTTCCCTGATAATCATATCTTTATCAGCCCAATCTTTGGTACCTTTTGGAACTTTTAAATTGAATTGTTCTTTCTTAACCTTCTTTGAGTGGCCCTTGTGAGCTCCGTGGGCTTCAGAAGTAGCTGATGGAACTGGGGTGTTCGTTGGTTCTGTAGACATTGTTCTAAGTATGGCTGGGCTTCTTTTGGTCGTATTGATGATTGATGTTTTTAATAAACTAATCATAAACTATTTATCATAAAAAAAGTGATTTGAAGTATAGGTTGAAATTGATTAACTCTTCCAAGTCTGTATATCAGCACTAATTGAACCTCAATGATGGGATGTGTGAATCGAAGTCTTTCAAGAGCAATCACTATGTGACTGATTGATTGTAGATTGTTCAATTTTTTCAACTGAGCGACACAATTCAAGGCGGTGTATTTCATGTGATGAGGTCATGTGACTAAATTATTTAGCTAGCTATAGTCTGATTACTACGTTCAACTGCTAAAATAAAGCACATTAAATCAATTGGTTATTTATCTATGGTCTGGCCAAAAATTATAATAGCCCAAATCTCGGACATAAATTTTTCGGAGTTCGGAGTAGTCTAAGAAAGCAGGTCCTTTAAAGTACTGGAATGGTTAAATTGACTCCTAAATGTATTCAATCTAATCTCGTAAGCATATAAAAACCAAACATTTTCCCAGGTAGAATCTAAGAGTTCCCTACCACAAAGAAGAGCTCTGGTCACAACAACCATAATGACTGATCATATTGCAACCAGAGAAAATAACTTGAAACAATACAGCAAAGAAATTGCCGAAAAGTTTGATAAAGAAGAATCGTACAGACATATTTTAAAAGGTGCCTGTAAAAGTATTCTAACTTTTGATTCCCCAAATCAGCCTCCTCCTACAGCTGCCTTTGTTGGGGATTATACTAAACTCAATTTCGGTATAGATGAAAATATTTTCTTCCCAAAGTTGAACTCACCTGAAATTTCCCACTTATTCAAATCTCCTTCAAAATCATTAAAGATTATGGATTTTGCATGTGGTGGTGGAATATTAGATCTATATTTGGCTCCCTATTTTCCTCAAAACTCTGAAGTTGTTGGTGTTGATATTTCGGCTAATCAATTGGAATTGTTTAAAGATAGAATTCCTGAAATTAATGAGAAGAATCCAGATTTGAAAATTACTTTGGCTGAACTTGATATTTTAAACGATAATTATAATAAAGCTAATAATTTGAAATATCCCAAATCATTGCAGTTAGGAACGTTTGACATGATTTTCACCACTTCTGCATATCATCACTTTGATTCTGTTGCCGAAATTACTCAGGCAATGAAGGATTACCTAAGAGTTGATGGAGTTCTAATTATTTTAGATATGTATGATGGTAAAAGTTCTGCTATTCCAGACAGACCTTGTCATGATCCGCCAGCTTATTTCTCCCCTCAAATTTTGAAAGAGTTTTTAACCGGGTTTGATTTTTCTGAAGTTAAAACTGGAGTGAGTTACAAATATTTTCAATGTTTCAACGAGAAAGATGCTAGGTCCTACTTATCGGAGAAGAAATTCAAACATATGTTTGATGACGCTATAACCAGAGAAATTGACGGTAATAAAGAGTATGTTCTTCCTGGTGAAATGACTATTTCAGTCTGCAAGAAGTAGTTTGATTGCATATTTTTAGTTTCTGGGGTTATATTTGTGTTTCTTTTGCTTATTTCATTTATAGGTATGCATTATTCACCGTGAAAAAGTGGCTAATAATTCAATAGTGAATTTATTTTCTAAGTCTATAATAGTAAACCCAACTTAGTTTAGATAATTTCGATTTGTATGCATTAAGAACTAAAACTAATGAGAATAAATAAAAGGGGTCAAAATCTAATTAAGGTGAATTACAAATAAGAGAGAGAGACAAAATAAGAAAGAGAGAGAGAGTTGGCCTAGAAAAGTTTACAAACAAATAGAAAATGATAATCTATAAACGATCACCTTGTTGTTCAATAACTGCCATATCCAAAACTTCAATAGATCCTTTCAAAGACTTAATCAATTCGTTTAATTCTTTATATGATTCAGGCTCAGTTAGACAAACAATCTCAAGTTCACTTTCAATTTTATCTTCATTTTGAACTGTACCTATTAATTTATCAAGTCTCTCCTTGTTTTTAGTAAACTCTTTATTCTGTAAAGAAATTCTTAGTTTCATTTGTGCTCTAGCAATTGGAATAACTTGTTTTTCAACTAATAATCTAATAGCTTCCAATGCCTTAGTTTTGGCATTTTTAGCATTAATCAGGTTAAACTTCAATTCCTTCAATGCTTTATCAATCATAGTTGGAGGATATCTTTTCCTGGATTTTGGATTAACACATTTTGTTGAAATGATAGTTAAAATCTCGTTATGTAATTTTTCATTTTGTAGAGATCTTTCCTTTTCACTTAATTGGACTTCACCTTTCTTTAAAATCTCTAAAACAATAGTGTCAACATCAGTGGTACCAAAACTTTTCTTTAAATCTTCAGATGGTGCAACCTGGCCTTTGGAAGTGTTTAAGAAAACTTGATGAATTTGTAAAACTTCGTCGATGTCTTTTTCAACGCCAGACCTATAGTCTTGAACTTTGTTTTGGTAACATGCAACTTCAAATCTCTTTTTACCTTTCTTCATACGAACTAAGGAAACGTTCGTTAGCTTGATTTGTGATGATGGTTGAGAGATCTTACCCATTCTTCTTTATTGTGTGATATTCTTCTATTAGTTGTTCAAGCTGTTTAAATTAGTACTACAGGGGCAAGTGAACCATCTATCTATTTTCTAAAACTTTTTATTCTTATTGCAAAACTCTCGTTTCGCTTACGTAATGCACAGCCGCTAAACCTCACCTCCTGATCTAGTTTGTTGACGTACTCATTCATTCAACTTGTGTTTTTATGGAGCTCCTTAGGTCAGCTATCTCTGACTTTTTTCCCTGTGTATCAATGGTCCATGCTTTATTTAACTTTTCTGAGTGAGATAACCTGAACCCAAGAGGGAAATGAAATTACTCCAGATTTAAAGGATAGTTACTAATTAAGGTAACTTCAAAAGTGGGATAATAGATTATTTAAAGGGTAGTCTTACAAAAAGAGCTTCAATATTTATACAATGAAAGCAAGTGAAACAAAATCAGAGAAAATCATGAAAGGGAGATGCAAGCATTAAGAAGGTTATGACCTGAACTTCATCATTCATCATCAGGGCTAATAGAAACTTTAATAGCGCCAGTTTCATTGGCCCTCTTGAAAATATCATACGCTTTCTCAATTTCACTTAGTTTAAAGTGATGCGTGACTAAGGGAGCTGGATCTATTTCACCTTTGACAACTTTATCCATCAAATCTATAGTTGAGTAAGCAGAAACCAAACCAGTTGAGATATTGATGTTTTGAACCCATAAGTCTTGTAAATCTAGTTCAACAGGTCTCCCATGAACACCAACATTTGCAATCTCTCCACCTGGGCCAATAATATCTTCACATGTCTTAAAACTTGCAGGAACACCTACACATTCAATAGCTAAATCAACGCCGGGTTTTCTACCGCCAACAGCAGACATCTCTAAAATCTTCTTAACCGTATCTTTATCCTTTGATGGATTGAATGTAGTGGTAGCGCCAACCTTCTTTGCAAATTCTAATCTGGAATCATTAAAATCAATAGCAATGATTTGTGAAGGCTTAAATGCAACTAATGATAGCAAAGCAGCTAAACCCACTGGGCCCATACCAACGATTGCAACAATATCACCTTCTTTAACTCTGTTTTCAACACCTAACTCATAACTTGTTGGTAAGATGTCACTCAACATCATTAGGGAATCCAATGAGAGACCTTCTGGAGCCTTGTATAATGAGTGATCTGCTTCTGGAATTCTAGCAAATTCAGCTTGAAGACCGTCTTCTTCGACTCCTAATATGCATGCAGTGGTTCCTTCCGTATTTGAGCAATGAGCCTGTATCTTCTTGTTACAATAGTAGCAGTCACCACAAGAAGTGATGCAGGAAACAATAGCAATATCACCGACTTCAAAACTCTTAACTGCCGAGCCAACTTCCGTAACTTTAATAATACCCTCGTGACCTAAAATAACACCTCTACCTGGCTTAGCTCTAGCAGCTGCTGTCGTAAATCCAATGAATCCATCAATGATATGTAAATCGGAACCGCATATAGTTGATCTGACAACTTTACCTAGAACATCAGTAGGCTTTAAAATCTTGGGGTTTTCAACCTCTTGGAACTTAACATTATGATTATCTAAGTAGCAAAATGCTTTCATACTGACTAATTTGTGATTTGTACTTTGTGTGATTATATTTTCAATTGAATTGAATTGACTGGAGAATGATGAAACGACACTGGTTTACTCCAGACCTTGTTAATTTAGGAACTGCAAGTGCTTAAGTACACCTTAAATGTCACTGATTATATGGAGCTCATCTAACCGATATTTGGCACATGATTCCATATTCGTCATGTATGCTGGTTGCAACTGATTTCGATTTAAGATTCTACAGATATATTTAACCTAGATATATCAGCCCAGAAAGCCCTTCGCCATGCAGCGGCGCAATTATCTGCAAGGTGACTATTGAAAGTGTGTCTGAGGCGCACCTACTTCTCAAGAAAAGCGTGGGGTGTGGGATAGGGGCTCAAGTGGATACAAGAGCCGCAATTTACTGCCTAAAAAGGGGTTGATTACTGAGTGATTGGGTTCCTTGCTTCCAAACTGTTCTAAATCTTTATTTGAACCCCAGTCAGCAAAGTTCCGGCGGAAAAATACTTGAAATTGATAAATACATTGGAATACCGTTGAAACATTGTTGGAACAACAGAGCAACTCCGGAGTCTCTAGTAGTCATGGAGAAGGAGTCCGAGAGGGATCTGGTGATTCTTTAAAATAATCTGCCTACTTGTGGTTTGGGTCACTAATATAACCAATGCTGTCATTATATCGTAATTAAACTTTAATGATCCAAGTCTACGTTTCTATCAGTCTGGTAGCAGTATGTA
The DNA here is from genome assembly GCA_003707675.3 of Ambrosiozyma philentoma. Classification (NCBI taxonomy): domain Eukaryota; kingdom Fungi; phylum Ascomycota; class Pichiomycetes; order Pichiales; family Pichiaceae; genus Ambrosiozyma; species Ambrosiozyma philentoma. The sequence continues at coordinate 216,538 of PPKZ03000002.1, forward strand.
TATGTGGCTCAAGATTCATTCTTGTCCGTAGAGTCATTCATAAATTGTACTTTAACTTTCTATGTAGATTCTTGATTTTAGAGAGGACATGCCACCCTGTATATGGATACCTAACCGAGTTCTACTTAGTATAGCTTCGTGTATCTAAATAACAGCTTTTTTAATTGCTGTCACTAACATTTATATAATCAGCTTTGTGATAATCCCATCGGAAGAGTTGATAACCCTCTGCTCTATATTAATCCACTATGATGACCAAAATTTGGGAAGAAACTACATGTCTTTTCTCGGTTTTGAAGTCACCTGGTAAGTTGATTACTAATAACGATTTCAGAATGAATGAGATTTCTCTGATTAACCACATGCTTGCTTTATTGCTTTAGCCAACATAGAAACATTATATTTCCTTTATCCCTCTTATTTTCCTCCATACATAAGATGAGACTTATACACCAAAAGGAAAGACTATCATGACTTTCATAAAGTAATGGTTATAGCCCATAATATAATTCAGACAGCAGATGGTGCATTTTACCAGTTATTTGAATCATTTTCAGGCTAATCCTGGAGTTAAATTGCTAGTATTTATCAAGTTTAACACTTACCCACTACACATCTTTTTCCTCGTGTTTTAGTACAAGAAATTGTATGTTCATCTCGTTTAGAACAGTTAACTATATTGGTCAATTGAAGAGGGAGTTTGCACAAAAGAAGGAATAAGATTTTAAAGGGTCTGTTAGTTGGATTGGGTCATTTTTGGAAGGCATAATTTAATGTTCTTTTTCTTTTTCTTTCTCGTAGAAATACGTCTGGAACGGTTTTCTATATATGGTTGAAATGAATTACCCCTTTCTCTATGATTATGTTTCAGTAGTATTGTGAAGAAAAAAACTACTTAGATAAAACCGATAACATCTTGATATAGATATAAGCTTGTGAATAAGAATTAAAGGAATACAAGTACATGTAAAGACGAGCCAACAGAATAAGGATAATTCTGAAAAATATAGGGAAACAAAATTTAAACTGTACAAAATATAATAAAACTAAACTGAAAACACAAACAAAAAAATAGGAAAAGTACAAAAATCAGCAATGAAGCTAGCTTTTCAACAAGAAGCAAAAACAAAAAATAAACAATAAAAAATAAAAATAAAAACAAAATTTAATAAAACAATATTAAAGCCAATCTAAAAAACTATAATATACACTTATTTAAACTTTTCTAAAGCATAATCTTCACCATTTTCATTATACTCATCTCTAGACATGAATAAGTTGTCAAAATCGCCAACTGAAGAACTAGCTAAAATATTAGCACCGATCCAAACATCATTATTTCTATCGATTAAATCAGGAGACAGATAAGTTGAAATTGTATAATCTTGAATATACATTCTTAAATCCTGGATCACTCTTTGTTCGATACTTGGAATATTTGTTGATGAACCAGTCAACACTATATTACTCAATAGTTTAAGATACAAGTCACCAGAACCACCTAATGCTTTCATCGACGAGAAAATCAGGCTTGCTATACCTTCTGAATCTTGAGGCAAATTTAAATTTTGGGGTAATGTCTTTGAATAGTCAAATGGTCTGAACAATGGATCTGATAATTTGTACTGATCAATTCCAATATCTTTTATTGTTGCTTTGTTTGGTAATTCATAATTTTTAAATTCTAACTGAGCAATTGATCCGTGTGACATATACATCTGTTGTTCCTGAGGTAACTCAGTTTGATTAGGATCAATTTTCAGTAAAGTTGTACTTAATATAGATTCTTTGAAGTCTTTTAAAGTTGTTGAAATTTGATATCTTTTAAATGAATCACTCATACCATTAACTGCTCGGAAAGGTCTTGGGATCAATGCATTATCAATATCTGCTCCTGGAAATTTCGATTGGATATAATTTAAAGAAAATAGACTTAAGAAATCACCACCAAACTTAGTACGCATAACACCCTTGTTTAAAACTTTACCGTTACTAATTGGAGTAACACTAACCAAATCATCATCAATATCAACGACAATAACAGCCGATGGTTTTGAAACGGAATACGCAGTACATATCTGTCTTTTCAAAATAGAGAAAATTGGAACTTCCAATTCTTCAAAGGCAACTTGGACAGCTTTGGTTCTATTTTTCTTTGTGTTCCATGCGTTTTCAGTAATAATCAAAGGTAATTCAGAAGTATCCTGAACGTTTAATTTTGAATAAATATACTTCCAGTAATGAGACATAGCGTCCCAATTGTACACAGATCCTTCATTAAACATTGTGAAAATTTCATTTGTTGGATGTAAGTCTAAATCATCGCCGAAAACGTAATCACCTTGCTCTGAAGATTGTCTGGAGTAAATTGAAGGTAATGAAATTGAAGGCGTATCGAAAGTTGACAACCCGGCCTTTGTGGAGCTGGCATTCAAGTCAATAATAACCGATGGAAAATCAAACTCCATTGTTGTAGGCGAATGTAAAAAGTGTAGTTTTGATGTGGACGTTTAAGTGGGCTAAGAAACAGTTATTTGAAGCATGTTTTTGTTGTTGAAGTTGTTGTTTTCTTGGAGATTCGCTGAAATTTTGTTTTTGCGTGAGCTTCAAGTTCGAATTGGTGTTTGTCTTGAATTAAGCGGTGATTACTGGTTACCCACACAGACAACAATCTCCATATTAAAGCATCTCTACAAGATAGACATGTCAGTAAATCAACCAGACAAGAAAGCGGAGTACGAAAGACTAAAAAAACAGCTTAAGGAAGCCCTCAATAAGAAGAAAGAGTATGATCAACAGGTCTCAAAATTAGAGGAAGATATATTCAACAAAGAAACAAAATATTTATCAGATGGCTCTAACCATGGTAATCTGATCAAAGGATTTGACAGTTTCATGAAATCATCCTCTTCATCAGCTTCAAGAAACAGAAAGATACACTTCACAGATGAAGATCGTATATTCTCACTGAGTTCTTCAACGTATGTTAGACATCTGAAGAAACAAAAGGGTGAAGGCTCATCAGGTTTGAATACATCCGTTACATTAGAGGATGATTTGGATGATGTTGATAGTGAAGGAGGTGGTTCATCAAATACTTCAAGAAAGAAAAGATAATTATCATATATATAGTTGGTCTTCAGACTTTTTGTTTTCCTGCTGCCTTCAACTTCATAGCTTCACACTCTGTACTATATAATATCCCTGTGTATACTATATCATTAATGAAATGAAATATCAATGAATCAAAAATGTCTTATGAACTTCAGTTTGAGATGTGGAAAACAAAAACCACGATTAATCCACTACGATATTCAAGTAACGTGATTTACAAAGTTATCATTGGCCAACCTAAGAATCACAGATAATCTGTCGTGAGAGGGTTAAAATTATAATACTCTGAAACGAGTTTTGCTGAAAATTTTAGAAACCCTAGAAGCAAACTTTTTTGCTCAGTTAACTAGGTATTTTTTTGCTTTGTAGATTTCTAATCCTATAACACGTCTAATTTCTTTCATTTTAGTTGCAACTGTAACTTGGTGAAGTTGTAGCAAATCTGGCAAAATGCTCGGTGCGAACTGTATCTTAAAATTTTTGTTCTACTTCAACATATGACTAACCAACCTTATTGCTGTAAATCAAACAACTAGTCAGTCGGACCATAGGACACCTTCAAATAAATCAATCAAGATGCGGTTATCGGCTAAAGAAATAGAGAGACTACAGGGCGTCCCAAGAGATATCAGAAACATCTGTATTTTAGCACATGTTGATCATGGTAAAACATCACTATCAGATTCATTGTTAGCTTCTAATGGTATTATATCACAGAGAATGGCTGGTAAAGTCCGCTACTTAGATTCCAGAGAAGATGAACAGCTAAGAGGTATAACTATGGAATCCTCTGCTATTTCATTATATTTTAAAACAATTAAAAGGAATAATCCTGATGATAAAGAAGGTACGATTAAAGAACACTTAATTAATTTAATTGATTCACCGGGTCATATTGATTTTTCTTCTGAAGTGAGTACTGCTTCAAGATTATGTGATGGTGCGGTTGTCCTAGTTGATGTTGTTGAAGGTGTCTGTTCTCAAACTGTCACGGTGTTAAGACAGGCTTGGGTTGACAAATTAAAGCCCATTTTAGTTTTAAATAAAATTGATAGATTGATTTCAGAATTACAAATGACTTCAGCAGAAGCATATTCTCATCTAAATAAAGTTATTGAACAAGTTAATTCTGTTATTGGTAGTTTTTTCGCAGGTGAAAGAATGCATGATGATTTGCTATGGAGAGAAAGAATAGAAAAGGGTGAGGTTGAAGAATTTGTTGAAAAAGATGACGAAGATATTTATTTCTCTCCCGAAAAGAATAATGTTATTTTTGCTTCAGCTATTGATGGCTGGGGTTTTAATATTGCTCAATTCGCAGTCATTTATGAAAAAAAATTAGGTATTCAAAGAGATAAATTACAAAAGTGTTTATGGGGTGATTTTTATTTAGATCCAAAGACTAAGAAAGTTATAACTTCGAAAGGTTTAAGAGGAAGAAATTTAAAACCATTATTTGTTAGTTTTGTCTTAGACAGTATTTGGCATATCTATGATTCGGCTTACTTAAACAAAGACCAAGAAAAATTAGAAAAAATCGTTAAATCATTATCAATTAAAATTTTACCTAGAGATTTAAGATCCAAAGATACAAAACAATTAATCAATACAATTATGGGTCAATGGTTACCTGTTTCTACTTCCGTTTTGTTAACTGTTATAGACAAATTACCATCTCCATTAGAATCACAGAAACAAAGAATTCCACACATTTTAGATCCAACTCCAAGCTCTGAACTTATAGATAAACAGTTGAAACAAGATATGTTAGATTGTAATAAAGACGGGTTAGTTTCATCTTATGTTTCTAAAATTATTTCCATCCCAGAAGATGAATTACCAATTAATCAAAGACAGAAAATATCAGGAGAAGAATTAATTGAAAGGGGTAGAGAGGCAAGATTAAGAGCAGCTAAAGCAGCTGAAGCGGCAAGAAAATTAGAAGAGGATAATAAGAAAGAAATCGAGGATGAGTTTAAAGTTGTTGCATCTTCAAATAATGATGAATTCCAGTTTGAATTCGAAGGAGAAGGGGAAGAAAACGAAAATATAATTGAAATCAAAAATGAAGTTTTAATTGGCTTTGCTAGAATTTACAGTGGAACTGTTTCTGTGGGCCAAGAATTGACCGTCTTAGAACCCAAATTTGATCCGAAACATCCAAATAAGCATATTAAAAAGGCTACAATTAAGAGCTTGTACTTGTTAATGGGAAGAGAGTTGATTTCGCTAGAATCTGCCCCAGCGGGTAGTATCGTTGGGATCGGTGGTTTAGATGGTAAAATTCTAAAAAATGGTACTTTAATTTCGCCAGGCGTTTTGGGTGTTAACTTAGCTGGTATTAACCTAAATATACCTCCAATTGTTAAGGTTGCCTTGGAACCAGTTAATCCAACCCATATGGATAGGTTAGAGCGAGGATTACAATTGTTAAATCAAGCTGACCCGTGTGTTCAAATTTATGTTCAAGACACTGGTGAACATATTTTAGCAACTGCTGGTGAGTTACACTTAGAAAGATGTTTGAAAGATTTAAAGGAAAGATTTGCTGGTATTGAAATTACTTCCTCTAAACCTGAGATTCCATATAGAGAGACTATTGTTGCCGTTGATATGAATCCACCAAGGGACATTGAATTAGGTAGAGGTAATATCAATATTAAACTGGATAAATATTCTATTACCTTAGAAACAAGACCACTACCTAGAGGGGTTACTGACTTGTTATTGGATAATGTTGTTACTATTTCCAGTATCACAAGAAGCGACAACGCTGTTGAAGAAGAGTCAGAAGAAGAAAAAGGAAATGCGGATGAAGAAATTGTTACTGGTACTATCCTCTCTGTTGATGAGTTTAAATCTAAGCTTGAGGAAGCTTTCAAGTCAGGTAATTCAGAGTTTAAGGCGAAGGAAAATATCGATTGGACTGGTGATAACTTAATTGAGAGGATCGCAGCATTTGGTGCCAAGAGAGTTGGTCCTAATATTTTATTTGATTCCACCGAACAATCCATTAGAAGAATCTTTTCAACTTCTCAAAAATCCCAAACCTCCAGATTTGTTTACGAAGAAAGTATATTTGATGGCTTTCAACTGGCAACTTTTCAAGGTCCGTTAGCCTCTGAGCCTACTCAGGGTCTGGCGGTTTTCCTTAAATCAATTGAGCTCATAACTGATGCAGAGCAAATTGTTTCTGTTCCAAACTTATCAGGTAGATTAATTGGTGCCACTAAAGATTCGATTCACAAGGGTTTCTTAGATTGGTCTCCAAGATTGATGCTAGCAATGTACTCTTGTGATATTCAAGCTTCTTCGGAAGTTCTGGGTAAAGTTTATGCTGTTGTTCAAAGAAGAAGGGGTGTCGTTGTTGGCGAAGAAATGAAAGAGGGTACACCTTTCTTTACAGTTACTGCTAAAATTCCAGTTGTTGAAGCATTTGGTTTCAGCGAAGATATTAGAAAGAAAACTTCGGGTGCTGCTTTACCTCAGTTGGTTTACACTGGATTTGAAATGATTGATGAAGATCCATTCTGGGTTCCAACTACCGAAGAAGAATTAGAAGCTTTAGGTGAATATGCCGAAAGAGAAAATATTGCGAGAAAATATATGAATGCCATTAGAAGAAAGAAAGGTTTGTTTGTTGATGAAAAGGTTATTAAGAATGCTGAAAAGCAAAGAACGTTAAAGAAGGATTGATATTTTTTTGTTGCTTTATTCTAACCTTGCTGTATTTGTAATTTACATTCATTTACTCGCTATTCTGTGTCAGATGTATAAATAGTTTATAGATTGATTAACTAAACTTTTAAAATTGGAGTACTTTTAAAAGCTTATAATTCTTAGGTAAGCGAATACGTAAGACTTAATACTCGGGACGATTCTTTCGAAATTCTAAAATGAAAGCCCGAGATCGATTGAGAACAAATTTTGACGGAGGCACACAGATTTCCTCTATCATCACTTTAAACAAACGACAAATAAACCAACAAACAACAGCAAGCTCAAGCATGGGACTCTCATTTTTTGGAAAAGCAGAAACAAAGGAACCACCAAATCGTTCCAAACGTGAAAAGTGTTGGGAGTCAAGAGACTTATACTTTAAATGTTTAGATAAAATAGAGGTCATTAATCCACTCGATAAAGAGTCTCAAGGCAAGATAAACAGAAACTGCAAAGCTGAAGATAATGCATTTCAAAAAGATTGCGTTGCTTCATGGGTTAAATATTTCAAAGAAAAGAGACCTTTTGATATTAAGAAAGAAAAGATGCTTGCTGAAGCAAAAGAGCAATCAGCTGAGATTGTTCCATTGCCTGGTGTCAGAAAATAAAATGGCTAGTTTTGAATAGTTCCTGTATATAGACCACATATTATTTGATTCTTTATTTTACATGTTTAATACAATTCGTTTATGATATTTATAAATTCAAATTTCATTTAAGGAAGTCCATATACGAAAAGATAAGAGGTTTACAGTCTTGAGCCTATGTTACAATAGATACTCTTAACTTGAGTATATAGATCAAGAGCATTTTCCGATAATTCTCTACCAATACCACTGGATTTGAAACCACCAAATGGAACTCTAACATTTTCATCGTTAGATGAATTCAAGTAAACTGAACCAGCGTCAATTGAATCGCCAACTCTATGAGCTCTTTCAAAATCTTTGGAAAAGACCATGGCGGCTAAACCGTAAATGGTATCGTTAGCATTTTCAATGGCTTCTTCTTCTGTCTTGAACTTAGAAACAGCAACAACTGGACCAAAAATTTCTTCTTGAACAATAGTCATGTTTTGAGTACAGTCAGCAAAAATTGTTGGTGGAACAAAGTAACCTTTTGATGGATATTTAAAGTCATCTTCTCCTAAAATTAGTCTGGCGCCTTCAGATTTGCCCTTTGCAATGTAGGATTTAACTTTATCGTATTGAACCTTATTGTTTAAAGGGCCCAAAGTAACTTTATCGTCAAATGGATCACCAACAACCCAATCTTGTAATATTTGTTTCTTATATATTTCCAAGAATTTATCGTAAACAGATTCTTGAACCAAAACTCTTGAGTTAGCAGTACAATTTTGACCAGTGTTATACATAACACCGAATGAGGCCCATTTAGCAGCTTGCTCCAAATCGGCATCTTCAAACACAAGTAAAGGAGACTTACCACCACATTCTAATGATAAACTTTTTAAATTAACTGAAGCACTTTGCATGATTTTAGAACCAGTGGCAGTAGAACCAGTAAAGGCAATTTTATCTAAACCGGTATGGGAGCTTAAATGTTGACCAGCAATTCTACCGAAACCACTAATAACATTGAAAACACCAGGTAAGAAACCAGCCTCTTTTACTAAATCTGCAAATAAAAGTAATGATAATGGAGTCAATTCAGAAGACTTGATAACAATAGTACAACCACAAGCTAAAGCTGGACAAAATTTCCAACTTGACATACTTAGTGGATAATTCCAAGGAACAATTTGACCAACAACCATTGGATATCTCTTAGTGATAGCGAATCTATTATGAGCAATTGGGATCATCTTACCATGAATTTTATCAGCCCAACCAGCACAATATCTTAAGTACTCTACAACCCCTAAGATATCAGCTTTAGCATTAGATGCAACAGGCTTACCTGAATCCATACCTTCAACCTCTGCAAATAAATCAGCTTTTGATTCTAAGATATCTGCCAATTTTAGCATTAATAAACCTTTGGAATCTGGAGTGACCTTATTCCATTCTTTTTGAACATTTCTTGCAGCTTCAACAGCCAAATCAACTTCCTTTTCAGTTGCTTCATAAACTGATATGATCGATTCTTCAGTTGCTGGATTAAAAGTTTCGAATTTTTTATCTGACTTGATCCATTCATTATTAATGAACAAGCCAATTGGCTGTTTATAAGTTTGACCGTTTGGTAACTTGACGTCTTCGTATAAATTGGACATTGGTATGGCGTTGATTGTAAAAGAGAAATAAAGTTAGATAAAGGTAAAGTCGAAAAAAGATCAAATGAGAAATGGTTACATAGTCTGAAAGAAGGCAAGATTCCTAGATGCCACAGTTTTTGCCGAATCCGGAAGGACGAAGCATTATCGTCGATCGACCTAAACATTGGACTAATTTCCATCTGGTGTAGCGCTTGGAGCTAGATTTGTCCAAACTTGGGACCAAGAAAAGAATCACAAAATACACAGTTAAAAATGCATTAGCTAGACCATAACCAAAGCACCGTGCCATTATAGCTCTGTAATATTTAGATATAAATAAATATACTTCAGGCAACTTAAGAAATGGCTATATCAAAGGATTCTTGCTTTTTACTGAATATCCAAAAAGTAATTGTGTTTCCAATCTGAAGAAATAAATAACAAATAAAAAATAAAAAAAGATAGATGTGTGGAGGAAAAACTGTTCCAAAACTCTTTGAAAAGCTCCTTATTCTAATACTAATTCTACCTCCTAATTTTTTTCTCAGTCGAAACCACACTTAAAAGTCTGAATAAGTTAAACTTAATATTGATTGTGAGAAACACAATACTATTTCTCATGCTATACAAAACTCATAGCAAGAGATATCAAACTAGTACGTTCACTTTAACTTGATTCATCTGAGATGTCTTCTCTATTCCTGTATTTGTTCTTGCCACCTAACATTTCATCTAAAGTTATGTAGATAGAATACTGTCGTTAATAAAAAACGGTTGCCCATATACAGGGTGAAAGCACTTTGATACAATCATACAATAAATTTCCAGATGGCCAATCTTTTCTTTATGGAGTTCCTCATCTTGACCAATTAGATGTGTAATTCAAAATACTACTGAAAAGCTACAGTTCCTTGATTAATTCAGGTTAGAAGGTGAACTATGACGTCTTCAAGTATAAATGAGGGGTTCCTCTCAGATCTCGGCGTTCAGATCCCACCCCCACGTCCGAAACTGTAGGCGAAGTTCGAACACCGATGGACCGCAAAGTTCCGCATCTGGAAGGAAAAGAAATGAGTTGCTTTGCGGAGACTTGAGAGAACTGATAAGACGACACCGATCCAAGACAGTATAGAAAATATAAAAACTATCAAAGCCCACTTTCTCGTAATCAATAAAAATGTAGAACTTCAAGAAACTCACAGAATAAGCAAAGTATATTCCAAAAGCTATCAAAATGTCTGTTTTAGCCCCAACTGCGTATGTCTGTTCTTATCTGCTCAGAAATCGATTTTCATCTATTTGATAGTTCCCTTAATATATGGTTTACCGTGATACTTCTTCACCCAATACATACCTCAAATGCATCGTAAAATCATACTAACTGCTTTTGCTTTATTTTGATCTTATAGTTCTACCAAAACAGCCAAATTAAACTCTGGCTCAGAAATTCCATATGTCGCATTAGGATGCTGGAAATCATCCCCAGAAGACACATACAATTCTGTTTTATCAGCAATCAAATCTGGTTACAAACACATTGATACAGCCCATGTTTATCAGAATGAAGAAAGTGTTGGCAAAGCCATTAACGACAGCGGTGTTCCAAGAGAGGAATTATTCGTTACTACTAAGCTTTGGTGTACTAATCACAGGGACCCATTAGCTGGTTTAAATGGTTCTCTAAAAAGACTTGGTTTAGATTATGTCGATTTATTTTTAGTTCATTGGCCGGTGCCAATAAAAAAAGCTGCAGATGATGCTACCGAGAAATTCTTCGTTATGAGAAAAGAAGACCCATCTAAATTTGACAATGATTATGACTGGGATTTCGTTAAGACTTGGGAATTAATGCAAAAGCTACCATCATCTAAGGCTAAATCGATTGGTGTTTCAAATATGTCTAAAAAGAATCTACAAATCTTATTAGATGCCCCATCTTGTAAGACTTTACCTGCTTGTAATCAAGTTGAAATGCATCCATACTTGCCACAACATGCATTATTGAAGTTTTGTCAAGATGAAGGTATTCAATGCGAGGCCTACAGTCCATTAGGTTCAACTGGTTCCCCATTGTTGCAAGATGAGACAATTATTAAATTAGCCGGAGAATTGGGCATTAGTCCAGCCACCCTGGTCATTTCTTGGGCCGTCGGAAGAAAAGTTGTTGTTTTACCAAAATCAGTCACCCCTTCTAGAATTGAGAGTAACTTGAAGATTGTTGATCTACCTCAAGAAATTATGGGAAAAGTTTCTGCTATTCATAAAACCAAAACTCAAAGAGTTGTTGCTAGAGATTGGGGTGTTCCTGTTTTCAACGATGATGAAGAATAGTTAGATTAATTGGTTATTCTTACTTCCCTTAGCCTTCTATTATCATTATTAAAACCTTTTTATTCGTTAAGTAGAGCATAGTTTTTAGATACTTCTTTTTGTAGATCGAAATAAAATTAAAAGAGGACCTCTCAGTTAGAAAATACAAGACCGAGAAAAATGATAAAAATGACACTGGAAGTGTAGATATGTGAAAAAGAAGCGAAAGAAAGAGTATACACTAAAATTAATAGCAACAAAAACAGTAGAAAACAAGATGTACATCACACAAAAGAAGAAAATTTCTCTCAAAGTAATTTCTTACCATCACGTAACTCTATATAGTCAACGTAATACTTCTTAGTCCAAATTCTGATCTGCTTACCATATAATAAGAAAGGAATATTCAGCAAGACAGCAGCAACCTGTAAAGCTGATAATATAATATAAGTGTTAGTGTTTCCCATAGCATCCAACCAAGGAGAACAAGCAAAGGTAAAAATGCAACCAATACCGTTATTAATAAATGCAACACCAACCATACCTTCTAAAACCATTTCTGGGTAGGCAGCCATTAAATATGCCATTGCAATATCACCGGCACAACCAAACGAGAACCCAATGAAACCTAAACCAACTGTGTATGTGATTTTCCAACTCCATGTATGATCAGTACCCACTGCAAATATGATAAGTCCCACGGGACAAATGATAATCAAAGCAAACAAGAACCACAAGTAATCTTCAGCTTCTTGAATACCACCTCTTCTTTTGGCTAACCAAATGACAAATGAGTCCGAGAAATATCCAGCATACAGACAACCTAGGGCAGCACCAATAACACATGGAACATTCATGATAGCAACACCCGTATCAGAGTAACTCCAAGGTGGGTCATAATATTGATCATCTTCAGTAGTCAAGTAGAATGTTAAAAATGCATCTTGAAGACCCCATAAAATACCAGAGTAAACAACAGGAGGGAACCAAAACACTCTTAACATTAAGAATAATCTTTGAAAGTATTGCTTAAAACCTAGACCTATCAAGGTAGCAGAAGGTGTAACAATAGCAATATTTTGAAGGAAAGTTTTAGGTTTTTCACTGGCTCCATTATCCGTAGGTGGCAGTGGTTGATTCTGGGCATCAGAATTGCTATTTGACGTGGAGCCATTTGATTGGCTAGCATTTAAAGTGGAATCTATTTTCTCTTTATCGGTTGGAATGATAGTTTCATTTATCTCTTCGTCTGGTCTTTCACCGTCAATGCTGTAATTGTATTTCTTTCTATCAAAATAAGTTTCATACATAGTAGCAAGAATAATAATTAATAAAACAGCAGAAATAACAACGGCAGTGTATCCGACCCATCTAAAATTATCACTGACAATAAAACCAGCAATTAAAGGGCCTAAATAAGTACCCACAGAAGTAGCCAAAATATAAATAGTTAAAGCTCCAGATAACTGATGAGAGAAATACATGTCAGAAATAGATAATTGGACTGTGGCTTCAGCACAGGCTTCAGAAGAACCAACAAATAGTTGAGACCAAATGGTGTCACTAGTTGTTTTAGCTGCACCAAACCAAGCTGCACCAATTAATCCCATTATAATACAAATAATATATGAGATCTTTCTACCGTATAACGAAGAAGTTGGAGCCAAGATGACAGTAGTTAAACCAATAGAAGCAAACAAAACACCAGCACCGGTGTTCATGGAATCATAAGAGATATCATAAATTTCATTCATGGAATCTTGAACTGAACCTGCATCATTTGATGTAGCTGCAGTAAAACCAGTGATAAAAGCCAATAAACAAAATTGATATAGCTTGGTCCATTTCCCCCAATTTAAAGGATCGTTTGGAGATTCAGTAGGTTGAGGATGTAAAATAATACCATTTTCAGTGGTTTTCAAAATTGTTCTTTTCCCAGATCTAGTTTTTTCAATATCACCTCCCACCACTTCCACTTTATCAAGAAGTAAGTTGATTGTACCAGGGATGTAATCTGGGTGGTATAAGTTTGTGTATCTTTCAGTGTCATCATAAGTGGTCGACATGATATGCGACACTTTTGGAGTTGCTGTGGTCATCTTTTATTATGGATTTTTGTTATTGAGGTCGATGTGCCGCAGCTATAGTTAAAAGGATTTGGATTTGTATGTCAGAGAAGCCAAGAAATAACGATGAAAGCCAAGAGAAAGCCCAAACCAGATCCAATTTATTTAACGCAAGTATGAAATCTCTAGTATTTTGATATTTCTCCGAGACGTTGATAAGTTTTCAACAGCTTCAGAAGCGGATCAAGCTTGAGATAAATAGGTTGGAACCATTAAGCAAACCGTTAATTGGATGAGCGATAAGACAAATTGGTCGAAGTCAGAGAAAAAAATGCATATTGCAGCGGTACGGCTCCCCCGCCTAATTAATTTATTTTAGCTTGCATCTGTATTTGTTGCCTAAATCGACCTGCGGATTACGGCACTCTGACGTCGATCGGCCCTGGCCAGGACCTGCCTAACTTCAGCATTTGGTTACCTGCTGCTCAATTCTTCCAACCGTTTGAGCTTTTCAAAAAGTCTTTCAAGAAGATAGTGAAATCAAGCAAGAGAGAAAGTAAATCTGCTTCATTCCTTATCTAATTAATATCGATCATATTGCTTATCAGTAGCACAGCGGATGATGCTCAAGATAGTGTGAGGGCTGCGTAACCAACCACCTTTGCAACGCGGTAACAACTAACGAAGATACGACTCAGCATAGAGACTGGATCACTTAACTACAAGACAGCGCTGAGACATATTGGCAGAATCAGCTTTAAAAAGGAAGTTATACCACTGTTAGAGTTCTTGGAACTAGAGATAAAACGAAGTTTATTCAAGTATCGGGATGGATCGTTGTCAGCATTGTAATTTCACCCGAAAATGTGAAATTATTTTTTAAAAGAATATCAAAAGCAATGTTTATACAATTTAACATATAACAAAACATTAATCGTGAAGTAAAAAAGAAGTAAAGAAGAAAGCAAACAGAAGCAAATTATAAGCGATACAGAAGCGTGAAATGTATGTAAAAGGTAAATCATAAAGTGAGAGCTTTAATAAGATAATAAAAGGAGTGAAATCCCCATGACTCCAATAGAAGGGACATTAAATATAACCAATGGGGACTAGCCAGTTGCCCAATCGGTTGAAACAGTGTTAAGTAAAGGACAATCTAATTGAGTTTTGAAGAACTTGCTATAGAAATTGTACTTATCATTTGATTCTAGATTCAAGTACTTTAAAGAATCACTTTTAACAATAATGGATCTTTTGAAATTTAAATAGTCTTCAGAATCGACCCAGATACTTAATCTTTTCAACTTTGGGAAATCTTTTATGCATGATAAATCTAAATCTGAAAAAGTATGATTGTCCTCTGAGTTAGCAACTATTCTCAACTTAAATTCAGTTAAATGCTGGGTGTAGAATTCAAAATTTTGTTCATTTAAAGATAACTCTAAATTCTTACAGTAGCCTTGCAATCTGATATTGATATTTAAACGTGGATTGGCTTTAGTTAAATCATTAACAAATTCAATTATATTTTGTGGTATGTCATTATAATTAGAGGTTTCCAAAATTAAAGTAACGGACCGACTAGATTTCATAGCAACATGCTTCATAACACATAGTGTTTTAAATGATAACTCTTCATCAATAATAATATCAATATGTCTCAATATATTTAATTGTTCTATAGCATGGATGGGAGCATTGCTCATATTATTATTGTCAAATCGAACTCTAGTATTAATCATTTTCCCAAGATAATTTGCTCTATCAAAAGTGTCCCAGATACTCAATAGATCATGCTGAAATTTAGGATCATTAAAGATAATTTCAATCGTCGAACAGTTGTCACTAGCCCATAAGGTATCTTCAGAGATGCCAGATGTTGAATAGAAACTCCCATTAATGATAGCCTTTCCAAATTTGACATCAAGTCTTTTAACCATACCCATAAATCTTTGAAAATTGGGAGTATTATACTCAATACCTTTAGAAACACCATAAAATCTGAAATCACGCAAAGGATATGTAAAGTCAATTGAACTTTCAGACAACACACTAATAACACCTAGATCAATAAACGGGTCTTCGCATTGGGACAACTGAGCATACTTTCCAATTGGTACATTGTTCAATAGGACACATTTCAACACTAAAAGTTGTAATTCTAGGGGAAGTTGAGACACTATACTTTTAAAAGGATTAATTCCTTGACTTTTCTTGTCATTTTTAGAGGACTCAAAGGAATGAAGATATTGGTGATGATGACTAGACACCGTCAGTTTCTTGCTCAATGAGCTCTTGGTGAATTTATGAAGAAACTGGAAACTGGAGCTTGTTTTTGGTCTGGTGACGATGCTTGTTGATGCCGATGCCATTTGTATTGGTTTCGGCTCCTTGTATTTACCGAAGGACAGGCTAATCATATGAGTTTTTGATAGACACTATGACCGGATCCACGTTATATATAGTAGTATCTATGTATTCACTCGTGAGACGAACTTGTGAGGTGTAAAAAAAGAAGAATTGAAGCTTTTATTGGTTTAGGAGACTTCCCCAAACTCAAGGCTTGTCTTCAAATTGGGTTGGGGCACTAAGTACACGCAGGCACGGGTCGGAGCGGTTTCGGACTACCAGAACGTGGTGCGGGTGGCTGATGTTGCATGGCGGACCCTTATTTATAATCAAGAATTTCAAAATTACTCTCAGTTTGTGTTGTTCTTCACCAACTAAATATAAAGAAAATAATGGATCTCAGATACTCTATATCAAACTAAGTTTATTCATCCTTCAACATATTAGAAGCTATGGTAGCCAGTATTAACTTCAGTCTTTAGATAGTACGCACTTATTCTAAATTAAGATGCTTGGGATTGCCCAGGCAGGAGTAAAGCAAACATGTAAAAAGAAAATTAAAGAAATTTCAAAACCAAGAAAAAGAGATCGAAATAGAAATAAAAATAAAGGAAAGAAAAATTAACATAGAATAAAATACACAAAAGAATTTTTTTAAACAATAACCAGAAGATAAAACGAAAAAGGCTCTGTCAAAAAACAAACAACGAACTACTCAATCAAGAAAATAAATTCATACTCTTTGATCTCTCGTTTCCACATACGCAATATAATATTTGGCTGTCCATTTTCTAATTCTTTTGCCATAAATAATCAATGGGATATTCAATAAAATAGCAGCAAATTGTAAAGCAGCTAAGATGATATAAGTGTCGGTATTACCCATAGCATCCAACCAAGGAGAACAAGCAAAGGTAAAAATGCAACCAATACCGTTATTAATACAAGCAACACCAATCATACCTTCTAAAACCATTTCTGGGTAGGCAGCCATTAAATATGCCATTGCAATATCACCGGCACAACCAAACGAGAACCCAATGAAACCTAAACCAACTGTGTATGTGATTTTCCAGCTCCAAAAATTATCAGTACCCACTGCAAAGATAATAAGACCCACTGGACAAATAACACCTAACGCAAACAAGAACCATAAGTAATCTTCAGGTTCTTGAATGCCGCCTCTACGTTTGGCTAACCAAACAACAAAAGAATCGGACAATTTACCCGCGTAGAAACAGCCTAGAGCGGCACCTATAACACAAGGAACATTCATTATAGCGACACCTCTATTAGTGTAAAAATATGGTTCATCGTAATATTGATCGTCTTCAGTAGTCAAATAAAATGTTAAAAATGCATCTTGAAGACCCCATAACAAACCTGAGAATAAGACAGGTGGGAACCAGAAAACTCTTAACATGGCAATCAATCTTTGAAAATATTGTTTAACACCCCAGCCTTTCAAATTTGTAGATGGTGTAAGTATTGAAATTTTCTGAAGATAAGTTTTTTCTTTAACCTGGATTGCATTACCTATAAACATAGCTTTGACACCAGTATTAACTTTACCTTCAACTATTCTTGCATTTGGCTCATTTGTAGAAATAACTGCAATTAATTCAGCTTCTTTTGATTCTTCTCTAGTTGAATCATCCTTAGAATCATCTGATTTCACATGTGAATGGCCAAATTGAGGAACAGACTTACCTTCAATTTGAGAATAACTCAGTCTATCAAAATAAGTTTCATACATAGTGAAAATAATGAAGATAATCAAAACAACGGAAATGATTAAAGCAATTCTACCGACCCATCTAAAGCCAGCACCTTCAACAATGAAACCGGCGATTAACGGACCTAAATAAGTACCGACTGAAGTAGCCAAAATATAAACAGTTAAAGCTGAAGACAACTGATGAGAGAAATACATATCTGAAATGGATAATTGTAAAGTAGCCTCAGCACAGGCTTCAGACGAGCCAACAAATAGTTGAGACCAAATGGTATCAGTAGTTTTTCTAGCTTCTCCAAACCAAGCTGCGCCAATCAATCCCATTAAAATACAAATTATATAGGAGATTTTTCTTCCATATAGGAAAGAAGTTGGGCCTAATATTAAAGTTGTTAATCCAATAGCTAAGAAAAGCACGCCTGCACCAACATTCATTGAGTCATAGGATATATCATAAATCAAATTCATGGATTCTTGAACTGAACCAGCATCATTAGCAGTAGCTGCTGTAAAGCCAGTGATAAAAGTTAATAAACAAAACTGGTACAGTTTAGTCCATTTTCCCCAATTCAAAGGATCGTTTGGGGAATCAGTAGGTTGTGGGTGCAAAATGATTCCATTCGAAGTTGTTTTTAAAGGTGGTCTTCCTCCAGTTTGTTTAGCCTGCTCTTTCAGCTGTTCTTCATCAATTCTACCCAAGAACAAATTGATTGTTCCGGGAACAAAATCGGGATGATACTTGTTTGTGTATTGCTCAGTGTCACCAGACGACATTTCCAAAAGTGATGTTTATGGCTCTATTTGTCTTTCAGAAAATCTTGAGGGTACTAATTAAATAAAGAGAGAGAGTAGCTTGATGTAATGATTTGAACAACCTCGTGTTAGTACTATAGTGAGACGATGGTGGCTTCCAGGGTCCGTCTGAGTCGTCAAGTGACCGTCGTCAGTAAAAAGGTCAAAATTCACGATCCAAACGAAAAGCATCAGTTTTTATACTCTTCGGCTTCGAATAACATCTTTAGAATCGATCTTGGCAAAATGAGCAGGACAGCGGATAGGCCCATAGATAAGTAAATCGCATAGTTAATCTATCATATCGTCTTATCAGCAGAATTTTAGAGATAGGTATTATCTCTTTAAAGGTGCTTGACTAGTCTGCTGTTCTAGTATATGGAAAGTTTGTTGGAATAGAATACTCAGGGCCCAGCTAGGGTCCAGCTCGCCAACAGTTCTTCGGCTTCTTAGGTCTTGGGGGGAGGCATGCTTACGTCAGCGGGCGTGCTATTGCCGTCCTAGGTTTACCCGTTTACCAAAGAGAGAAGTCGTAAAGTGTATTACGAGCAGGTACGAGAGTTAAATTTAAATTCAATACTATAGGAACTCTAAAATAATATAAAATAAAAGTTACAAAACTATAAGTATTTCTTGTATTCTTCTGATTGGAAAAATATATCTAAAGCAGCTAAAAACTGGTTATAACCAGTAATATACTCATCAACCTCATTATAGATTTGACAGGAGAAACGGACGTACATTGAACCATTGTGAAAGCCAAATAACATAAAAGTGTTAAATTTCTTGAGCAGCAAAGGAAGCAAAAACCTGTTTAAATCATCCAGAAATCCAGGCTTGGATAAAGCAGCATCGAAGTAAGCTTTCTTTTCCTCATCTAGTTTAACAAAGACGTTGAACATAAAAGTAGACAAACTAGCTTCTTCGTTTTCTAAAACCAAAAGACGAGTGTTCTTAACATCAACTTTTTCAAATGATTTAATTGCTTCCTTTCTCAAGCCATTACAATATTTTCTAACATTATCCAAACCGCCACAAGTTTCATTGATAAACTTACTTGCAGCCTGAACACATAAAAAAGAATTATAATTATCAGCACCGGCAACTAAGAATCGTTTATAAAACTTAGTTTCATGGTAAGACCAGCTAATAGGGAAAGTTTGCATGACATCATGGTACTTTGGATCGACGTACATGACTGTTGAACCACGAGGGCAGTAATACCATTTATGTAAATTAGAGAAATAGAAATCACAACCTAAAGTAGACAAATCAATTGGTAGCATTCCCAATGAATGGGCACCATCAATACAACTGACAACTCCATACTTCTTACACAACTGGACGATTTCAGTAAATGGTAATTTAACAGCAGGCATAGAGCAAACGGTATCGAAGAAAGCAAATTTAATTTCCCCTGTTTTGAGCTGTTCTTCAAACTTAGAAATAACTTCTTTGTCTGATAATGGAAAATTCAGTTCTATAGTGATCAATTTCAAATTATGCTTCTTAACAATGTAATCAATCGTTGCCCCACAGGAAAAATAGATGATCGAACTAACTAAAATAGAATCACCTTGTTTGAATGGAAAATTTCTTAAGACAAGATTAGCAGCAGATGATGAATTACGAGCAAAGGCTAA
Organism: Ambrosiozyma philentoma; assembly: GCA_003707675.3. Taxonomy (NCBI): domain Eukaryota; kingdom Fungi; phylum Ascomycota; class Pichiomycetes; order Pichiales; family Pichiaceae; genus Ambrosiozyma; species Ambrosiozyma philentoma. The sequence continues at coordinate 236,485 of PPKZ03000002.1, forward strand.
ATTCTCGTGACTTGTATTAAGAACTCCAGAAATTGATTTCAATGAATTCTCTAATAGTTCAGGCAATTCCGTGAAGTAAACCTCGTCCGGACGAGAAGCATCTTCGGCAATATATTTCAAATAAGTTTCTTGAACTTCTTTTGGAACAGCTCCAAAAGAACCATTATTTAATGGAACGAAAGATTTTGGAAACAGGAAGTGTTCTTCTCTGAACTTCTTACCAAATTGAACAGTTGAAGAAGTCATGGTGATTTCTGACTTGAAATTGAATGATAGTATTCACTTTCATTGAAACTAAGTTCGATATCAGGAGGAAATAATGCACTATTTATATAGTCATTTTGGAACGTCTATGATTAACTGGCATTGGGGTCGGCAGGCAGATTATTGTTGATTTCGGGATACACAAGTAAGAGTCACCTAGAACGTGATTTCGGAAACTTGCAAAAGCTCGAGCTTGTTCCGGTATATGTGCGGGTAGCCACGGGTAAACGCCAGTTTGGAACTTCAGGTGGATATCGGTGGACTTTACTGGGTAACAAAGTTATTACTATCAGCGGACATTTTCAATACCATATAAGTGGATTTCTAGATTATGCAATTATGTTTATATTAGTCATACCCCCTTTTCATTGAAGTAAGTGTGAGTCACTATGACAAAGAGAAACACCGTGGGGTTGGATTAAACACTGTGGGATTGGATTAAACATTTATGCTTAGTGGTATCTTCTGAAAATATTTTGGGTCACACTTAATTAAGAATTGAATTTAATCATTACCATCCAGCTATCCTTCCAAAAACTCTTTTGTATATGATGAAGCGGTATTTTCATGCGTGGATGTAAAAAAAAAGTGAGCTTGGTCTAATTGGTCGTGTTTTAATTAGTATCTTGGAATCGTTTCGATTAGCTGTAGCTGTAGCTGCGCCAATACATTGTTGTTTGACTAGATGTTGGTTTTCTTGAATCTCAAGAATATTCCTAAATTTTAGTGTCCGTAGTTTAATTAATTGATTCTTAAAAAGCGTGAGTTGCAGTTTAATCCATATTAACTTAGGTTTCCATAGGTTTTGGATTACAGCAATGAATGAACTGAATACGTGAGACCTTCACCTTCAATTCTATACTCACCTGAAAATAATGTATCATCCTTAGTGTGCAAACAAATCATAATCTCAAGGACTGGGAAGTAATCCTTCCGATGATCCCGTTAAGCCATGTGTATAATAGCCTATATCATTGTACAAGTAATTAGCCACTGTTTTGAGTATTTCCCCTTCTCCCATATCATTTTTATCGCCAATTTTGAAGACCCCCCCAAATTGTAATCCGAAAGACTCAAATACATACGACATATCACCAAGTCACTTAAAACCTCAATTGAAATTTTGATCAATTGATACCTTTCCCATATCAACTTATGGAAGAATCTGAAACTGAAGTGACGCAGAAACGTAAATTTAATTAAAGTATAATCTTAGTTGCTACCAAATTGCTCATAAGATTTAACTTCCAAGAATAAGAGATAAGCCAATTATATGTGGTGGATGCTATGAAACGAATGGACGCATTGGATCCAATTTCCATACCCTGCCAGGGTGCAAATTGAAGAAGGTTTTCTTTATAGGAGGTAGATCAGCAATATTGATGAAAAGATCGTAAGGAAGATATGAAATTGAGTCCAAATCATGTTAGTTCCTGTTTCCATTACATTCCCGCTCTTCTCTGCCGCCACCGGCTAACCTAAAAGGATAATAAAGTAAATTCGAAGCTTTATTGAGTTTTACAGGATTCATCAATGCTACATTTGCGACTTGCTTAGGTCATCTAACTTCCCCATGGGAAGCAAAGTACTTAAAAACTGTAAACTTACTACTTACTACTTCACCGCAAATAAATTTCTCAAATTCTAATTTGTGATTCCTAACTTTCTATAGAAATTCAACCAAAATCAAGCTGAATATCGCTAGCACCTAAGTGCTTAGAAGATTGCATCTGTTTAAAGCCCGAAAAAAGGTCCAGAAAAAACTATAATAAATTGGACTTTAATTAATTTACCGTAAGTGCATATTTAATTTTCAAATTCCAACATGATATCCCGATATACATCGTTAATTGTAAAGGCTAACGTGCATGCTACTGGAAGCCGTTGAATTTCTCATTTAAGCCCTTGCTTTTTACTTGAGCTTCTCTTTGTACGTTCTTTCGCAATTAAACCCATGTACATCAAATTACCTATCGCTATTTAAATACAGGTAAAGCAATCGGTAAAATTATCAGGTGGTGAGATGTTCAATGGAGGTTCTAGATCGATTCTATATGGTTGGTGTTTCAGGTTCGACTTGATCTTCGACGTGCCTTTGAAATCCCAGCCAACCATGGACATAGTTAACAACGGCTATTCATCAACTAGCACATCAGTGCAAGCATGTATATACTAAGTGCACAGCTATTAAACTTACACTTGACTATGAATTAAATAAAAGTAAAGACATGAGACATATGTAAGGTACCACTTTGCAATGACAGGCCTCTAGACTTTCACTTTACTAAGGTCCTGGCGGAGATTTCAGGGATCTACAATCACCATTTCCTAATGCAGAAGGATATCAAGGGTGCCTTTTTTTAAAACAGTGACTACCTCATATTCGAGCAGGGCTACCGAATCCAGGCTCATCTGCGTACAGCATTCTCCTCGCTCTGCTAATCCTCGACTCGGACGATCCTCTTCGAGCCTGAGCCTTCGCTCTTTTGGATCGAAGTTGCCAGAGAATCAACCGATCAACAACGCTTGTTTTCCTTTTCTCTCCTTTTAAACACCTGTTTGCCAGACTTCCACTCAATTTCTCCCAATTTGGCCATTATGATCCGACTGCTCCCCCTTTACTCTTCTTTTCCCAGGCTTTGAAACTGTTTGATCCACACCCTTTCTCTTCTAATTATAGTACCCTCAACAAACGCCAAACTTCAGCGATCAATGATCATTGACAAAGCACACTTTACGCGTCAGTCTTAGTTAAACTATGATTCTCCAAAAAACCCTCGATCAAATTAATCGTTGAAACGCCGATACGTCGTTATATAAGTTGGCTAACTATTATAGTATAATTAATTGAAATTGTTTTACTCTAACATGATGACTTACATCGTCAATTAGATCTCTGCCCTGGCCTGTGTTGTGTACCTTTAATAATTCAGTTAGCCATATTTTTTATCTAATTATAAGTTTAAAATTATTTTAGAACTTTTGTATTTACTCCAAGTTTGGTGAATTTGGTTTGTTCAGACTGCCCTATCTGGTGCTACTTAGTCACAGCCTAGTATGAAAGAAGAGCCTGTTGCCACTTCTAATTATGCTACAGTCAACAGTTGATCCTTTGGTGAACGTTCAACAACTACGGTGAAATCTTTTTACTTGGAAAAGTCTGCCCTGAAGACTATAAATACTCTACTAAATTCCTTTCCTACTGTCATATCTGAATAAATATGGAATAGCTTTTACCTCTACCACATAACGATTGACTTTTCATCATGATTGTGTTGACATTGTTAATTGCTTTAACGTCCTCACTCGTTACTCAGGCTGCTCCAGCTCCCCAAAATTGGCCAAATTTTAGCTACCCTCCTCCAGGCTGGCATGGTTCATACTCTTGGACTTGGTCTATCTTTGGTAGTACTGATATTACTTTCAATTGTGATCAAGACTATTGTTCATGTTCAGCCGCTCAAGTTCATGTTCCAGCTGCATCCACACCAGCTGCAACTTCTTGGGAAACTGAAACCTTGATTCATACCAGCACTGTCACTTTAAGTTGTACCAAGACTGTTTGTGATTGCCCTCCAATTACATATTCTATTCCTTCATCCATATATTCTTCAACTGGAATACCAACTACTTCCGTTGAATCGTCTGGTGTTGAAAGCACGGTTGTTACACCATCTCCCACCGTTACATCGTCAACGGAATCTTTTTCCCAAGCTTCAGAAGGTCCGGATGCTTTCACTACAGTTACTGTCATTGGCTCCGAACTAGTTACTTTTGATTGCACTAAGTCTTATTCTGGTTCGTTCGTTGAGACAAAATGTTCAGGTTATGGTATGACTGCAACTTGTACCTCTCCTGGCGAAACCCTAACTTTACCAAGTGTTAATCCTGGTGGTTACAGCACAACAACTTCGGTTTCTACCAACACTCCCGAAGGTCCCGATGTTTATACTACAACCACTATTATTGGTACGGAACTAGTTACTTTTGGCTGTTCTAAGTCTCATTCTGGCTCATTTGTTGAAACGTTTTGTTCTGGTTACGGTATTACCACAAGCGGCGAATCGTTAAGTTTACCAACTGTTATATCAAGTACTTCTACTAACGTTGAAAGCTCGCTTACTTCTTCGCTCGCATCTACTAGTTCTGAAACTTTACCTGGTCAAAATATTTTCTCAACTTTTACTGTTATTGGTACTGAGACAATTGACTATGTTTGCTCCGTGTCTACTTCAGGATATGAGTCTCAAACTGTTTGCTCAGGTGCCGGTTTTACTATTTATGTGGGCCCAGGCGAAACTTTAACAATTCCAACTACTGCTGTTTCTGGTACCTCCAGTCTTGCTAGTACTGTTGTTTCTCCATCTGTTACTTCTTCGGGTTCCGAAGCTTCTCCATCTGGTGGGTCTGATGTCTTCACAACAGTTACTGTCATTAGTGGTGAGACTATTACATTTACTTGCTACGGTGGCACCTCTGAAACCGTTTGTTCTGCGTCTACATATACTGCAAGTATTACTTCTTCAGGTGAATCCTTTAGCTTTTCCACTGCTATTTCAAGTGTTACAAGCGTTACTATAATGCCAGGTGGCTCAATCGGCTACTCCGGTACTAGTGATACTTCATTTCCAAGTTCTCGCAGCACCAAGACCTCATCATCCCCATCTGAGTATACCACAGTCACGGTAATTGGCTCAGAGACCGTTACCTTCACTTGCTCACAAACCACTTTTGAATCCGTTACCGAGACCGTCTGTATCGGTCAGGGTCAAACCGCTACTATCACTTCTCCAGGTGAGTCGTTTAGTATTATTCCATCTGGCTCTACTGGTGTTTCCTCTACACTATCATCCACTATTGAATCCAGTACCTTATCCTCTGGTGTTGAGTCCACTTCTATTACTGTGCTATCATCTGCTTCCACTTCCGGCTTTACACCTTACACCACTGTTACTACTGTTGGTACTCAAACCATATCATTTGTCTGTTCTGAAACTATTGCTGGTTCTGTCACCGAAACTGTCTGTTCTGCCCCAGGTCAGACTGCCACTATCACATCTCCTGGTCAATCATTTAGTTGTTCCACCTATGTTTCTTATACAGCTTCAACCTTTATCTCGTCCGGTATCATCACCTCCGGTTTCGTTTCTTCGTCTGGAATTGAGAGCACTTCTGTTTCTCCATCTGCTTCCTCAGTTTCCGAAACCATCTCATCTTCATTGACTACCCCATCAGGAGGTGCCACTACAATTTACTCTACAGTCACTGTTATTGGATCCGAAACTGTTACCTTTACTTGTACTGACACTGTCTGTGCTTGTTCCGGTTATACTGTTACTGTGACTACACCTGGTGAATCATTCACTGTGTCTAGTATACCAAGTTCTAGTGTTACGTCTACCGTGGTCTCATCTACAGTTGAGTCCAGTTCCCCATCTTCTGGCATTGCTTCAACCTCAATTACTGTTTCATCATCTACTGTTGAATCTAGTTCGCTATCCTCTGTTGTGAAATCTAGCTTCACATCATCCACAGTTGAATCTAGTTCCCCATCTTCTGGCATTGCCTCAACCTCAAGTACTGTTTCATCATCCACTGTTGAATCCAGCTCTCCATCTTCTGGCATTGCCTCAACCTCAAGTACTATTTCTTCATCTACTGTTGAATCCAGCTCTCCATCTTCAGGCATTGAATCAACCTCAATTACTGTTTCATCATCCACTGTTGAATCCAGCTCTCCATCTTCTGGCATTGAATCAACCTCAAGTACTATTTCTTCATCTACTGTTGAATCCAGCTCTCCATCTTCAGGCATTGCCTCAACCTCAATTACTATTTCTTCATCTACTGTTGAATCCAGCTCTCCATCTTCAGGCATTGCCTCAACCTCAATTACTGTTTCATCATCCACTGTTGAATCCAGCTCTCCATCTTCTGGCATTGAATCAACCTCAATTACTGTTTCTTCATTGACTACCCCATCAGGAGGTGCCACTACAATTTACTCTACAGTCACTGTTATTGGATCCGAGACTGTTACCTTTACTTGTACTGACACTGTCTGTGCTTGTTCCGGTTATACTGTTACTGTGACTACACCTGGTGAATCATTCACTGTGTCTAGTATACCAAGTTCTAGTGTTACGTCTACCGTGGTCTCATCCACAGTTGAGTCCAGTTCCCCATCTTCTGGCATTGCCTCAACCTCAAGTACTGTTTCATCATCCACTGTTGAATCCAGCTCTCCATCTTCTGGCATTGCCTCAACCTCAAGTACTATTTCTTCATCTACTGTTGAATCCAGCTCTCCATCTTCAGGCATTGCCTCAACCTCAATTACTGTTTCATCATCCACTGTTGAATCCAGCTCTCCATCTTCTGGCATTGAATCAACCTCTATCACTATTTCTTCATTGACTACCCCATCAGGAGGTGCCACTACAATTTACTCTACAGTCACTGTTATTGGATCCGAAACTGTTACCTTTACTTGTACTGACACTGTCTGTGCTTGTTCCGGTTATACTGTTACTGTGACTACACCTGGTGAATCATTCACTGTGTCTAGTATACCAAGTTCTAGTGTTACGTCTACCGTGGTCTCATCTACAGTTGAGTCCAGTTCCCCATCTTCTGGCATTGCTTCAACCTCAATTACTGTTTCATCATCTACTGTTGAATCTAGTTCGCTATCCTCTGTTGTGAAATCTAGCTTCACATCATCCACAGTTGAATCTAGTTCCCCATCTTCTGGCATTGCCTCAACCTCAAGTACTATTTCATCATCTACTGTTGAATCCAGCTCTCCATCTTCAGGCATTGCCTCAACCTCAAGTACTGTTTCATCATCCACTGTTGAATCCAGCTCTCCATCTTCTGGCATTGAATCAACCTCAATTACTGTTTCTTCATTGACTACCCCATCAGGAGGTGCCACTACAATTTACTCTACAGTCACTGTTATTGGATCCGAGACTGTTACCTTTACTTGTACTGACACTGTCTGTGCTTGTTCCGGTTATACTGTTACTGTGACTACACCTGGTGAATCATTCACTGTGTCTAGTATACCAAGTTCTAGTGTTACGTCTACCGTGGTCTCATCTACAGTTGAGTCCAGTTCCTCATCTTCTGGCATTGCCTCAACCTCAAGTACTGTTTCATCATCCACTGTTGAATCCAGCTCTCCATCTTCTGGCATTGCCTCAACCTCAAGTACTATTTCATCATCTACTGTTGAATCCAGCTCTCCATCTTCAGGCATTGCCTCAACCTCAAGTACTGTTTCATCATCCACTGTTGAATCCAGCTCTCCATCTTCTAGCATTGAATCAACCTCAAGTACTATTTCTTCATCTACTGTTGAATCCAGCTCTCCATCTTCAGGCATTGCCTCAACCTCAATTACTATTTCTTCATCTACTGTTGAATCCAGCTCTCCATCTTCAGGCATTGCCTCAACCTCAATTACTGTTTCATCATCCACTGTTGAATCCAGCTCTCCATCTTCTGGCATTGAATCAACCTCAATTACTGTTTCTTCATTGACTACCCCATCAGGAGGTGCCACTACAATTTACTCTACAGTCACTGTTATTGGATCCGAGACTGTTACCTTTACTTGTACTGACACTGTCTGTGCTTGTTCCGGTTATACTGTTACTGTGACTACACCTGGTGAATCATTCACTGTGTCTAGTATACCAAGTTCTAGTGTTACGTCTACCGTGGTCTCATCCACAGTTGAGTCCAGTTCCCCATCTTCTGGCATTGCCTCAACCTCAATCACTGTTTCAGCATCTGTATCAGCTACTAGTTTCACGCCTTATACCACTGTTACCACTGTTGGCACTCAAACCATGACCTTTGTTTGTTCTGAAGCTACTGCTGGTGCTGTCACTGAAACTGTCTGTAGTGCGCCAGGCCAAACTGCTACGATTACATCTTCAGGTCAAAGTTTTAGTTGCTCTACTTATGTGTCCTACACTGGCTCAACGTTTGTCTCTTCTGGAATAGTTATTTCTTCTGATGTTGAAAGTAGTGGTTCAAGTCCAATGTCATCCGGAGTTGTTTTGTCTTCTGGTGTTGAAAGCACCGTTGTGTCTGGATCTTCATCCTCGTTCTATGAGATTACTTCTTCTCTTGTTTTGAGTACTGCTTCTTCCCCAACTATCTCGTCATTCCCTAGTCAATCTTATTCATCAAGTATTCAAACTATCACAACATCATCAGGATTTAGCTCTTGGAATGTCATCACTGTGATTGGTACCGAGACTGTTAGCTTTACTTGTTATGATACCGTCTGCCAATGCTATGGCTATACTGTCACTGTTTCCAGCTCCGGTGAATCTTTTAGTGTCCCTGTTACTTCGTCTTTAGTTTCTAGTTCATTGTCAACCATTGAGAGTACTCCTTCAGCTGCATCTTCAGTTAAAGTTTCTTCGATTCTATCTCCATCATCCTCTCCTATTGAAGCTACCTGTTGGACGACTTTCACAGACAATCATTCTGTTGTGTCTTGTGTTGGCGTTCCAGCTACTTCTTATTCAGAATACTCCTGTTCTACTTCCGTTGCCGAAGGTACTACTGATATCGGCTGTGTTGGTATTACGGTTGCATCTCCATCTGTTTCAGCTTCTGTTCCAGCTTCTTCAGGTCTAGAGAGTTCTGCTATATCTTCTTCAAATTCCGGTATAGAAAGTAGCATCACATCAGTTTCATCACTTATTGAATCTCCAAGTATCACTATTCCTACTATTACGACTTCAGAAGGTACTGTTTACACCATTACAGTTAACAATTGGATTACAACCACTGTAATTGAACACGATACGGTTACGTTAACCTGTGGTCACCCTAACGTTTGTACTTGTGAAACTGTGACAATTACCGGTGTGTCGGTTCCAGCTGCTGCTATTTCCACAATGACACCATCTCAATCTAATGTTGATTCAACGTCTCAATTTATTACTCAAAGCTGTGACAAGCAGGAATACTGTGTTGAAAAGACTTACACTTGTACTAACCAATTATGCTCCCCAATTACGTCAATTGAGGCATACACTTCACCTTCAACTACTGAGCACTGTGAAGCATGTGAAGAAAGTTAGTCGTTCTGACTCTCTGTTATTATTTTGATACTCTCGTTCTTTTTTTGATACTCTCGTTCTTTTTTTAATGCCCTTTCTGGATACCAAATAAAATATTATACACCTGGGTTTTCACCGATCTTTCTTTTGTTCCTTTTTTTTCATATCTCCTTCATTTAGATCGATCTCAAAACTGTTGGGATCATTACTGGTTTCTTGATTTCTCCTCTTTTCTTTATATGCACTAGGCTTGTTTTTAAATATTATTTTTGGGGCATCGAATTAAATTTGAATATATTATTAATGGTATAGGTTTGCTTTTAAAATTGACCCAACGTAGATGGTGCGGCTGATTATTATAACCACTTAACCCAGATATGTAGATGACAGATTTCTGAATATGTAACTAGAAAAAGTTAGTGCTTACATACCCAACTAAGTAATAGACCAAATAGTTAAAATCATAGTTTTCAATAAAACAAAGATAAAAGATGCAAACTACATCCGTTAGAATGGCTTCCCGCTCAAAGGGGACAAAAAGCAGCGTTTTTATGAACCCTCCGACGCCTGAAGAAGACGGGCACTTTTTTCTATTGATAGAATCAGTTCTACGACTAACAAGCATTTGGCCACTCCAAATACTCGCCGACCAAAGTTTATATGGGAATCGTAAATTACTGTGCTTTCACCGCCCAGCTTGGAATTTGTCCGCTGACTTAAATTCTTTCAGCAGCACTATAATAATAAGCTGTTGTTTTAAAAACTATATCTAATTTTCAAGAATTCAAAATCTAAGAACCATAATATAGCTGTATTTTACCTATACTCTCTGGGTGGCATGCATGCCCAGTAATAGTTCAATAGAAAGATCAATACGTTATTTCCATCTTTTAAAGCAATAACAACAATTATTCCACAAAACAACAATCCAAAGACTATCTAGTCTAAGCCAATCCAGTTAACAGCAAACTAGTAGATAATGTCGATAAAGGCACTAATATGGATGTCTTCTGCTTAATGTTATTTCGTCAAACAGTTCTATACAAACTTAAAACATAGCTGTAATCCTATATAAGGTACGCATTGTTTTGAAAATCCAGAATGAAAAACACCGAAAGTAGCTAGTCCACAATAAAAAAAAACACGGACGGAATCAAAAAAACTATATATGTAGCATAAGAAAATTTTAAATGGTACGTATGACTATGTATATCGACTCAAAGGAAAAATAAAAGATTTAATTAAAGGGTAAATTAGAAAAAGAACAAACAAAACCGAAAAGCAGAAAAGTATATATTTATAATAAAACTTGAAAAAAGGTTATCTAATCAAAAAAAGTTGAATTTTATGGTTTCACTTTACCGTCTCTAGTCTCTATATACTCAATATAATATTTTGAGGTCCATTTTCTAATTCTTTTACCATACATGATTAATGGAATATTCAACAAGATAGCAGCAAATTGTAAAGCAGCTAAGATGATATAAGTGTCGGTATTACCCATAGCATCCAACCAAGGAGAGCAAGCAAAGGTAAAAATGCAACCAATACCATTATTAATGCAAGCAACACCGATCATACCTTCTAAAACCATTTCTGGGTACGCAGCCATTAAGTAAGCCATTGCAATATCACCAGCACAACCAAAAGAAAAGCCAATGAAACCTAAGCCAACAGTATAAGTGATTTTCCAGCTCCAATTGTTATCTGTACCAATTGCAAACACGATCAAACCTACTGGGCAAATAATACCCAGAGCAAACAAGAACCACAAGTAATCTTCAGCTTCTTGTATGCCACCTCTACGCTTTGCCAGCCAAATCACAAACTTATCTGATAAAGAGCCAGCATAAATACACCCAAATAAAGCACCGATAACACAAGGAACATTCATTAAAGCAACACCAGTGTTCGAATAAGAATATGGTTCATCATAATAATCATTATCTTCTGTGGTTAAGTAGAATGTTAAAAAGGCGTCTTGAAGACCCCATAACAGGCCAGAAAAAACTACAGGTGGGAACCAGAATACTCTTAACATTGAAAATAACCTTTGAAAATATTGCTGAACACCTAAACCTTGTATATTATTTGATGGTGTTATAATGGCAATCTTTTGCATATAAGTTTTCTCTTTTTCTGATTGGGAGGTGAGTAAAATATTAGTAGCAGCGGTGGTTTCTGCGGTCTCTTTCTTATCAACATCAATTTCACTTTCAGTATCAAAACCAACGGCATAAACCTCACCGTAGTTTAATCTATCAAAATAAGTCTCAAACTGAGTAATAATGATAATAGCCAATAAAACAGCTGAAATAATTAAAGCAATCCAACCAACCCATCTGAAACCTGCATATTGGACAACAAATCCTGCAATTAATGGACCTAAATAAGTTCCAACAGAAGTAGCTATAATATAAAGAGTTAAAATATGCGATAGCTGATGAGCAAAAAACATATCAGAAATAGATAATTGCACAGTAGCTTCAGCACAGGCCTCGCTTGCTCCCACAAACAATTGTGACCAAATAGTATCAGTTGTTTTTTTGGCAGAAGCAAACCACCCAGCCCCTATTAATCCCATTGCAATACAAATGATATATGAAATCTTTCTACCGTATAACGAAGAAGTTGGACCTAAAAACAAGGTTGTTAAACCAATAGCAGCAAATAAAACACCAGCACCAACATTCATGGAGTTGTAAGATATATCATAAATCAAATTCATAGATTCCTGGACAGTACCTGCATCATTAGCTGTAGCGGCGGTGAATCCAGTGATGAAAAGCAGCAAAATGAACTGATAATACTTTGTAGACTTGCTCCAGTTCAAAGGATCATTTGGATTCGATTCGATTGGTTGAGGATGTAAAATAATACCATCTTTGGTTGCCTTTAAATGTGAAGATCTTATTTCTCCAGTCTCTTCTTCAACTCTCTCTAGTAAAAGGTTGATTGTACCAGGAATAAAATCTGGGTGATGAATGTTTGTGTATTGTTCAGACTTAGAGAAAGACATCTATAAGATGTTAACTTAAACTAGCTAAATGATCAAGATATGAAAAAAATTAATAAATATTAGACGATAGCTTGATATCTGAGTCAGAATGGTCGATTAGAAGCTTAATTATCATAGGTAACTCTTTAATGCTGGTGATAAAGATCCTTTAAACAGAATCAAAATTTGCATAGCGGTTAACAATTTTCATTTTTGTGAATTTCTTTTTTTCGAGACAGTTATCGTTGAGCCGCTTGGGATTAAGCAGATGTCTGAGTTCTGGGCAGAAGCCCTTGACCAAGTCTAAGGGACCAATTAACTTTTAATTTCTAATGTACAAGTACAATTTAAACTATATTATCGCTGTATTATAGGAAGAATTAAAAGAAATAAAATGAAGTAATAGGCAGTCGAATTCAACAGCTTATCTTCAACTGAAAAATAATTCAAATAAAAGGTTTGAATAAAGGAATGACAAGAAAACAGGACCTATTTTAAAAGACAGTAACCAAATGATTTAATAATAAAATAGAAGTGTCAAAAAATCAAATAATAACACAACCAATAGCACCAGTGAGATTGGCGTAGTGAGAAGCAATGGTGTAATCAGAGTTATCCTTGGAAGAAGTATGTTGGGTGGCAGCTTTAGAGTTCATTCTAAGTGTAGTAATTATGATTTGTTAGCTTGATTAAGTAGAAATTACTTTCCTTGTAGATTGTATCAAGCTAGGAGATATGAAGCTATATTTATATCATTTTGACATCAAAATAATGTAAAGCCTGCTTAGACGTGTGGTAGACTGATAGTACATGGTCATTGAACTTGCTCGAAATGGAAGTCTTTTAAACCTGAGCTGATTCAAGATAAAGCTCTCCTTATAATCAATCCCTTATATGTTTCAAAATTTCTATGCATATTTCATGATTCAACTACTGAAACGAAACAACTGCTTGTTGGAATGCGCCCATTCCAAACTTATTTATTTCATGGCTAAGTTAGGTTAGTTGATTTCGATACGCAAGTTGAGTTTACTAGATCAAGAGACAGAATGATAGCATCACTGTACCTAACAAATAGTCAAGTATAATTGAGATATAAAAAAAAAGTATAGAACTAAAATACAGTAAACATAAAACAAGCTATACATAATTGATATGAACATAATAAAAAGTACCAACTAATGCTTGGTTCCAGAATAAACCTTCAAAATGGTAACAAGCAAACTTTTGAAACCATTGCTTAGTTTACTCATTTCCAAATTTTCGAACTCACCATATTCATCAAGTTTTTCAAATTCAGCATTTGATTCAACACGACCATTAATATCATCTTGTTTCAACATGTTCAGGAAGTCCAAAGTTGTCAACTTTTTAATGTCGGCTTTAGGTTCATTTGGAACTTCCATCATATCAATATTCATCTCCGTTAGGTTAGACTCGCTTAATCCCATAAATTCACTCACACCACTGGCAGACTCGCTATTCATTTGCGAAGCAGCCAACTTGAAAACTTTATCATTGATCTTATCCCAGTTTTCGTTCAATTTATCGTTTCTAATATACTTCATGTAATCTTTTTCCAACTCCTCTGAATCTGCCTGTTTCATCATATTTTGATAAAGTTCTTTTTTTTTGTCGATTTTTTCAATAATTGAATTGATTTCTTTTAATAATTTGTCACCATTAATATTATCAGTTTCCTTTATCAATTTATTCAAATCCACTTTCAATGATTCGCCCTCATTGCCAGTTTTCATAAAATTTAAGAAATTAATAAATCTGTTAAACCATTTAACGAAACCCTCAAATAGTCTATCTTCTTCATCGGGATTACTTTGATCTAACTTATATAAATCATGCATAAATTCGTAAGAGTATGGAACATATTTCCATTGAATATCAACTAATCTCACAACCATCATATCCCATCCCGAGAAGGTACCATGACAAGAGTTAAAATATGCTATTAATTCCTCAAAGTATTGCTTCAGAATAGGAACATACTTGTGAATATTAGCCTTTTGGAATAACTTAATTAATGGCTCGAAAAAAATTGATAAGATTTCCTTAATTATTGAAATCAATTCCGGCGAATCCCAGAGTTCTTTCATTGAAACTTTATCCAATTTTCTGATTTCAGTTTTAAAATATAAATTAGCTTGGTGGTACAAGGTATCGGGCGACTCTGGGTCATTTTTATATTCATCAATTAATTGAGTTAATAATTGATTGTCAAGATTTGTTTTCAAATCATTATTATTGAGTAATAATGAGAAACAAATATCAAGATTATAAAAATGGCAATTCTTCTTAATTCTTAAAACAGTATCATCGGAACTTTTAAAGTATTCATCGATCTTGTTGATCACAGCGGCATAATTTTTATTTTGTTTAATGATTGAATCTCTAAGTAATTTTCTCTCTTTCTCTAATTTTTTCATATCTTCATTCAAGACGGATAAAAAAATAACTTGTAACAAAGATTTGGCTCTCTGACCACCAAATCCAATTGGCATTTGATATGTGAATAGATCAATTAACTTTTTAACAATTTGTAAAGGATTAGTAACTCTTAAAATGGTCCCAACAACAGCATATGGGAATAATCTATGCAATCTTCTAAATAATTTTAAGTTTTCGTATGAATTATCAGTACCAATAAACAATTCATATTGTGTTGAGGCGATTTCAATTGAAATTAAATTAATTAACGATTTCATTGTGCGTGGTAAGTCTTGAACCTTATCATGCTTACCTAATTGCTCAAAAATATAACCAAATCCGGTTTCATAGATTTCAGACTTTAGCTCATCGATAGAGTTTTCCATTTCATTTATTGTTTTAATTGTTTCTTGTTGAAATCTATAATGCTGAACTAACAACAAGTGATCTAATCTTAAACGTAACGAGATATCTTCACTTTCAGTTCTGGTGGGGATAATTGGATCTTTCGATAAAAAGTCTATGAATTCAGGTGATGATCGTATTATTTTGATGGTAGCTAAGGTTTTCAAATAACCTCTCAATGAAACTCTTAAACCTTCTCTAGGAAATTTTAATTTATCATCTTCGAATGAATCAACTGAATCTCTTGAAGTGCTGCTGGATAAATTCAATGACTGTAAAAAATCTTTATCTAATTTAAATATGGACTCTTTTTCGGAAAGACTCTCCGTTTCCGAATCATTTTGATCAACGTCAATATCAACACCGGACTTATTCTTTGAAGGTAAGTAGGGCATATCATTACCTGGGTACAATTTAAAGATTTCTTTATCAAACTTAGCAAAATCAGAGTATCTTCTCCTGACATACCATTCTCTCCCAGTTGCTTTTTCCTTGACTTTAAGAATGAATTTGTAATAAGTTGAAGTAACTTGACCAAAACCAAATGTTCCTCTTTTAGTTTCCTCACAAGCAGCAACGCCGGCAACGTTGATATCCAAGCCATCTATAAATTTGTCGACATTCTGTAATTGATTAATATCATTTAACTGGAGATTATTGCCAGTCTTAGAGCCTTTCATCATCTTATCAACATTCTTATAAGTGTTTCTGTCCTCATTGCTCAGAGAAAAATACTCACCAT
The DNA here is from genome assembly GCA_003707675.3 of Ambrosiozyma philentoma. Lineage (NCBI taxonomy): Eukaryota > Fungi > Ascomycota > Pichiomycetes > Pichiales > Pichiaceae > Ambrosiozyma > Ambrosiozyma philentoma. Next base: position 252,425 of record PPKZ03000002.1, read on the forward strand.
CTCCTAGACACAAAATACCAGTATTAAAAAACATTAACAGAAAGCCTTGGAATTTGTATAGTAATAGTTTTCTCTTAGACAATTCACCTCTATCATTAGAATTACTAATCTTCTTAGTTTTCCATAATTCCCAAAAGATTTGAAGCTTAGTCCAAAACGTGTCCTGATCTTTCATCTTCTTCAAATGGTGTCTGATAAAAGGGAAAGTTACAAAGTATTCATTGAACATCATCCGAAGCAAGGGAAACTCGTTATTGAAATATTCAATATAAGATCCTTGTATGCTGTTAAGCTCCTGTTTTGAGAAGTTCGGAGGTTTTCTTGGGTCGTAGGTCTTGAAAGGAGGCCCAAACCGTCTTAAGCCGAAGCTATCATTATAGGTCGGCGAGAGCTTGTTCAACTCTCTAGTGATCTGGACATGCAAGAGCTCTCTCTTGAAATGGTGCTCCTTGGTGGCTGATAGCTGTACCATTGTTATTGGAGTTGTTAAATTGTGTCTATTTCTCTTCTCTTATCTAAGTGAGCTTGAAAGCCAAAAGGCTCTTATTCTTTTCTGGGGAGGAGGGGCGCGTTGCCGTATTTAATTTCACTTCAGTTTACGTCAACAACTCTTTCCCTTCTTTCCCTTTTCCCTTTTTACCTCTTTTCACCTTTTTTCAACGTTAAACGAATTGTCAACGGAACCAGAGTTAAACGCTGGAGAAGAGACAGACTAGTTCCAGTTTCACTCTCAACTTCCCTCTTCGTCATCTCTCTACATCTCACAAGCTTCCGAGTCCCGGCTAGCCACTTCCACCCACAAGTTTAAAAGCCTGGTATATAAATAAAACTACTTTCATTTCACAGTTTATTTTTCATGTCAACCACCCCTGTATCGTCCCCTTCCCCAGAACACAGAAGCAATGATTCGACTCCCAAACCTAAGTCCGGTAAGAAGATGATTAAGTTTGCAGACCAGGATTTAAAGTTCAACTACATAAACAGCAGGAAAAACAGAAACAGCAACGGAACCTTGCATTCCTCCTCCCTTTCAGTGCCCGGAAGTTTAAATTCCAATCACAGTCACCATCAAGTGAGAAGAATTAGCTCTTGGGGAAATTCCCTTAAGTCCAAGTTTAAAGAACAGAATAGGATGTTACAGCAGCTCCCCTTGCCCTCTAATAAAGGTTCAAATAAACGACTCTCCGTTTCTCTAATACATAGACGCTTCTCCTCGTCTTCCTCTTTAACAACCATGTCTGGCACTAGAAGTGCCAAATCTCCTACCACAAACTCGTTTTGTTCATATAAATGCAATGACGAGTTAACTCCAATCCATTCAGCCTCCTATAATCCCATGCCAACTCCCCAGCAGAGTTACCACGATTTATCGGCTGAGTCAATCATAGAAGAAGGTGTTCCTATTACTACTAACTCTGAAATTACCACGCCCACAAGAGTTACTTCCGCTGCTAGTCTAAGCTCCGATAGAAGTTCATTAACTAGATCTTTGTCTAAAATCAAAAGAGGTGCCAGGTCCATACTGCTGTTAGAGCCCCAATCAGCTTCAGTGATATCAAGAGATGTTTCTCCAACTAGAGATGCTGACAATACAATTGTCTTCAACAGTATTCAGAGCAGTTCCAATTTTAACTTCAACAGTAAAGCCATTTCTCCACATAACATTAAGTTTACCTTTTCGGACGAAAATAATGATTCTTCTGCTTCTACGGTTGATACTAGTCCAAGAATAAGAACAGGCTCTCTCCTAACACCCCCTTCACCCTTTATCAACGCTTCTAAAAGACCTGGTTATACGAGATCTGCATCATACAGTGATAGGCAGCAACCAAAACCTCTTGAATTAGATTTAGGTATTCAAGGATCTCAAACCCGAGGTGAAATTCACTCCCAAATAGATACTTCCGAGATTCATCAACACGCTGAAGATGAAACAACAACAACACCAACAACTTCGATTACTAGGGCCACAACGCCAATAACAAGCCCCATTGGTATCAGATTTGGAACTCCAGATAAAACTCCAATGAGAAATTCAAGACCTGCAATGGATATAACCAGGCAAAGGTCAAAAACATTAGATGCACTAGAGAACCCTAATAATCAGCAAGAAACTGGGATTTTTTCTTCAATAACAAGTTTCATGAAAACAAAGAAATCCTCGTCCTCGAATTTGGGTGATTTAGAATCTTGTATAATCACACCTGGGCATTCAAGATCTGCAAGTGTTACCAAATTTGAAGAGATTTCTAAAAAGGATATTTTACCTTACAATTTAGAAGATGATCCGAGCGAGTATTTGGATAGACTATTGTCCCAATATCTACTAACTAGCATTGCAAGTATATTATCAATTGAAGATAGAGAGTTTTTGAAAAAGGTTTTCAGAGTTTATTTAGAGAGATTTTTTGATTTTAGAAATGAGCCATTAGATCTAGCATTAAGACAATTTTTGATGATTAATGATTTACCCAAAGAAACACAACAAATAGACAGAGTTATTTATGAATTTGGTAATCATTATGCATCGCAGCATTCCGATGTTGGACAAAATTCTGATTTTTATTATATTCTAACTTATTCGTTAATTATGTTACATACGGATAAATTCAATCCTAACAACAAAAAGAAAATGACTAGATGGGAATTTATAGAAAATTTGAAGGCAACACTACAAGAACATAATGACTTACAATCTAATGAATTAACAAAATTAATATCAAAGGATATCTTAGGTTATTATTATGATAATATTACTTACACTCCATTTATTAAGATGCTACCTGAACAAAGTGTTGATGTGCTGGCCGCATTAACTGACGAAGATATAGTCATGCCTTATCCATTATCAAGTGTTTTAACTGCGCCAAATATAAATGTTAATTCACAACCATTGGCCAGAAAGAGAAGTACAAGTACATTTAATTTGTGGGGTAGTTCGTTACCGTTAGATCCATATGATAACATAATTAATGCTACCTGTAATGAATTAAGGTTAAATATGAAATGTAATACCCATAATCCGTTTCTGAGTACATCTATTGAAAATAGTTCTAAAGAGTTGAAGAATAAATTGGTTGAGCAAACTGAAGTTGAAGATGAGGCTGGTATTGTCCCAACTGAGGAATACATTACGTATGAAACTAAATTATCATCTGAGGAATTAGATTTAAGAACATTTCAAAGTATTCATACCAATTTAGTTGGAGACCAAGCATCAATGGTATTAAAAATTCCCAAGACCAAGGCTAGCTTCTTACTAGATAAGAATACGAGCATTGAAGATTATTCAATTGAGGGTAAAGATGGTGAAGAATATTACATTACGAGAGTTTTTAAGATTGGTATGATTTCAAAACAAGAATCTAAGATTTTGTCAAATGTTAAATCATGGAAGAAATACTTTTGTGTGCTGACTGCCGTTGGTTTACTGTTTTATAAAAACATCGCAATCTTTAAAATGAAATATGTCACTGATGCTGAACAAGAGAAAAAGACCATAGTTTTAGAAGAAAAACTTAATAACCCCACAACTCCTTCGTTGCTTGAAAGTTATGAGCCGACATTTGTGATACCTAAAGGGTTATTCGCTACGCGTATGAAAAGAAACGTTGAGCTGGATGAAATGATCAATTCGGCTATCGATTATAATAACAATAGATCATCTGTAATGGTTCCTAAAAAATTAGAAACTAGAACATTTTTCATTTATGGTAGAAATTCCAAAGAAGTTTTCATGGTGGATAATAAATATGAATTAAAATCATGGGTAACGATAATTAATTATTTATCAGCATTAGACCCAATTAAGTTTAATATTAATAAATTATTCCTATTTGATGAATATAATGCAACTGAGGATGTTTATAAAGAAATCATAGCACTGGGTAAGCATGACATTGATGAACATTTAAGGAAATTGAAAGATGAAATTAAAAATTCCAGTAAGCTGTTGCAGGAATATTTAAACACAGTCAATAGATTAAATCTGTTAACTCCATTTAGTTTCAAAACTAGAGAAATGATGCTGTCTTCATTTAAGATACTGAACATTAAATTGGAATGGGTTTGGTATGAACTATCTAAGAATAATATTTTTAAAATGGTTTTAGAAGAATTAATTAAAGAAAAAGTTATTGCCACTAATAGTAACAATAGTGATGCTATTTCCACTCATACTTCAATTTCAAAAAGAAGTATGTTGTCTAGAAAAAGTGGTACATCCACAAATGGTACTGGATTAACTACACCAAAAGGTAGTGGTGACGCAAGTGAAGTTGACGTTGAAGTTGAAACTGCCACAAGTAAGGAGTTAACATCCGATGATGAGATCCCTCAATTAAGAACTGATGAAACAAGCGTTGAGGTTGATGTTAAACAATTAGAAAATCTGGATCTTTCTGGAAAAGAAGATATTGCTGATGAGGAAAGCACTTCAAATGATGAGTTCTCTAGTGCTTTTGATCTAACGATTGCATAAAAGGTTTACAAGTTAAGTCTATTTTATTTATTTGCATTTTGTTGTTTTACTACATAGTATAAAAGTTTTTTTTTTCTCATTCTTTTACTTGTTATTTTTGTTATTTTTGTTTTGCTCGTTTTACTATACTACTTTATTATCTGTTTTTTTTTGGTTTTTATATTTTTGTTTGATTTTTTACTAGGCACTGGAATCGTATATAGTTATTTGGATTCATTTTTAAACCAATTAGAAGTATTGTAATTGTAAACTTAAATTAGCTTTTAAAGCCTATATTTTATTGAAACGAATTTATCTCAAATACCCGGAAGAATAATATACAAATATTAGTAAAACTAAGACTAATCAACTCATCTAGTAATTTTCTTCTTTTCAAAATAGTAGTCGGTTTTATTGGAACCCAAATTAATGATATTGGGACAGCCGTCTCTATCTTTTTCCATCAAACAGCATTCACGACAGTAATAAGCATCCTGGCAACCTTCGTCATTCATTTTACTCCCACAAATGATACACTTATCAGCAAATGTACCAAAGGAACATTCATCGCAGATTCTTACCAGCCTGTATGGGTTCACTAGAGATTCACATGTAGGGCATTTGCCATCACATTTAGAGCAGAGTTTTCCTATATTTGCACCTGGCTGTTTCAAGCACTGTATTAGATCCACCTGATGTCTTGACATGTTGTATTTATTTGTGTTCTATATGTTCACTGTGTCGAACGGAAGAAACACAACTCGGAAAAACACTGGCTGAAACCGAAACTTGCACGTTGATAAAGTTGATAAGTCGTGTTGACTTTTTTTGATTTTGGTGTGTTGTGTCTGTTTTCTTGTCCACTTGATACACCCATAACAACAGCATACATAGTGGTATAATCAGTCCCACAATCATGAATAAGCGTCTTCTCATACAGCTGGTTCTCTCTGTGTTATGCCTAAACACCAGGCAAACAACAGCATCATTAGGTGACGACTTATCCGAATTTCAGCAATGTGTTAAAATGTGTGATATCGTTAGCTGTGATGGCGGTATAAATAAATACCCTGAATTAACAGAACAGAAATTTGAAAGAATGATTAAAGATCAGGCTAAAACTCATGTTTTCCAGACACTCCCACTTTCATTGGACTTAAGGCTTCTAGGCTGGGAGTGTTATCCAAATTGCGATTATCAATGTCAACGTATAGTTACCAAAGAGAGAATGGCTGCCGGGGAAGAGGTATATCAATTCCATGGTAAATGGCCTTTCATTAGAGTATTGGGTATTCAAGAATTGTTCAGTACTTTATTTAGTATAGGTAATTTCTTCCCACATTATTGGGGGTTCAAATTGATGTACTCCAAATACAAGAGAGAAATGAAATTCGATAGTGTTGAATTTGCTACTTTATATTGGTCTTATTTAGTCATTACTGTTGTTACTATGTGTGCTTGGACTTTTTCCACTTTGTTCCATTTAAGAGATACTTGGACTAGAGAACAGTTGGATTATTACTTTGCTGGTATGACAGTCATTTCAGGGTTATATGGCGTTGGTGTTAGAGTGTTCAAACTTTATTTAACAGAAAACAATTTTAAGAGACATCTATTTGCTTTACTGATCATTTTATGCTACAGTGGTCATGTTACAAGATTGGTCTTTGATTGGTCCTACACATATAACATGAGGGCCAATGTCTTCTGTGGTGTTATTCAATACGTTTTATGGTACTATCATTCATTAACGTCTTTCCATAAATTAAGAAAGTCCAAAGACTTGCTGAAAGACTTGAAAGATCCTGAAGTCAATTGGGCTTTAACACCAATTCTAATTGTGATGAGTGTTGGTGCTGCAATGTCCTTTGAAATGTTTGATTTCCCTCCACTTTTCGAACTGCTAGATGCCCATGCATTGTGGCACTTTTTTACCATCTGGCCTGCCATGTTCTGGTATCCGTACATGGTAAAAGACATTGAAGATGGGTTGAAGGACAAGAAGTACGAGTAGATTGTTAAACTCGAAGTCCTCGGAGCTAAAAAATTTTCAGTTTTTGTTTTGTGTACAGTAAATTGTTTTGTAGTTGTCTTTCCACACTAATACACTTCCTATTATTGCACTAAATATTTGTCCTGTGATGTCCAGTTATAGTGACCTGAAGTCTCTTCATATAGAGTTACTTCTTTTGAACAATTACCGTACCGTGACAGAGTCGTCCGGGCTGCTGGAGAAAGCCATACAACTACTGATCAATGGTCAATACATAAAGTTGATCCAACTGGATCCATTTAAGTCTCTCTTTTTTGAAAGTGAGTCAAATATCAATATAACTAAAGCATACATGTCAAACGAGATTGATTTGGGCTCGTTCCTAGACAAGATCATTGCTCAAAGTGCAGAAGCCTTATCAACTTTCCCAAAGGAAGTTCAGCAAACATTACTATTAATAATTGCGATCTTATTCTTACAGTTATTTGTCCAGTCGAACTTTACAGGTCCTAAAATTCCATTTGATGAAAAAACTGGTATTCCATCTTTTGGTTTCCTCAATTTAATTGTTTTAAATGCTCTTTCTGATACTCAGTATAGAGATAAGCTTCAATCAACTTCATTAAACTATCTCTCACTAGCAGGTCAGCAGCCTTATATATTATCAGATTCCCCCTTATTTTTATTAGTTTCACTTAGAATTCTAGAAAAATTACAGGGATCCCCTATTTCTTTGCTCAACAATGAAAACGGATTAGAGCCAGCTACTATTGTTTCTGCATCTAATATAGAGTCAAAATCATTGAACAAACAATCAGATATAGTTATGGCTTCAATATATTGGTGGAGAGAGAGAGCATTACAAATTCAGCAATCATTATTTGGTGAAAGTTCTCCGATTTTAACTACTTTATCAAGTGAATTGTTAACATCCCAAGTTGTTAGTACCTTCATTGATGAATCAAGTTTGAACTCTGGATTGAATCAAGGTTTATTAGTCATTTTCCATTTAGAATCATCTAAGAATGCTGTTGCCGCAGATATCGAGACTCAGTCAATTGAATCATTAAGTAAAGCTAAAAAAGTCTCAGGTCTTGATTTGGTTTTAACGGGTTGTAAGGCTAAACGTACTAAATTTCAAGCAACAGCCTATGCTGCATTAACAGTTTTAGCTAAATCGCAAGACACTATGTTAAAATTATTTGAACAAGAAAGATCTATTGCTCCTCAAGATGTTAAGTTAAATGATGAAGTATTCTTGGAAAGATTACATTTTGAATCATTAGGTGATAATGAGTTATTACAAAAGGAAGAACAAGAAGATACTGAAATGAAAAGAATTAAAATTGATTATTCTAATTACGATGAGTCTTCAAATCAAGGAAATAAGTTGTTACCTATTGCAGTTAAACAAGAAGATATTCCAATCTCATTAACAAAATTAGACCCAAACGTTCAACCAGCTTTATCTAATTTAGATAATATTCAAATGCTATTAAGATTAGAAACAATTAAAGCCAATACTCCAATGAATGATGAATTGGTCAATGAGGAATTAATTGCCTTAGTTCAAAGGGTTTTATTTTCTCCTGATTCATCAGTCAACTGGTTGATTTTTTCAAGGGCATTATGGCTAAGGTCTTTGTTAGAAACAACTAGGCCAAGAACTGTTGAAAGGGGAGTTTTACAATTATATTCTTTAGTTGAAGAACTAGGTATGACTTCGGATAAAACAGCTAGATTATTCCCAGTCACAGAAGACGAATCAAATTTCAATTCAGAATTTTTAAGTGAGAACTCATTAGATTCAAATCTATTAACTAATGCAAAGAGATCTAAATATTTATATTTATTACCAGCAATGCCAAAATGGGCAATGGATTCTCAATTAGCCCAAAAGTTAGTTGAGTTAGGTTCATTAAAATCAGCTTTGGAAATTTACGAAAGATTAGAACAATGGACTGAAGCTGCTATGTGTCTTGCTTCAATAGGTGATAAATCTCAAGCAACTGAATTATTAGAGAAACAACTTTTATATAATCCGAACGATGCGAAAGCATTATGCATTTATGGTGATATTAAACAGAATCCGTCTTACTGGGAAAAAGCATGGAAAATTGGCAAATATTCCAATGCTAAAAGATCATTAGCTAATTATTATTATAATCCACCTAAGGAATCAGGACTTACTAGAAACTACGAAAAGGTTTTAGAACACCAATATGACTGTTTATGTGCTAATCCAATCAATTTCGGAAATTGGTACTTTTATGGCTGTGTTGGTTTAGAAATCTTGAATTATGAACTAGCCGCCGAAGCCTTCACAAGATGTGTTACATTAGATGAAACCTCAGTTTTCTCGTGGTCTAATTTAGCTTCTGCCCTATTAAAACTAGATAAGACTCAAGAAGCTTTCAACGCTTTGAAAAAATCAGTTAATATTGGTGATAAATCCAAGAAAAATTGGAAAATTTGGGAAAATTATTTAATTGTTGCAGTGAAATTAGGTAATTGGGATGACGTTTTATATGCATCAAGGATTTTACTTAATGTCAAAAGAGACATTGATGGTGAGGGTTCTTTAGATATTCCAATTTTAGAGAAATTGGTTGATCTATTAGTTTCTGAAAAATACGATGAAGAAAAACAAACTTTTTTCCAAAGATCGTGCATTGAATTTGTTTGTAAAATGGTTCCATCTGTTCTTGATCATAATGCTAGAGTTTGGAGAATAATAGCCAAGGTTCAGTTTTGGAGAGGAAAGCCATGGCTAGCTTTAGAAGACTATGAAAAAGCTTATAGAGCAGTGACCACATCTCCTGATTTGATTACTGATGAAAATATTTGGAATGAAGCTGTTGAATCTTGTTCTGAATTGATTTCAGCTTATGAAAATTTTGGTGAACTTCCTGGTAAGTATGGTGCTGATGATGTTATTTGTAAAGATTGGAAGTTTAAAGCTAAATCTACCGTTAGATCCCTAATTTCTAAAGGAAAAGCGACATGGGAATATACCGATGGCTATGAACGTTTACAAGAATTAAAGAAAGAGATCATGAGAAGTTAATAGTGTATCATATTTATAACTTTATAGAGACCTGAAAACAAATCCTAATATACACAAACGTAAAAATATAATAATGATAAAGTAAAAAAAAAATCCTAAAAGCAAATCAAAGAAAACTAAACAAGTAAGAGAACCAAGAAATTAGTGAAATGAAAAACCTCTCGGTTACAGTAAACTCTCTTTAAATTCATAATCTTGTTCAGTAGTATCTGATAGATGGCGTCTATTCAATTTTGTAGGAAGTCTATTTGATTCGAAATTATCATCTATCGGCATACTCTTAACTTTAGTTTCTGTAGTCGCTTGACTAGTATCTTCATCATGAATGGCTAACAACTTTCTAAAACTTTTTCTCAAAATAATCCAATTACTACTAATAAATGAAGGAATATGTTCATTTATGAAAAACATATCTAAAACCATCAACACATTGTTAACACAAATTCTACTAGCATCGGAATGTTCCACTCTTAAACCCCAAATAAAAACGTAAAATATTAAAGCATATAAGGATTTAGATTTCTTAGATTCATGGATTAATTCACCAATAACAGCCAAATCAAAATGAGCTGATATAATCAATAATGGATTTTCTAAATATGCTAGTAATGGAGCTATGGCCAATGAAAAAGGATGATCAGGAATAACTTCAAATGCAAAGTAATTAGTAACATTCAAGAATGAATAAATTGCGAATGGAACAATTTTTAAAATACTAAATGGGGTGTATAGCCATAAACAAGCATAAATCAATAAATGTGCATTTTCAGATTTCAATAATTCACTTAGTAAAACAACACTATCAGTTTGCATCTTTTCTTGTAATAACCTAGCTTGATCATCATCCATGCAGCTCATATCAACAATATATTTTCTATACAACACCAATGAGTAGGTAACAATAGCACCATAATTGCAAGTTGGATACCACGGGAATGAGTTCAAGAATCCGTTATCCTTGTAAATTTGTAAAACACCAAAACAGATAAATGAAGCCAATGTAACTAAATGGGAAGCAACCCACATTTTTTGCATGAAACCTTGTGTGACTGACTTGAACAAATCTTTAGAGTAATTTAAGATAGTCTCTGTTGGGAAATCTGGAATAATTTCAATAACTTTCTCTAGTTTTTCGGACTTCATGCTTTGTTTCTAGTTAAGGCCTCTGTAGTTAAAATAGCAATGGAAGTAAATATGAAACAGGAAATCTATTGAATTATAAAGTAAGAGGAGAAAAGAGAGGATGTTGGAAAACCGAAATGTATGTACAAAGAGATTTGCGCTTCTTCAAACAAAGAGAGCTGAGCACCCGAGACTGGAACCGAACTAGGCAGGCACATAAGTTTACACTGAACTATCTACACCTTCTAGCACAATAAACGCCCTCTACTCGTCCTTCTTAGGACCCTCCAACTGAGGAGAAACAGTAGGATCTGCTTCCTTTTGATGCTCAACTGGGGCATCTTTAGCATGATGGCCAATCAAACCCTTCAAATTGTCTGGAATTTCTTCAAATACCAAATCATTTAGATCCATGCTAACGCTTTCACCTTTAGCAGCTAGGATATCTTCGACATTAACGTTTGTATCTGAAAAAATCTGAAGTACAGCCAGAGAACACAGGTAAGGTTAGTAACTAATCTAAAGCAGGAATTGGAAAATAAAAATATTAGCAAAGAGGTTGCAAGTGGTACATACCTTTAAATGATCAGCAATTAAATGTCTATTCTTGCAACCAGGACACTGCACTAGAACGGAACCACTAGTGTAAGCTTGTTTAGAAATAGAATGGCTTGATCTAGTCTCGCACTTGTTACAAGTGAAGGCCAACATGAGCATAGGTTTATCAACTTTGAATCGAGCCATAAGGTTTTCTGGAGCTTGGGTATCATTTCTATTTAAAGCTGTGCTGGAAAAGTTTCTAGTTACTATGTTGTTGTTTGTTGATAAAACTTTGTGTAATTGATAATTGCTGAAAATAGAGTACGCACGTAGTGCTAGTCTAGAAGATTTAAAAAAGACCCTTCTTGAAATATTACTTGTCTTGACTGATGACTTCAATAAGAGTTTGAAGGACATGTTTATTAATGAATGATCGAACGTTTCCTGAATACAGAGTTGTTATTCTTCTCCAGTTCTGAAACCAGAAGTAATCGATGCTCAAATTTTAAGTGTAGAAACTGGTGTACGGGAGTAAGGTAGATGTCGGAATTAATATCGGAATTACACCTTCATTCTAACAGATTGAATCTAAACAACGAAACAACGAAACAACGAAACAACTTCCATACCTTTCAAAGCATCCCACCTATGTAATGCTACAATAACTAAGGATGTGTTCTGTTGTTAATGAGTTCTTGTTTTATTATAGTACGAAGGAAAACTTTAAGGAGAACTGCAAGGGAGGTAGAAAGTTTGAATATAGTTCTGTTTATAGTTACAAGCTTCATATCCGTTCTTAGGTCAAGTAACCTAGTAAAATGTTCGAAGTCAGAGTCAATATTGGATATTAGGAGATCTACTTATTAACCGATCTTTAATTGTATTCTGGACAAAAAAACAACATTGTTGCTAAAAGTTAAAGATGTTTTAGGAAATATTTGGCTCAATAGTGTTGTAGTAACGGGCTGAAGAATTCAAGAGTGAAGAATACAAAATATCTAATATTAAATACTCAAAACAAGATTGATTTTTATTTTGGATAACGCGAAAAAAACGAAATTATAAAAGAAACATAAACAAAAAATGAAAATGAAAAACGTTCTAGAACTGAAATAAAAAGGGCAAAAAAACTAATTACAAACGAAACAAAAACAAGAAGAGACTTTTTCAGGTATCAAAAGCAACACATGAAATAAAATAGAATATTACACCGAAATTATCGAACTCTATGGGGCTAAGACCATATCTTGTAATTGTTCAGAGACAGCAGTCAAGTTGGAACTAGTGTAGTATTCTAAGAATCTAGCAATTTCAGTGTTTTCAACATTTTGCATTAAATAATCGTCTAATAAAGCTCTGGCATCTAACTTGTTAGAATATGTGAACAGATTAACATCAGCACCAGTGTGACCAGTGGTGGTCCAACCAATTCTGGCTCTCTTAGATAAGATTTGGTTTAAGGTAACTTCAGCATCATCCTTGTTGTCAATAGCTAATTGAATTTCAGCATCTGTACCATTGCTGAAACCTAAACCAGCTTCAAAAATAGCAGTCTTAATGTATTGTTTTAATTCTTCATCAGAAGTAGCATTAAATGCAGCTAATTGTTCACCCAAGTATTCACCAGATTTCTTAGCAGCTAATAAAACTTCTGGGTACCAAGCATAAGTAGCATCACCATTTTCTTCATCCTCAGTTTGGTAACCTAAAGTTAAACCACCACATTCGTGATCAGAAGTAGAGATGATAATAGTTTCAGTATCAGTGTTTTCAGTGAATTCTAAGACGGCCTTGAAAGCTTCATTGTAGCCTAATAATTCAGCAGCATGAGCATGAGGAGCGTTGGAATGTCCACCATGATCAATTCTTGAACCTTCAATCATTAAGAAGAAACCTTGTTCCGAATCGGCAGTAGCTTCAGATAATAAGTTCAAAGCAGTTCTAGCTTGATGTTCTAAAGTTGGAACTTGATCAGCATCAATATCAATGGAGTATGGGTAGTTGAAGTCGGCTAATAAAGCTAATAATGGTAATGAAGTGTTCTTACCTTGATCTAATAAATCATATTCAGCTTTAGTAGAAGCAACGTTAAAACCAATTTCTTTAGCATAAGCTAATAAATCGGTGTCATCTGTTCTACAAGACTCAAATTCTTCAGAGTCTTGAGGAACGTAATAACATCTACCACCACCAATCATTAAATCAGTAACAACACCAAAAGTGTTGTTTAAACCTAATTGTTGTTGAGCAATATATGCTTGATATTTTCTGTATTCAGAATGAGCATTGTAACAAGCTGGAGTAGCATCAGTAATACTATATTAATAAAAATCATTTGATGTTAGTAAATTTGATTGAAAAGTACGAAGTTTGGCTTCGTGGCGAAGAGGTAATAAGAATGTACGGAATGTAACATACCCAGTGGTGACGACTAAACCGGTAGTCCAACCTTGTAATTTTAAAGCTTCCATAATAGAAGCGACAGGTTGCTTATCAGCAGTAATACCAATAGCATTGTTATAAGTCTTGTGACCACAAGCGAAAGCGGTAGCACCAGCAGCAGAGTCAGTGACGAAAGAGTCCGAAGATTTGGTTCTAGATAAACCACCAAAGAAGTTTTCAATTTCTAAAACTTCAGCAGTTTCTAAATTATCTCTTTTTTGTCTGTAATATCTAGCTAAGTTAAAAGAAGATGCACCAGTACCATCAGAAACCATCATAATAATGTTCTTCTTGTAAGATTTGGATTCAGAACAGTCACCGTTCGCACAATTGTGGTCGTGAATGTATGGAATACTAACAGCTTCGGCAGTTCTCATGTTCAATAAGAACATAGCGACGTATAATAAAGTAACAAAGGAAAAGGTTTTAGCAGCAGAAAACATTTTGTATATAGTTGTATGAGTGATTGTTCTTTGTTGAAGACAGTTTGAAGACAGTGAGCAGTGAGTTGGAAGAAAGTTCATTAGCGGAGGAACAGTTGGTTTTTATACGTTTCCTTCAGAACAACCAGGAGAATTAGAATCTGCAATCTGAAGACCAACCAATCTCTATTGTTAGGCACATGGTAGTTAAATTGCCAACTATACAATCCGCAATTGGTAATAAGACCTATCCAGTTTCTATAAATCTTGTTCCACCACCAATACTTCCACAGCCGAAATACATGTTGCACTTACTCCGAGCCGCACACTGAGAACGTGCCTGCTTTCTTCCGATTAATTAGTGTAAGTGCGTTATCAATTCTTCGTAGCATCCAGGCAGGGTCCTACCCTAGATTCTGCAAAAATGAAATACACCAGTTTCCAACAAACATGTTCCCAACTAGTCGACATCAACTATACTACTCATTGCAGTTTCCCAAACCTCGCAATTAACACACTGTCTTCCCTAAATTTTCTGCCCTAGAGATCAACGCTGGGACCCAAGTTGCCAAGAACGCACGTTGCTACCCCCATCCATACTGTATACAAACAAGTTCGTAAAATTTCCTTTTCAGGCCTTAATTGGTTTTCTACTATAGTAAAGCAGCTCACTTATAATATTGACAATTACTATTGGTCTTGGCTAGGTCTTGTTATGTACGAAGTTAGGCACCGGCGAAAATAAAGCAGTTGGCACTGATCCACGTGTTGGGTTGAAAACCAGTTTCTTAGAATATTATATGGCATAAGTTTATATCCAATTGATTAGGATGAATCAGTTAATGCATACACAGAATGACTATTAATTAAAAAATGTTGGCTCAAAGTTGTTTCTCGTTAACAATGCCTTGGAGAGACACATGTGTAGATAGATTTAATTAAAAATCCTTCCTTAATGGTTCACCGAAGATTTCTTATCACTAGGGACAATCAATTCATTCTAATTAATTTAGAAACGCATTGAGTATAAAATCTGCGTAGAAAGGCACTACTTGCCTAACTTAGTAATTGTTATCGGTATACCCGCCTGTGATTCAATACTACAACTCGATCAATATTAATATTATTAAATCCTTCTTTTGTCTTCGATTAAGCCATATATATATATGTACAAGAATAAATTATGCAAATAACTTAATCGTCAACTTCTATCTATATAATGTACAGTAATGCAATAATTCTCATTCATCCATCAATCATGTTATTTCAGTTTCCAAACTCAGATCAACTGGATGTTTAACATTCCAGGTTTGTTTTAGTAATTGCAAATCACGTGCAATCTTGGATATTCCATGAGGTGATCCTAAGCATATAATGTAATGTGTTTACTCAATTGATTCAATACTATAGTCGGATTGGAATTGACCTTCGTACTCCTTTTTATCGAAACCAGTTTCGGGGACACCAATAGTTTGAAGCTGTCTAACAAGTCCACCTTTTAATAACACTCTTTCTAAGAAATTTCTTTCAAGGTAACCAAAATCGAATTGAGAGTTAATTAAATAAACCTTCTTTGACATAATAATTGGATCTGCTTGTTTACTAGGGTTAGGCTCAGCATCAATAAACGTTGAGAACAAGTGTTCCGGGAGCATATCACTGGATCTTCCTCTCATTCTACCCGCTATAGTAACAAAACTAGAGAGATTCTTCAATGCATCATTTCCCAATACAATTGTTGAGTTCAATCCTTTGAAAGCCAATCCTGTTAGTGAACTAGTATTAATCAATAAAAACTTGAATTCATTTTCTTCTTCTTTCTTCACGAAGAAGCCTTCGTCACCATCCTTAAAATTGAAGATCTTTGAAAGTTTTCCAGTCTTTCTTAATAACTTCTCTAATTTGAAGGCACTAATATCATCAGGGTAAACTATTAGCATACGCTCATCTCTAATACTTTCTTTTTTAACTAATTTAACAAGTCCAGAAACTAGAACTTGAAGTTCAATTTCTTTTAACTCTTTAGATTTCCTGTTCATTATCACTCTTTTAATATTTCTATGCTTTTGATAATATAAATCATCACCTTTGGAAATTCTATACAGTTTAGTCATCCAGTCCCTCACACTATTACCATATTCGAAAGGGATCATATCAAATAAATCAACTTCAATTTTCTTATTATCATTGTCAGCAACCTTTTCATTCTTTATACTAGGAACAACCAATATAGAACTAATACCAACATTTTCAGAAACACTTTTATTAACAGGTAATTGAGATGAGCCTTCAAAAGTACCCAACTCGACAAATCTATTCCAATTAATCCATTTCGTCGATTCTTTTAACTGTTCGATTAATGATTCATCAATTGTAGAACCGACAGTCAGAATAACTTGAGGATGTGGTTCATTGTGTTTTCTTCTGTAATCTTGCAATTTTAAAACGTAATCAAGTAAAACAACAACAGGTTCTTTCCTTTTTGTATCTAAGTAAAAAACAGGGTCGAGCATGCTATCGAAATCATCAACTTGAATTAAGCCTAGCCCTTGTATTCTTAGATAACCCATACCTCTAGTAGATAACAAATCCAACAGTCTTTGCGGAGTGGCCACTAAAATAAATGGCATAGGATGTTCGGCCAAAATGTCTTGTTGTCTCTGTTCAGTTTCTCTATCTGATCTATATAGAAATTGAGCCACATCATTTATATCAGTTTCTTCTTTTGTTATTCTATTCAATTCTTGTTGAATTTCTCCTATTATTTTCTGATATTTTAATGCAATTGGGTTAGATTTCACTATAATTAAATTCGGTATGCTTGCTCCCCTTCTTGGATTTCTTTTATGTACAAAAGCAGACATGATTAATGCGAATGTTCTACCAGTCCCTGAATCTCCTTTAGCTAGTGAACTCAACCAGCCTGTACTTAAAGTTAACAGTCTTTTTTGGAAATCGGTGGGTTTATTATTTCCTAAATAGTTCTTAAAAGCTTCAGCCAATACTGGATTGTCAACGATATCATCAAATGTTGAATCATCGTTTAATTTAGTCAGGCTGATTCTATCTGTTGGTGTTGAAGCTTTTGTTACATTATAATTCTTAATGATATGGAAGTTCTTTGCTATATCATCATTTAGTTCATCCTTTAATCTCTTTCTTGTTCTCTTTATTTCTCGATAGTACTCTTGTTTTATTTCTGATGGCTTTAATATTTGGTCTTTACCTGTTTTAAGATCATCTGCAATCTCAGTCAGTAACGCTTCGTCACTTTCATCCTGATGTAATTTCTCTGTACTATTCTCATATTCATTATGCTCGGGTCTCGATGTATTCCTTCTCCTGACTACAAAATCATCAAATTCTTTATTTATAAGACTCCTAGTCGAAAATGGAGAAGTCTGTTGAAACAATTTTGGAGAATCAAAAGATCTTAATGCATTATTGGGGTGATTTCGTATGAGTGTGAAATTTCTGGGTATTCTAAGATATCGTTTGGACATTATGGAACAACAAGTGGAAGTTATATACACGAGATTTGATGGAACTGGATTTATGTTTGTAAATCATGATTGAATTATCTCTAACCGAAAAATAAATTTTTATTCTCAGAAATCTGGAAGCGCATTTGAAAGTGGCACAAGATTTCCAATGGCGCAGTATTAGTTGTTTCACGACAGTAAACTTCCCTGCGCCAGAGATAGTCAATAAAGGATGAATTATGACTATTAGGATAGTCCAAGTTACTATAAGATACAAATATAAAGGTCAAAGTATTCTGGACTGATAATGCATTGTATGAAGCTCATCGATCAAGATTGGCTTTTCATAACTGCCTTAATGGATTTCGGGGTCTTCATAAATAGGATATTTCTAATGTCTACAATAACTTGAGCTTAAACGAGAGGCAAAAGATTCAAAAATAAAATTATTATAATACTACAAAAAAACTTATAAATACCTTAATAGAAGGCCAAACTAAGTTAACTGATCGATCAGATTCTTAACGGCATCTTTCTTCATTTGTTCAATGGCCTTGTCATCCATAGTTGTACTTTCAACAGCAACGTCATTATCAACATCCATGCCATCAGAATCAGCACAGCCTCCTCCTTCACCATTACTTGCATTATTTGGATTAGATGTAGCAAGCACGTTCATTTCCATTTCTTCAGATAAAGTTAGCATTTTAATTCTCTTTTCCACAGCTTCACAAGTTTTTTCAATGTTATCTATTGTAGTCATATCAGCAGTTATCTTTTCTTCGTACTTCAATATTAAGCTTTCTCTGGATTGATGTAATCGGTAGCTGTTTAGTAAGTGGTGTAAGTTAATTAAAATAATTCTAATTTGTTCTATTTTATCATATGCATATTTAGGATTTTTAGCTATGAGCCCTATAAATTCAAGAAAATTTAACAATAGTGATTTAGTCATCTTCTTCAATTCCTCTATTCTTTCTTGTGTGAAAATTTCTTCTTCCTCTTCTTCCTCTTCTTCATCAACTTTATCTTCTTTCGGTTGGTTTTCTTCTCCAATTGGTTTTGCTGTTTGTGCCTTGGGTATACTTTCGTACAACTGTTGAATTCCTGAGTTCTTCAACGTTATAAACTTATCTTCAAAATTCCATATTTCACCAAAGGATCTATAAGTTGATCTAGGTGGAGGAAGGGGTGGCACCAGGAATCGAAGGTTCTTTATCTGTGATATTTGTTCATCTGTTTGGCCAATTCTCTTCAACTCTTTGAGTTTGGAGACGTTCTCATTAGTGAAATACTTCACATATGGAGGTGGAGGTGGATATAATGATGATATATGGTCTTCTGGGGGCTGTTCTGACATTTGTGAACCTGTATCTGTGTGTATAGGTTGTACTGTTACTACGTGTTTTAAGTGGACGTACTACCCGTTTTGCTGTAAATAAACAGGAATCGAATCGAGCGTTCGTTCGAGTCTGAAAAGATGAACAGAATTTACAGATTCGCCATCAGAGCAAGTTTCCTTACACTCCACACGCAGCACTCCACCTAAGAATCATCTAGCATGTCTGAAATTGCCAGTATGTATCCGATGTCATCTTCTAGCCTCCTATATACCTTGTGAACTACTGAAATTGACTTACTAACCCTTTCAATGGCCCCGCTGATTTCCAACGGCGGATAACCTTTGTATTCATTCTGAAACAGACCCTCCTTCAGAAGCGCCATCAAACAGACCAAAGAAGAAGAAGCTAGAAATCAAAAAGTGGACAGCAGTTGCCTTTTGGTCATGGGATCAAACTAACGAAACTTGTGCTATTTGCAGAAACCATTTGATGGAGCCATGTATTGAATGTGCTAGTAAAGCTGATAGAGCACCATGTCAAAGAGCTGTCGGTGTGTGTAATCACTCTTTCCACTTACACTGCATTGATACTTGGATTAAAACGAGAAACTCTTGTCCATTGGATAGTACTGATTGGAATTTGAAGGAAGTCCAAGGTGGTGCTAGTTGATTTTATGATTTGCCTGGTATTATTTGTTGAACAAATTAGAGAGAAATGGTATCATGATTCGTATTTTCTATTCTACATATTGCATAGGCAAATTCATCTGTTTATATATAATCTAGCTTACTTTTTTTTATTGGTTTAGGGTTTTTTGAGTTTAGTTATAGCTCGTTGCATTAGTTATATTCGATTAATTAATACACGACGGTACTTTCTATCTTCTTTATTGTGACAATAAATTGTACTATTGAAAAATAAATTAAGATAATAAATTTAAAGAAAAGCTATAAATATTATAGAATGTAAAGTATAAATAAAGCAAATAAAAAAGAAAGGGATATTTAAAACCCGCTCTAGAAAACAAATGAGTTTACCAGATTTGGTATTCGTCGAAGTAATCAATTCTTTCCTTGTATTGAACCACTTCTCTAGAAACAGCATGTTTCAAGTCATCCATTAATTTAGGTGGGCCACAAGCAGCAATACCGACTGAGCCTCCTCCGAAAGCATTGATTTCTTGAACTAGCACTTCTTCAATGTTAGGTCTACCAAACTTGAAGTTAATGAATGATGGGTAATCACTGGAAATTTCTTTGTCTTTTTCAGAGGTACTTTCAGAAGAAGAAACATTTTTATCTTTTGAGCCTGGGAACCCAGTTTCTCTAGTTAGGTATACATCAACGATAACTCTAGTGTCCTTCAGTTTAATCAGCATTGAGTCAATGTATTGTTGTAAGTCAGTAAATGATTTATGAACCCAAATAAATTTAACATTTTGTGGGGATGACTTTTGCGATAAATCTAAGGCATGTTCGAAAATACCTGGAACACCGGCACCACCAGTAATCAGTAAAGCGTTTTGATATTTACCAACTGGAGAATGTTCACCATATGGACCTTCAACACACACTCTTTTTGTGATTTTTCCACCTGCTTTAACTAATTGTTTGTGAATTCTACTAGTAATCCCTCTTTTCACCTTGATAAAGAAAACCAAAGACTCGCCGTCATTTAAGATAGTAAATGGATGGTTT
Source organism: Ambrosiozyma philentoma (assembly GCA_003707675.3). Classification (NCBI taxonomy): domain Eukaryota; kingdom Fungi; phylum Ascomycota; class Pichiomycetes; order Pichiales; family Pichiaceae; genus Ambrosiozyma; species Ambrosiozyma philentoma. The sequence continues at coordinate 272,992 of PPKZ03000002.1, forward strand.
TGGAACCATAATAACCAATCACTAAAGTAAACATAACCGAATTGACCAGGCTTGGAATTAAAGGTCTTTGGTTTTCTAACAACAACCTTAAAAGTATCTTCGTTCAGTAACTCGATTTCAGCAGATTGGTATCCAAATAAGCACATTCTACAGACTCTAATTATTCTATCAAAACCCCAGACTGCACAGGCGGCAATGATCCATTCACACCAACCTAATGTGTTACAATGATACCAACACATAGCAATAAAACCAATAGCGAGAATGATGTGGAAGTATAAGAAAATTTCATAACCGTAATTTCTAATAGGATGTAATGAGAATAACCACAGAAGACCACCAAGAATAGTGGCAACAACACCAGCAACCCAGTATAAATCACTGAATTCAGATGTGTAATAACCACTAACGTAAACAGTATAAGCAACCGAATGAATCATAGCGTCAAAGAACATATATCTAGCAACACATTTATGGTATTGAATAAATGAAGAATATTTTATTCCGGTGATAAAAGTGAGCAAACTGTTTCTACCTGCAAATAGAATCAATAAGGGAACTTCCGCAAATGCTAAAATACCAGTTCTATCAGCAACATATCTTTGCCATTCAGTAGTATAATTTCCCCATAATAAATAATGAGTTGGACTTGCGCGGTATGGGTAGCACCAGAAAACAATGTGAAGAATAGTAAACCCAGTAATGATCAAAGAGTCTAGTCTATCAGGGAACAAACCGGTGAAGATTTTCCAACCACCCCAAGCCTGGGCATGTCTACCTTTTGGATACATAGCTGGTAATGTCAGATATGATCTAATAGTATTGATAAATGTATTTGAGAACTTTTGTATTAAACCAATCTTAGTCATGAAATTGAAGATAGTGGCAAATAACATAACAACACCCCAGTAGACACATAGACCAACACCGAAGTAGGTTGCATCATCCAAGTTCACATAAAATGGCTTGTAACCAATATAAACTTCATTAGTAAGAGTCATGTTTGGAGCAACGGCAACATAGATTGGTAATGATAAGTTAGCTATGGTGGAAGCATCAACTTCATTTTCGGTAGCATTGAGATACTGATCTTTGTAGAATTCCCAACCTGGATTATAGTTTGAATAATCTGCACATTTCTTATTGTAGAACTTAAAATACTTTGTCATAGAGTCAACATCACCATCAATCAACTTGGAAATACACAACAACTGTGAATCAATATTTGGAGGGTATGCGCAAAGGGAATCGTAGTACAAGGAGTATTCACCACCCAAAAGACCCAGAGTGTAATCATAAGTGTAACCAGAATATTCAATTGCTTCTTCACAAGACCAGAATTCTGCAGCTCCTTCCTTAAGGTGAAACTCAGTTTTCCACGCTGCGGCAGCTTTGGCAAGAGATGTATATGTTGATAGTAATAAGATCAAAGTTCTGAACAACATGATGTCAAATGATCTTATAATTAAACAATGAAGTTTGAATGTAATAGTCAGAAAGACCCTTAAATAGATCAGCAAGGACTGGGGATGACAGTGGTTTATATATAAAATTCTGGAGAACCAAATTATATTACAAATTGAAATAAATCCCGAGTCATCTATCTCGTAGAAAGTAAGAACTTTTAATTAACTGAATTTAACTGGTGGAATTTGACTCGTTGAAAATATATGACTTCAGATGCTCCTCCTTCTGCAGGTTCGGATTGAAACTAGGCTTTAGATTATATATTTCTATAAGGAAGAATATATAATATGCACATATATATAACTTTCTGATCCCTTTTTGGAAATACGCGGTTGCTGTTGCTGGAATCTTTTTTTTTTGATATACGTATATATTCTATCTTACACTTGTATATGAACTATATGTATGGTTAATATAAATGCTACAACTTGAAAGTAAGGTTTTATGCTTCAAAATACGCTGGGAATTGGTATAGAGAAGTATCTGAACACGCCACTAGATATGCAATGCAAACTCTCTCATTCCTCTCCTCAGAATTGATGCACCTCTGCCAGATGGCCAACTGACATATAATTCTATAAGGCTATATTATTTTGCAAAATACAATATATATTAAAGTCCCCTGGATATAAACGTATTTGCGGATCTGGATTTAGAAATTATGTAGGAATACAATTTATTTCATTAGTATTGGCTATCAGGGTCGGCAATGGCATCAAGGTGGTCAAGCGATTTCCAAGTCTAAACAATAATGCTTCCCCAGCAGCCAAGAGTTTTACCAAGGATTTGTCGGGATTAATTACCCCTAAAATGGAATCCTAGAATTAAGACTGTAAGCTGCTTATGGATGACAGATATACATATATCTGACAAGCTATACTATGGTAGGAATGCCTAATGGAAATTTAGTATAGTTAATAATTAGAGAAAAGCAAAAAGTTCTAGCATTTACATTTAAATCAATGGATATATAAAGTTTCAGGGTCCCCGGGTACAATATATTATGTATGTATGTAATAAGAAAGGATAAACGGCAACGGTCTCAGGCCCACAATCACGTTTTTTACCTCGGGGATTGCGATCTGCGGTGATTCAATATTCATGGAGCGTTCCAATTGTACCATGTTTACCTTCCAATCTTTCTATATGTGGAGTAACAGGCTTTTTATATGCACTTATCCGTTGCGATACAGCTAATTCATGGATTAACCGTCCTTTCTAGATGGTAAAAATTAAGCATTTTTAAGCTTTAATTAAATTGATCTTTTAAGGAACTAAGCTGCCTGGGCATTTGCCAATGTTTAATTGGCTGCACTGGGCCCAATGTTCTCGGATACCTGCATATACAAGTGCACTGATGGGCGAGATAATTTAAAATTTTTCATGTACGTCTGTTGGTGCAAAATATTCTATCCTCCCCTAGGTCTAGTACTTCAGCCATATAGATCACGTGAGATTATAAAACTGTGTAGGTGAACACTTATCTTCCGGCTCGGGATACTACTTATGTTTAATTGAGGTAATTTTGCATGACCCTGAATGGTTGGTATCACCGTCCTCCTTTGCATATAATTAAAGTGACTCCAATCGGGATTCGGGATTCGGAACCAAGACCCTTGTCATTTTTATCTGATCGATCTGATCAGAGCAATTGGACCGAGATTTTCCGAGATATCTTATAATCTCAACATCTAGATATTTCAAAGACTTCATAAATGTTGATAACAACCCATTTATAGTTTAGTCTACTAAGCCAGGCAATTTTATAACGATTAAAGCTTCCTTCAGTTTCCCTCATTTTCTAGCTTCGAATTTGTATATTGAGCAAGCGCAATTAAAATAAAGTGTCATGGCATTATAGCTGCAATTAATAGATTATGGTCAGTTAAATTAATTTCAAAGGGTGGTAGTGCTGGGCGATTTTCTCTTTACTGGGTTTTACACACTAGTCATCTTTTTTACAACAATTGAATTTTGCATTGTATTGTAGTGTCTAATGGGAATTTGTTCTCTATTCGATTTTAAGCTTCCCATCAGAAGATGCATGAAGTCTTCACCGCAAACAGTATCTTTAGCTCGGCTAGCTATGTAGTGTTTTATGCAGCTAAAGTTGCTATATGCAACACAATTCATAGACCCTTGGATACAAGTATCTCATGGTAGTAATTAAAAAAAACAGATTCTGGCTAAAAACATTAAAATATCTATAATAGTTAGTTTTCATATAATTTTTATATAGGGACTATGCGTACTTCAATTTTTCAGTTTGTTGTTTAGTGAAGGATTATTGACTTACTCTGTGGGAGTTGAAATGCTGCAAAACCGTTAGAATATGTGTATTGCTATAAGTATTAGAGCAAAGGTAAAAATACAGAACATAGCTGTTTGAGATCCTGGTGATCTGAGCTAAAAAAGTATATATATAGAGATAAAGAGTATGCCGACAATCCGGTGCATCCTAAATGAAGAACTCAAAATTATATAAGCTAGGGACAGAGATATACACAGGGGTCCCAGATAATGTAGAAACATTAATAGAGTATTAGCAGAAAGATATGTGACATTCTCATCCCATTTAAAGAAGATAAATAAGGGACTATCGACGCAGGTGAAGTAGACTACAGGACAGTGCCATTAGAATTCAAAAATCAAATTAAGTGGTATTAACAAATTTAAAGAGACAATTATTATTTTGGATCCGGCATATTCAAAGTATTATAACTACAAGATAATATTAGACATGCATAAAATATATAAACATCTGGTGTGTAAATATATTAGATTCAAAAGACGTTAAGATGCATTAACTAATAAAACTAATCGGCTTTAGATTTTTTTAGTCTTTCACTAATCCTCAGACAGTTCACTTTTTTTTAGTATTATTTTTTTAACCTTACTCGAAAAAGTTTGTGTTTTTTGTGAATTTTTTTTCATTGTTTCGGTCTACTTGTTACTCCTTTTGGAAATAGGTTTGGTCCAATCATTAATTCTTATGTTATGTGGCTGCCTTTCCAAAAGAGCATTCCCACAATTGAGCCCTTGTTGGCTTTTTAATTGATTTACATCTCTCGTGGGACTGAATTAACTAAAATATCTGAATACGCACCAGTTTCAAGGATAATATTTTTGAGGCAGATGCCCATGGTTGAAGAATCAAGAGGTTCAACAGTCTCGTACCCCAGCGTAAAGGCTCATGCATGTAAACAACGCGAAACAAGACTGGAAGAAAGAATTTGTTCGTGTTGCTACGAACTAAAGGAGATCAGCAGCAGTTCTGGGGCCAACATGGAAATCATTCACTCCGTTTATGTAATTCTAAGTACTACATAAGCAGAAATACAAATTGTAGTTATTCGTGTACATAAAGAAGAAGTGAGATAGTATAGAGTACAAACAAAAATGGAAGTGGAGTTGTATCTGAAAAAGGTAAAACAAAACATGGCTAACTTTTAAAAGCAAATTAAAACAACGAAAAAAAAATAACATAGAGTCAAGTTTTTAAAAAAAACCAATATTAATCATAAGGAAACCTCAGAAAAAAAAACAAGTAAAAGAATTAAAGGTAAAATGGTAGGGTATCACTTGTTCGACTAATAAAAGTAAGTGTGTGGGGGCAGTGAGGAAGATTCATTGTTTCTTTTGAAAAGAGCCATTCATCTGTTCATCTTGTAAAACGTGAGCTGCTAACCTTCCTAGAGTATCCAACAAATTGGCGTTAGGAGCGGAACCACCAACCTGGGAAAGCCCATTAGCAGCTTCTTTTTGTTCATAAGGACTGTTTGGAGTTGGAATACTAGAAGCATGACGAGTATGTGAATGAGTTCGACTCTTATTTGGCGAAATATCAGAATAAGGAATTCCATTGTCATAAAGTCTTTTCTTAAGTAGATGATTTTCTTTCTTAAGCTTATCGATCTTATCGTTTTTCAAAGTTTTACAATATTTAATTAACTTTAGATTCTTGATATTAATTATTTCATTTTCATTCTTAATTATAGTTAGATTCTTTTCAAAATTTTGTAATGATTTCAGTAAGATTTGTCTTTCAGTTTGAAACTCTTCCTCATATGCTTTCATTTGGTGTCTTGCTAAATTTTTATGGAGATTAAGTCTTAATAATGCAGTTTGAATGTCCTTGAATTGGGAAGCTATAGTATCTTGATCAGGATGATCATCAGACAAAGTGGATTGGTACGTTGACTCTATTATTCCTAAGATCAATTTCACATCACCATCAATTTCATCAATATCATGCTTATTTCCATTGCTTGCTGGCTGTGTGCCGTTGACGTAAGAAGTAGCGGAAGTTGGCGTCGCAGGCGTTACAAGAGCGTTCTGGCCAGCGCTGTTGGTGCTTTGTTCATTAATCACCGACCCACTAGTCGAAGCTTCTTCCATGGTCGTGTTTTCAGAGTTCACATTGTCATTGAAGTCTGAAGCATTTACAGGAACCTCAGGAATTGTTGTTATTGTGAGTTTGTCTGTGGCAAGTAGAGTTCGAGTTGGCGTTGAGGTTTGTTGATACTTATTGCTTGAGGAGATGTTGTTTAATTTAAATGTAGATAGGTTAGGAGATGTCGCCGCTGTAGACACAGTCTGAGTAGAAGAAGCAGATTGAGAGTCCGACATTGTATCTGGAGAATCAAAGTCTGGCATTGATTGATCGTTGAATGAGGAGATTATATGTGATACCGGTTTGAAAGGGTGTTGTTTTTCTGTTTGTTTGAGTGAGGACCGCGTGCTTGGGACAGTCGAAGAGTTGAAGGAAAGACCACAATAAACAAAGGATTAAGATGGTATTGCAAAAGACTCCTATATCAGGGCCGGAACGCTAAAAATCTGAGTGTAAACAGGGTTAGTGACTGATCAGTTTGCACAGGTACAACATGCTATTACACGGTTTACTCTCTTTCCGATTCTGCTCTTTACGCGTACTGTTCTATCCCGCGTCGACACCACCAGAAAATGGGTCGATCGACCACAAACAATGTTTTGCAAACAAAAGGATATCAGCCAAACCTCTTTGATTTTAATGAAACAGTCAACAAATGGCGCAAACAGATATATACAAGTCCACATAAATATGGAAGTTCTGAATAGAGTCAACTATGGGGCTTTGCTCTCATTAGATCCAATTGATATCGATTCTAAAATTCCAGGTTCAATAAAGTCCATTAGAAGCATCTATTGGTTTCTCATCTCGACCTTTTGTATCAACTTATCATTCACTGTTGTACTACTGTAAGTAGTCAGGCCCAGCATTATTTTAATTCAAATGGGTTTTTACTAACATAGATACCCAGATTTGATCATTTTGTCTTTCATGGGTTCTTGACCAACAGAATTAGAGATGGTATGATCAGATTAGTTCAAAGATTTGGTAGAAAGTACAATGAGTCTGCACCTACTAGTCCTACAGTTGCTGAACCAGAACATTTGGAACGAGAATCTTCTGATTATATTAACACTCCTGGATTAGTGCTGGTCCCACTTGCAGACTTTGAATTTAAGACTGGCCCTTCTGCTCCAGGTGACCAATGAAGCTGTATGCCACCGTCCGACATCCGCTCAAATAAACTGTGGCTTTAATTTTTTCCTCATTGTGGTGATTCAAGAGTCAAGACAAATTGATTCAACTTCAGCTTGCCTTTCGGGTTTCATTTAAACCAAGAGTTCTAGCATACTATTTTCTTTTTCAAGTAAACAACAAAATATATTTATTTTACGATGAAAGTCCGATTCAAACCAATTGCTCGATATGCAAATTTCTTCAACAACCCCAGAAGTGTCATTAAGGCTTACGCACACCAACTTAATTCAAAATTCATTTTATCAATTATATCTGTAACTACTGCCACAGCTATAACTATGACTTATCAGCGACCACCACTTTCTAATGATTCAAGAAGACAAGCTAGAATTATTTTCCTGGACGAAGATGAAGAAGATGATGACGAAGACCAAGAAGACCAGGAGGAGAACAGAGAGAAACAGAGACAGAAAGCCATACAACAGAAGCCCCTATTATCCTCTATATTCAATATAGATGACTTTGAAGCAATAGCTAGAACTATTTTACCCTTATCAGTCTGGGGTTATTATTCAACTGGAGCAGAAGATCAGACCACCTTATCTGAAAATCGTAAAGCTTTCTCAAGAATCTTCTTTAATCCAAGAGTTTTAATTGACACAACTTCAACATCTTTAGAAACTGAACAATTTGGAAATAAATTTGACGCCCCATTTTACATAACTGCGTTTGCTGGTTCTAGAGGAGGTCATCCAGATGCGGAGTTAGCTTTAATTAGAGGTGCTTATAAAGGAGGAATCCCTCATATGATTCCAACTAGATTATCTGCATTACCGTTTGACCAGTTTGTTAGTGAAGAAGTTAAATCAGATCAAGCTGCTTTCTATCAGATTTATTTTGATTCCAGAAAACAAGTTGAAGAATTCCCAAATGTTTTAAATGACATAGAGCAAAATTATAAGAATATTAAGGCTATTTTCATTACTGTCGACTCATCAACAACTGGTAATAGAGAAGTTGACTACCGTAGTAAATATTTACTTGAAAATTCAGCTGAAACAGGCGTTGATGCCCTAACTTATAATACTGTGAAAAATAGAAATAAGGTCACTTGGGATGATGTTGCTAGATTTCAACAATCAACTGGTTTACCGATCGTATTAAAGGGAGTTCAAAGTAAAGAAGACGTTTTGAAAGCGATTGAGTTGGGACTGGGTGGTGTTGTTATATCAAATCATGGCGGTAGACAAATAGATTACGCTAAATCCTCAATTGAGATTTTGGCTGAAACTAACCAACTACTGAAAGATAAAAAGATTGATATTACTAAACATACTCTTGCATCTTCAAAGGAAAATAATACTGGTATTAGATTTGAAATATTTTTAGATAGTGGAGTTAGAAGAGGTTCAGATATAATCAAAGCTTTATGCTTAGGTGCTACAGGCGTTGGACTGGGTAGACCATTTTTGTATGCCATGTCTTCATACGGTCAGCCCGGTGTTGAAAGGGCTATTAATATTTTGAAAATTGAAATGGAAAGGGATATGAAATTACTTGGTGTCAATAAAATCAGCGAGTTGAATGAATCTTATGTTGACATAGCAGATTTGAAATACAGAAATCGTTGATATAGTATTTATTAGAATAGTTATCACTAGAGTAGTTATATAGAAAATAGTTTATAGTGTATACTCTGTTTGTAGAATGTTTTCTAAAACAAATTATGCTTTAAAAGTATAAAGGATAATATAAAGTTTGATGCGAATGAATTGTTCTTATATCCAGATTAGTTGAAATGCATCTTTTCGGATCCTGACCCCAACTAATTCTGTTCCAAAAATGCCTTATAATGTCTATCAAGATGAAGAACTTGTGTTTCAGTCGAAGAATTTTCCTTCAAAAACTTCAACATTGGCAACAGAATTGTTTTTAAAGTAGTCATCCGACTATCATTTAGGGAAGAACGTGAAGCTTCCTGGATCGTTTCTAGGTTACCATGTTTGTATCCTTTGACAATAAAATATGCTGTTTTGAAGTCGTCGTCCTTAAATACTAGTTTTAAGCTCTCTTCAACCTTTTTTGTAATCGGAAACCAAATACCAAGTCTGATCAATATATATAAAAAATAACATCGGTTTTCATCTAGTAACATCATAAAAACTCTATCAAAATGCTCTGAAAGATCGTAACCTTGAAAACCGAGGGATGGATATTTCCGCTTGCAATCATATAACATGGCATGTGGCACACATCCTCCCTTTGCCATTATACTTCCCTCTAGTTCCGCTAGAACATTATAGGAAAAATCGGGCATTCTTTCAATTATTTTCAATTCCTTGGCTTCTTTAATAGCTCTCATTGTTTTTGCAAATAATCTTGGATCTGACTTATTCTTGTCTAATAAACATCTGACAATTGTTTCTTTATGAGACGAGTGCAAAAACGACTTATCGAATCTTTCCCGCTTCACTAAATTATTCAAAATAGAATCGACTTGAGCTTGCCCCATACCTTGGTTTCGCACTATATATTCGAATATGTCAACAAATAATTTATTGCTCATTGGTATGTATGAAGTCTGGGGTGTCTGTAGAAGCAAGGCAGATCAATTGGAACTCACGAAAGGCATTATAGTAGTTTGGCATGAACCTTTTTAGATATGACTTTAGATAATCAAGTTTATCGTTTTCCTTGATCAATCTTTTAATAACATAGGCATGAATTTTGGTTAAGACTATTTCAGGCAAAGAGTCTAAGCCATAATCATCAGCAATATGTTTCAAAGAAGATTCTATTCTGCTAATAAGATCCTTCCTCACGGGTACATAAATGACCGATAACCACTTGAATGGAACTTTTCTGTTAGAATCAGCAAATAGCTTTCTGAATTTAACACTACTCCTTAATAATCTTGATATCCTTGGTTCGGTATTCAAGACTTCAGACCTGCCAACGTTAGCCCTTCTCCCTTCATCATTTTCATACGAATTTCTTAAATCTGGCCAACTGGATTTAGGAATCATAACATTTATAAGGTTAGAAGGAAATGGATCCAATAAATTTTGTTGATCTGTTAAAGGTAATACATTAGACTCATTAGGTCGATACTTTTTCCTCTTTGACCGAACAACGTCAAAGAGGCCAGCACTAAAAGATGAAGTCACAAAACCAGCTTTACCTATAGAACAAAGTAAATCGGACCAGGAATTGGACTGAATGTCGGCCCTCTTGATTAGTCGCTCTAACGTATAACCATCAACAAAATCGAGCTTCATTGATAATGAATTCTTGCCCAAAAAATTCAAGAAATTTTGAATGTTATCAACGCTTTCATTTTCCACCATATATCTAAAAAACGGGTCTTCTCCACAGTACTCATGTTTAAAAGAAGGCACCAATTGTTTCAACGCTCTTAGTTGTTTTCGTTTAGATGTTAACTCTTCATAACTATTTGATCTCTGAAAATAAGATATAAAAAGTGGAATAAAAGGGGCCATATTGTTATAATCTCTTTCCAATTCAGAGCTTAACTGAGCTAATGAGAAATCCTTTTCAAACTCGGGATATGACGTGAACAACAATAAAGGGATACAAGTCAAAGAAAGATCTGGAGTTTTAGGTTTAAACATATCATATTTAGAGTCGAAAGCTTTTTCGGGTGATGGGCAATACAATTTAAAGATACATTGAATTGGATCAGCTGCATTTGGAAAAAAGTGAATCAAGTAAGGGAACCAGATATCGGTATCGTTCTTCTTATCGATAAAATATTTAAATATGTAATTATGTAATTCATAGATCAAATATTCAGGGATAATAACCTTATGTCTTTGAAGTTTCCTGGAACGAGAGTAGGAGGAGAAATAGTTGAGAATGATTTGATCGAAGAACAAACTCAGAGTTTCGGCATTTAATACAGTGGGCAAAACAATCTTACCAAACTGTAAATCCAATAATAGTCTTGTTTCTTCATGCAGTGTTGTTGTTGAATCTGATCTTTCAGCCATCAATCCTAAATATTCATAACATTTGTCTTTAAATCCCAAAGGTAACAATAACTCGCCTATAGCATCACTTAATTGAGATTCACTATTTTTTCTCAGCACATTAGCCCTTTCTAGCCTTGTCAAAGGTCGATCTAGGGGTCCAATCTTTTGTATGCAGTTCTTAATTTTAGATAAATCAGATTCTACAGATGGCAAGAACTCAGTTGTGGCATCATTTTGGCTTAGCGCATCATGCCCCGTCACAGATGACATATATTCCTTATTATCAGATGGATCAGATTCTATTGGGAGCCATAGTTCAGTCTTACTATTCTTTATTCGAGTTTCACTATTTTTGTTCAACACATCAACATTTTTCTCCAGTCTTGAGGATGGCAGACATAGTGGTTCAATCACCCGTATTTCCTTGGTATTTTTAAATAAATCAGAATCGAAAGATTTGTAAACTTGAAAGTCCAAAGGGGTCAGATCCCTGTTACACGATCTATTATGAAATGACCTAACTGAAGTATTGACCTTAGCTAAATGCAGATGTTGGTGGGATCTAAATATAAAGTGTGATAGAAATTTTCGATTTATTTTAAGGAGGTTCCTTAATTGGAATGTATATAGGAACAGTCTTCGTATATTCATTACCACTCCATAGACGAAAACCTGTTGTGTAAGGTGTTATTTTCTTAAATTTGAGACATATAAAAATCCAAAATGTGGAGAGTTTTGAACTTTGAGACATATGATTCGCTGAAGCATCCTGCTGGACGGTGAGAGTCGTGCAGGTACACAAATCCGGATATCGAAACCACTAAGAGAAATGACCGAATTAGCTGATAGGCGGCTGATTTCCGATTGGCCAGTGAATATCGGTACTTGCTTTCCGCAAATTATCACAAACCACACTTATTATGGAATCCACAACTTAGTTCTCAGAAGTACACAAATCAAACTCCTTCCAAATTAAATGGATCCATTCACTATCCTGTCTTTTTTAATTCTGTTTCCAATAAAATTGTACCAACTTCAAAAGATATGAAGCGTTTTGTCTCATCCAATTTAGGAACTTGTTCTAAACCTTCAGGCAGAAATTTATCAACAATTGTCACGAGAAGACTACCCAAGCCCTCCAAATCAGGATATTCGAAGACTCACTCATCCAAATCAAAAATTCTATTGACATTCTGTGGCATTACAATTGCTTCTTCAATAATCCTAGCTTCTCAACAACCCAATTTATTAAATGAGTCTAGGAAGAAGAGATCACATAGAATTATAATCTTAGAAGATGATGACGACGATGAGGACAAAGAAGAAGAAGAAGAAAATGAGAAGAGAGAAAGATTAAGACAAGAAGCAATAGCTAACAAACCTCCAATAACCGCCATTTTTAGCATCAACGATTTCGAAACCATAGCTAAAGCAGTTTTACCGTTATCTTACTTAGGCTATTATTTCACGGGCTCAGATGATGAAATTTCGTTAAGAGAAAATCATTATGCATACGGTAGGATTTTTTTCAGGCCAAAATGTTTAGTTGACGTGACTCAAGTTTCACTAAGCACTGAACAGTTTGGAATTAAATTTGATGCACCATTTTATATCTCTGCATTTGCTGGTTCTCATGGTGGTCACTCTGATGCCGAATTGAACTTGATTAAAGCTGCCGGTAAAGAGAGCATTCCCCATATGATTCCATCGATGTCATCCATACCATTTAAGACAATACTTGATTCAACTATTGATGGCCAAAAAGCATTTTTCCAAATTTATATTGAGACTAAGGAACAATTTAACCAATTTCCTGAATATTTGAAAAAGTTAGAACTGGAACAAAAAAACAAAATAAAAGCTGTTTTCATTACTGTTGATTTGCCAGCGTTAGGTAACCGTGAAAAAGATTTTAAATTTAAATTAGCTTTAGACCCTGAAGCAGGTGATATTACCAACGGCACATTCACAGGACCAGATCAGCCAATTATTTCCTGGGATGATGTAGTCAGATTTAAAAGTACAACTGGTCTGCCAATTTGCGTTAAAGGCCTGCAAACCAAAGAAGATGTCTTGAAGGCAATTGAATCAGGTCTAGCTGGATGCGTTATTTCAAACCATGGTGGTAGACAGTTAGATTTTGCAATGTCAACAATTGAAATATTAGCAGAGACGCAGAAATACTTAAAGGAAAAGAAAATCGACACCTCTAATTTTGAAATTTTCGTCGATGGTGGAGTTAGAAGAGGTTCAGATATAATCAAAGCTTTATGTTTAGGTGCTACAGGCGTTGGACTTGGTAGACCATTTCTTTATGCTATGTCTTCATATGGTCAACCTGGTGTTGAAAGAGCCATTCAAATTTTGAAAACAGAAATGGTTAGAGATATGAAGTTGTTGGGTGTCAATAAAATCAGTGAGTTGAATGAAAGTTTAATTGATATTGAATCATTAAAATATAAAGGTTTCCAATCAACTGATAATTTATATAATTCAAATTACATTCCTGTTCCACCCCCATCATTTAAAAAGTAGGTAATAGCACTACTGTTTACAGTCCTATATACAAAATTTTATTTATTTATTTGATAATTTTAATACAGCGATATAGATTCATTAACAATATAAAGTAAAAAAATAGCGAGTGAAATAGTATAAAAGGGTATCAGTAAGGTTGAAATATAAGTTAACATCTTCATTAATTTAATTAAACAATAACGCAAGACGAAGATGGTGCCTTGTAAGATGTGTGTGGAATATCCCAAATACCATAATCAGCGTCATCGTCGGTAGTAGTTGGAGCTGTTTGTTGGGAGTTAGAGGTAGCTTTAGAGTTCATTTTGAACACGATATTTATTTTAGTGATGATGATCAATTCAGAGACATAGATTTCCGATTGAGATTTGCCAAACTGGAGAAAAAATATTGATATTTATATCACTTCTGGGGATTCTTAATTCTCATTCATTATTTGATGTTCGATCACGATTATAGATTCCACTAACATCAATGAAACTAACTTGACCTTCTTTATTTGATCTAACAGACAATCCAAAGTGATACTCTATTAAGGTTCATTAATTTGTCCAGAATAGGTAAATTCGTTGAAACAACTAACAGTTAATGAAAATCCTCAAAGATGTTTCATACTATATCGAACAATTCAGCAGAACAGGGTCCACCCACATAAGTCGCGTATCCCAGGCGGCTCGACGGATGATGGAATCTGAACTTGAAATTTTACAGATCAAGTTTGTTTTCGAATTCAATACATCAGTCTTTAAAAACTTGAGATGTCTTTGTTACTGGACTGTTGCGATAAACACTGCTGTTATTATACTTATCAGTGGGCAGGTACCAACACATTCATATTCACACTATAGAGATTGGTTTGTCAAACTGACACTTTATCTTATGCTTTAAAAGCATATTGGAATCATAGGTCCTAGTTCCATCATTCCAAGAATTTGATGAAGGCAGATTTACACAAACATGTATGTATCCAGTTCACAGTTGAACAGTACAAGCTATTACTATGTACCATGTATTCAAAGAAATTTAATCATAACTAAGCTCAAACTTTGGATTCAAACTCGCCAGCAATTCGCTTTTGAATGCAGATCCCGGCTAACCCTTGAATCATTTCAATTAACCTTGCATACTTAACTTCCATAGTTGTAGTTACATCTTAAGGGTCGGCTCAAGAATAAACACAAATTCTCAGTAGCGTGGTCAATCACCAATCTCACACAGTAATTCACCAACACGTCTTAATCGTGATGTTTACGAGACGCGCTCTAGAATTGCACCGAGTTTGCGCCCGGCTTATACTGCTAAAAAAAGAAAATAGCGACGCGTCGGATCGGATTGCCTGCGCCGAGGGAGAGCGCCTCATTACTGTTAGGGATTCGAATATAGTTGAGTGGACCGAGTATATATGAAAATCGATTGAAGCATGGGTAAACACCGATATATATATGTATATATATCAATGTGCGATTATCTAGAAAATAGAGACTATAGGGAAGAAAGCGCCGACTCACCGTTCACCGTTGACAAAAACAGAAAACAGCAGCAAATTTCAATTTTCTCAGCATTTTTCTTAGCTTTGCGCCTACCTCAAAACACTTAAAAGCTGTAGCTACACTCCTGGGCTGCCAGTTCACGTCCTTCTGATCCAGATATAGCACAGTGTTTCACGAATCAATGGATCTTGCCTATGATAGGGAACAGGGCCGCCGAAGTAGAAGAATTATTGAGCATCGGTATAGTAATCGTGTCTATTTAAACCCGTCCCTCGGGGTACTAAGAAGAGTCGTGCGTCGCCCAAGTCGACGCAAAATCAGAAGCAAAACGAAAAGCAAAGAAACACCTTTACAATGAACATCTGCTAGTTTGAGTTTTGGTTCCCCCTTTTCCCCAATCATACAGACTTCAAGTTCAGTTCAGGTTCAGGTTCTCCAACTCCAAAACAAGATCTTCCAGTTTACTTGTCTCTACCTCTGTCTCTGTTTGCTTCCCTCTTTTACCTACCCTCGTTTACTATAACACAGGCTGATCTGATCTCTCTCCCCTTTGAGCACTTTACACTATATTCACCTCTATTGCGACTTGAAAATTTTAATTTCTATTATTGATCTTGATTCCTCCATAATATATCATTATATACAACATTTAAGAATATGAAGATTTTTAAAAAACTTGATAATCTGGTGTACACTCTAATACTGTGTTCAATATCAGCGTCCGCTAGAGAATTATCAGCTACTTCTTTAGTCTCTTGTGCAGATGACTCTCAAATTGAACCTTCTTACTTCAATGTGGTCTTTAACCCAGATTCCCGTGCTTTAACATATGATATCTCTTTAACCACTGAACTTTCAGGATATATCTACGCTGATGTCAAAGTTTATGCTTATGGTTTTGAAATCATTCAAGAAAACATCAATTTTTGTAATATTGGTTGGAAACAATTTTGTCCAATGTATCCGGGTTCCTTGGAAATTGAGTCTATCGAGTACATCTCTGAAGACTATGTCAATATGGTTCCGGGTATCGCCTACACTTTCCCTGATATTGATGCATTTGTTAGATTAATCCTTACTAATTCGACTGGCGAACAAGTTGGTTGCATTCAAGCAAGTTTTTCAAATGGTAAGTCTGTTTCTCATGTTGGTGCTAAGTGGGCTACTGCCGTTGTTGCTGGTATTGGTTTATTAGCTTCTGCTATTTTATCATCTTTTGGTAATTCAAGTTCTGCTTCAAGAATCTCTGCCAATGCTGTTTCTTTATTTACTTATTTCCAATCTGTTGTTATTATTTCAATGACCCACGTTCAAGAAGTTCCTCCAATTGCAGCTGCTTGGTCCGAAAATTTAGCTTGGTCAATGGGTTTGATTCAAATTAATTTCATGCAAAAGATCTTTAGATGGTATGTTCAAGCCACTGGTGGTACTCCAACTCAATATTTAACGAACTCTTCTGTTTCAACTTTAATTCAAAGATCCATAGCTTATTCTAAAAAAGCTTTAAAACATTCAATCCCATTTTATCCTCTATTAGAGTGGTTAATTCCTTCAGTTTTTAAATCTTCCCCTCAAGATGATTACATTTCAGAATATCTAGATTATCAACAACAACAAGAGCAACAGCAACTTTTATTTACCTTAGAGGAAAGAGCTTCTTCTGATGACATGTACAATTTAAGAGGTAATGACTATTTGAAGATCATCAGAGGTATGGAAAGAGTTGGTATGAAAGCAAATATCGAGCCAACTTCCATCGTGTGTACTGGTTTCACCTTTTTTGTTTTATTTTTGTATGTGTTAGTCGCTGTTTTCTTCATCTTTAGACTGATAACTAAATACTCTAAAGGTAACGGTTTCTTCCATTCAAGAGAAAGAAATTGGAATGCTTTATTAAAAGGTGTTTTACAAAGATACATTTACATTGGCTTCCCACAATTATTAATCTTATCACTATGGGAGTTCACTAAACATGATTCTGCTGCAGTTGTTGTCATTGCCGTTTTATTCTTAATCTTGGGTTTGGGTATTATGGGTTGGGCTTGTTACAGAACTTTAACTTTTGGATCTATCTCGGTTCAATCCCATAACAATGCTGCTGCTATCTTATATGGTGATCCAAATGTTTTAACTCGTTATGGATTCTTTTACACTATGTTTAATGCTAAGAAATATTGGTTTGGTGCTGTTATTTTACTCCATGTGTTCATTAAAGGTTTGTTTGTTGGGTTGGCTCAAAAATCAGGTAAGACTCAAGCTTTAGCTATTTTCCTTTTAGATTTAGCATATGTCATCTATCTAATTAGGGAGAAACCATACTTAGACAGACCAACCAACATTGTCAACATTTTGATGGCTGTGGTTATGACTTTGAACTCCTTCTTTTTCTTATTCTTCTCAGGTTTATTCAATCAACCAAGTGCAGTCAGTTCGGTCATGGGTTTAATTTTCTTCTTCCTGAATGCTATTTTCTCGTTGGTGTTATTAGTTCTGATCTTAGTCTATACTGTGATGTCAATCACTTCCAAAAATCCAGATGCAAGATTTGCTCCAGCCAAAGATGATAGAACTTCCTTCCAAAAGAAGGATAATAATGGTGATGCCGTTCCTGATGGAGCTCAAGAATTGATGGATTTGGGTATGGTTGCCAAAGATCATAATTCTAACTGGGCCAATGAAATGTATAAATTGAAAAACATGGTCGAGTCCACAGATAACACAGCTACAACAACAACTGATAATCCAGATAAACCATTAGATTTAACTGAAGAAGAGGATAGAACCTTTGGCTCGAAGTTGGTTTCTAGATTAACAGGTAAGAAATCATTATTACGTAGAAACTTGTCGAAGCTATCAAGAAGATCGACAACAAAGAAACTAGGTAATTCAAACACAACAGCTGTCCCAACAGCAATAACAACCGAAAAAGAAGCATCACCAGCAACAGACAGTTCCGACTACAATGACAGTCCGATATCTGCTCAATCAGGTGATGGTGAAAAGCGTAGATCACCAGGCCATGAATCCTTTCTAGGCTCACTGAGCTTAGATCCAGTTAAAGCTTCCAAAAACGCACATAACAGAACGGAATCAAATACTCCAATAATGGATACTTTTGCTGACGGTCCATTTAAGGGACATTCTAGAGATTTCAGTAATGGAACCACTGGGAATAGTTATGAGGATTTGAGTTTATATAATGGTAATCAACAGGAGACTACGACTGCTAAAGTTGTTTTGAATGATGATGCTGGAGCAACGGGTGGTAATGGTGTTGCTGGTAATAAGTATAATTACTTATAGTGATTTACTTCTTTGAAGTTGAAATAATCGTTTTGTCTTCAGTGTTTGTCTTTTTGTTGTTGATACCTTTGTTGTTACACTTGCTTTTTGTTTTGAACTTTATTTTGAACTTTTCTGTTTTATTGACAACAAGCGTTGCCCAAGTTTTTTCTTAAAGATTTCTTCAAGAAAAAAAAAATTACCGAAAGAAATAGACTCCATCATTATTAATTTACATATTGGTTGTTGAAAATAATCACGCTGTGTTTTTGTGTGATATTATCTAGGTTTACTGGCTCATACATATATCATTACCCCTCGTTCTTCTTTCTTTCTTATTTGATTAAATATTTTGTCAATAATGTGTATATTAGTTATCCTTTTTTTTAGTTTATTATTTACTCTCTCTCTCTCTCTATCTCTGTTAGTTATCTTCTCATCATCTCATCTTTTATATCTTGTTAGCCTATTACAACTTCTCCTCCTCCCTTCCTTCATTCCTTTTATGTTGTCTTTATTATTATCATATCAATTGTCTCTTTACTTTATATGTCTCAATTTTCTTTCTTTGTTTTCTGTTTCTTTGTTCTTGTTGTTGTTGTTCTTACATACACAACTGAGTGTCTGGTCTGGTCTCTCATTTATATTACGTACGTACTCTTTTTTTTTTGTCTGTATTCATTCATTTTATTGTTGTTTACCTTTTTGTTACCGTTGCTTTTGTCTAGTCTATAAGTTTGTTTTACTATTAAGTCTCTCTTCTTCTTGTTTATTGTTTATTGTTTGTTAGAAATACTAATTAATTTAAGAATAGTACTGGTTTATGAAATATCTGTAACCTTTTTTTTGGTTAACCTAGTAAGTTGATTTAAATTAAAAGTAAAAAAACACTGAAAGAATTTAAAAGAAAAGGGGCAAGCAAGAATCGAATAGAGTAGAAACAATATGGATATTTACAATATTAATTAATTTATTTTTTCTAATTGAACAAAGACTAAAACTTAACCACGATGCAACAAGTATTTCATTTTTTTAAAGTAACACACGTGATGTAAAAGGCGTTACTATATAATAAGATACAACAACAGAAATACACAAACACAAGCGAAAAACAAAAATAATAATGATGGAAAATACGAGCAGTATTGGAAAGGATAGATGGAGGAAAAACAAAACAAAAAAAGATCAACTAATGAAGGAAAAAAACTAAATGTTTAAACTAAGAAAAAGAAGGTGGGAAAAAGCAAACAAATAAAAATGGTAATCATAATTTTTTCAATGCATAAACTCGTATATGGGGTAGGGGAGCCAAATTAAACAAGTTTCAACCATAACTATAATTCATAACGCAAAAAAGCACACACAACAACTACAAATTTGAAGTAGAATCGCAAAATATAATGGAAACATATAGACATAATTAGACGACCTTTTGTTTAATGAAAAAAGTTTTTAAAGTCTTCAACTGGAAATAACAAATACAAGACAAGATAATGAATTGAAAAATCACCCACTTGACTGCACCACCATTAACATCTTCAGATAAATCTCTAAACACTGCTTCTTTATGTCTGAACACTTTATATTCATTTTTCAAATAACGTAATGCTTTAGATAACTTTTGAATTTTATGTTGGATTTCTTCACCTGCAGCTTCACCTTTATCCAAAATGGATTTGTCCCCAGTATCAATATCAATTGTGACTCTAGCCTTATGGTTGAGTTTGTAACCTTGATTAGTTTGTGGTCTTAGACAAATCTTATGCTCACCACCATCAAATGCAGTAAATAGGAAATCTTGATTTGATCCACGTTGTGATGCAACTAAATGGTTTCTATCAAACAATTCTTCAACGGTAAAAAAAACATCAGTGTCTCCATTAGCTGAATCCAGGTAAACATCGCCGTTAATTGACACTTCTAGCTTGTATTTGATTAACAGTAATGAACCTCTTGCTAAATCCTCATAAAAACACTTTGTTTCGCCGGGTTCCAAATAGAAGTGGATGGCAGCAAAAGAAGGGGAGGCCAGGAGTGTAATTAATAAGCAGATATATGTTGTTAACGATTTAGCCATCATATTGAGGAAGCGGTTATGTGTTGTAAGTGTTGTGATGTCTTGTTTGTTTTGTTTAATGCTAAAGTATACGTTGTTGTGAATTTCGAGTTTCGACACGTCGTTTTCTTTGATTTCCAGCTTTCTCGGCCGCACCGGTTTTTCAATTTTCCGTTTTCAAGTTCCGTGTTTTTCATACAACAATTGTGATCTGTTAGCTCTTTTGGCATTTCTTGTGATACAGCTTAATCGACATATTGAAACGATTATCTAATGAATTTAGCACTGTTGGACCCCTTTGCAGTGGCCAGTGAGTACCCAGAAACTCTAACACAGACACTCTCTTATGGCCATTCAACTTCGGTGCAATACAACGAGAAAGGTGATTATTTGGCTTCAGGCCTAATCGACGGTACAATCGTGATAATAGACAAAGACACTAATAATATCATAAAAGTATTGAGAGACCATACTAGATCAATCACATCGTTGAATTGGTCTCATTGTGGAAGATACATTTTATCGTCATCTAGAGATTGGAAAGTGAATTTGTGGGATTTAGAGACTGGTGATGTGATACGGACGTCTTATTTTGAGGGACCTATTTGGAAATGTGTTTTGATACCTGGGACAGTTTTCAAGTATGTTGCTGCTTTGTTAGAAGATGACCCTGTGTTCGTGGATATTACAGATAATGATAATCAAGTATTAATTAAATTGGAAACAGATCCATTGGAAGATCAGCAAGATGGAACTACAAGTGAAGATGAAAATGGTAATTCTAAGAAAAGCAAGAAAATCCCAAAGCATTATACGTTAGTGGCTTCTGTTCAAGGTGATGGAAAATATATCTACACGGGTACTAATAAAGGCTGGATGAATATAATAGATACTACAAGTTTAAAAACAGTTAAATCAATGAAAATATGTAACTCAAATATCAAAGGTATCGAATTATCGCCTAATTTAACCAAAATTGTTGTTAATGCAAGTGATAGGATAGCTAGACAATTCAAATTGCCCCAAGATATTGTTAACGAAGAATTTGAACTAGAGCATAAGTACCAAGATGCTGTTAACAGACTTCAATGGAATTCTCTTAAATTCAATAACTCAGGAGAATATTTATGTGCCTCAACGTTGGGTGCCACTCATGATATTTATATTTGGGAAACTAGTCTTGGGTCACTAATCAAAATTTTAGAAGGTTCAATTGAAGAATTAATTGAAGTTGATTGGAATTTTAGAAATGTCTCAATTGTCTCTACTGGGATGGATACCGGTACAGTTTATATTTGGTCCACCATAATCCCACAAAAATGGTCTGCTTTAGCTCCTGATTTTGAAGAAATTGAAGAAAATATCGATTACGAAGAAAAAGAAGATGAGTTTGATCAGGCTGCTTACGAAGATGATTCCAAAAAGATAGAAGAGGAAGAAAAAATTATTGTTGATGTTTTAACAAAAGAAGAAAGTGATGCAAGAGGATTTCCATTCATTGATTCCTTTGTTATTGATGTTGATCTTGAATTAGAGTGATTTATCATGTACTGTACTATCTTTTATTTTTACAATGTATATTATTTTTATTAATTAAATGAATGTAGATGCTAATTAAATGATACAAAAAAATATTAAAGGCTAAAACTTACCCCAGAAAGAACAATAAATAAAAATGCTATGCGCTACAACGTATGCTAAAACAAAAGACGAGTAAAATTCACTAACAACAACCATATTTCCTGCTAGTTTCCTGCTGTCTAGGAAATGCGGAGCTAATTCTAATATTTCTCTTATTAAGTTTCCCTCCGCCATTAACAGTTTCACTACTTCCTAAGAAAACAGAGGAATTAATTGAACCAATAGTACTAAACCCATCCAGGTCGAATCCAATATTACCGAATTGAACGCCAGAGCTCGCATTTTCGGGATCTAAAATACCTAATTCAACTTTCGTTATTATGGAAGAAGCCAACTGTTGGAAAATATCAGTCACTTTAATATCTTCCAAAGCACTAACTTTTAAAAATTTGACGTCCGAATGCAACATTTCTTCAACATAGGTTAAAAATTCCTCAATCTCATGATCAGTAACCCAGTTTGAATCCCCTGTATTCAGAGATCCAACTAAATCCAATTTATTACCTACAACTATAACACTAACTGTATCCTCAGTTAAATTAACAGCATCCAAGACAAAATCTTTCAACTCTAATAACGTTTTCTTGTCACTCAAATCAAATGCCATAACAATACCACAGGCAGCACGGTAATAACTTCTAGTCAATGATCTAAATCTTTCTTGACCTGCAGTATCCCATAATTGTAGTTTTAATCTAACACCGGCACCACCATCAATCGTACTGACTCCAGGAAGCGTACCAGGTGTTGTACCACTAATAGCATTTGAAGACGAACCTGAAGTTTGAGTGAAAGGGGGAAGTACTTTAGAGCTGAATTCAACACCTATAGTTTGTGATCTTAAGGTTGGAAATTCACCCTTAACGAATCTATGAAGTATGGAAGTTTTTCCTGAACCAGATGGGCCAATTAAGATGATTTTACAGAGATAGTCATAGTAATCTTTTTTCAGGTTTTGTATGGTATTTTTGGAATCTATTGAAGATATGCTTTTCTTTTTGAACATTGGGATATAGTGGGTATCTATAACTTATTCTATGGAGGAAGCTTGAATGGCATAATGATAGAGTTTCACATTTACTGTTTATATTTACCAAAAAAAAGGAAGTCTTATCAAGTGGCACAGTAATTTGTGGTGTGGCGAGATAGGTTAAGGTCGTGTCATAATCGAATGAAGTCTCCCACCCAAACTAAAGTGGATAATAATCCCCAGTTTATTAATCAGATAGCTCTCCCTTAAAATAAATAAACACATGATATTCTATAATAGAAAATATACAGACTAGTAAATCAGGAGTAGAGAAGACCCAAAGTATAAAAACAGCAAAGATACAAATAAAGAAAAAATCGCAAACTTAAATAAACCAACTAAAGTAGAAGAGCAATAAGACAAAAAACCAAAACATATGCATACCGATTTACAACTTCAGAATAAGACTAATCACAACACCATCCAAATACTGAATCCCAAAAATACAGCTAACGTAACGGCTGTGGCAAGGGCAGCACCAACTTTATCCTTTTGGCTAATCTTTATCTCATTAACATTGACACTATCTTTGGTGTCCAGCCCTGCATTGTCATCACCAGTAGAAGTACCACCACTGGAGTTGGAATATGCAGCTTCTGAACTCAAGACTAAGGTACTTTGAATGACTTCAAGAGCTGAAATTTGCTCTCCTAATCCATAGCCGTCATCATATGTACCTAGTTCCCAATTCAGTCCACATGTGTGTCCATCAGAACCACCAGAACATGACTTAGCAGCAGCTTCAGCGGACGTTTCAAGCAATGTCATGATTTGGTCTCTGTAGTCGGGAACTAGTTTAGCTGTCGCAGCTAAGCATCTAGAGAAAATGGATTTGAATGATCTTTGATCATTATTACACGTTTCAGAGTCTTGACATTGTCTTTCATACATGATATTGTTCCTGAAATAAATGCTACTAATCCCTTCATAGAATTTTGCAACTTCGCCTAACCAATAATCTTCCTCTGTATAATTGTACAAATAAGCAGTACCCATAATCATAACACCGTGATTGTAAGACCATTGCTGTTCACCAATAGTACCACAACTATCTGTACCAATATTAGCACCGTCATAAACTTGATAGGCGCCATTATCATTCACAATAAATCCAGTACTATTAGTTAACCAGTCGTAGACTTTTTCAGCTGTCTGGACATAAGTATCGTTTTGAGTGTATCTAGCCAATCTAGCTGCCATCAAAAAAAAGCAACCATTTGAAATGGTATTTTTATAATCATAACCTGAATTCCAAGTGAAAATCTGCCATCTCAATCCACCATCACAGTTATCTTCGTCCCATCTTGCGTTCATAGTGTTGAAAACAGCTTGTGCCAGCGCTAACCAACCTGGTTCACCTTCAGGTGGATTAGTGAAGTTTCTCTCAGCTGCCTCCATGACAGCAAGACCCCAAAATGCTTGATCATCATTACCCTCAGTCATAGATTGATTGGATGGAATATAATCATTATCTGAACCTCTCTGAGCCATCAGAGCATCGTAAATTAGGTCCTCGTAGGTATCATTCTGACAATAATGCCAGTTGTTAATCAACCCTCCAAAGGCTTCACCAGCTTCCCACCAATAGTATGGATCTACGAACATACCCACAGTACCACCATATTGGGTACCTTGATAATAATCTAGTATACCTTCTATGATCAGGGATGTTGCAGCACAGACAGAATCTTTATCACTAACAGTAAGCTCTAGTGCAGAGGTGGTCAATGAAAAAAGTGAAGTTATATATAGGAATAGTTTTGAAGTTGATGAACTTTGTTTCATGATGTAATTATTTCAGCGATCTTCTCAGAGAAAAAAAATTGAAGTAGGTACTGGTAGTAGATTAATAAAGGGTGTTTCTTCAACTTTGGACAAGAATTTTGATTTAATTTCAGGTTTGTTTGATCAAACCTAGAAGAAGCAAACCAGGTACAGCCAAATCATATTGAACAACACATTCCCCATGGTGCAAGAGGTGAAATGAGGTGACCAATCATGTACGTGCCTACATTCAAATTACTTGGCTTTTAGAACAAAATTAATCAAAATCCAGCCTGGAGGATTTGTTGATCTTAGTTGTTGTTTACATGGTCGACTATACTCGGTGCGCGGGTGTGACGGCTCAGGGAGCGGCTTAGGACGAGGCTTAGAAAGGGCCCTCTTTGTCGACAGCGGTGAATTAACATATTATCTCCGTTTTACAAGTTTCAAAGAACGTTGCAAGTTATATCCAAAAGTTAAAGTTAGGGTGGAAGTGAGTTAAACTAACGGATAAATTGACAAATTGGACTTTCCATGGTGGTTACTAAGACTGAAAACATCTTGGTTTGAATTGTTATTATATCGATTATAAGAAAAACGGTGTACATGCAACCTAATGGGTTGAGGTTTCTTAGAAAGGAGGAGAAAAAAGTTATAACAAGTTAAGTTCTTATTTTGTAATTTTTCTTTGGCCGTTTGAAATCTGGATACTCGCTTTTGAAATTGGTTTCCCTAAACTTACGGGTGGATTGAACTTAGAGGCTTTTCGATGATCTACTTCTACTCAGTGATTTAATTGTTGCTGCTACCTCTTCCCAAATGACTAAGGGAAACTTTTAAATCTAGGTTGATCAGATTGAGCACCAACAGTAACCTGAACAAATGGGATCCTGATCTAGTAGTTGCACGAGTACACATTCCAATCTAATTTTTTAAAATGATATTGTAAGCTGTTTCGTACATAAAAGTTCTATGATCCTATAAACGTTTTGTGACTATAAATATTTCTCTAATCCTCTTCATTTAGGTATCTCAACCCCTAACTCTGAGAACTTTAAAAGACCACAAAATCATTAACATTTTCTTAACCACTACTATTCTCATTGCTTTAACTTCATCATTGACCGCTCAAGCCTGTCATGCCTCTGGTAGTTTCTTGCCATCCTATTCACCATCTGGTTGGGATTACGGTAGTTTGTAGTTGCCCTCCAATTACTTATACTGTTCCAAATACAGTTACTACCTAGAGTACTATTAAAACTATCTCTAGCACTCATTGTGGTGTCTGTGAAAATTTGAGCTTTTCTGTTGAGTTCTTGTAAGTAGATTCAGCTGATCATTCCCGTCCGTTCTTTTTCTTTCTGTTAACCATTGTTTTTAATTTTTGGTCCTTTTCACATTTCTTTTTCCTATGTCTTTTATAGCTTTACTTTACTTATAGTCCAAACAAGCTCAGTAAAACCTTGTGCTGTTCCACTAAATATACTCTTTCTAGTAGCGTAACCACTTTGAACTGACTCTTTAGTTTCGATTACAGTTACAACCAATATAGAATTGCTTCATTATTAAGCATATAGGGGGCTTAGAGACTAACCAATAAATAGTTTCGTATCATATATAATTAGTATTATAATAATAATGCTAGTACAGAAAATACAAAATATAGAATACACCAGAGATAGAGGGTAATGGAAGAAGTACATAAACGAGTATAAAATACACCAAAACAACAGAAAGAGAGTAAACAAATGAGAACAAAATCATAAAAAGCACGCAGAAACCTTCAAAAGAGACAAGTAAAAGAAATTCGTAAAACAAATAAAGATTTTAGAAAAAGAAATATTAAAAAACAATAACGGAAGCAAATCCAATGAAGTCCAATTATAACAAAAGACACACTCACAAAACCATCCAAACTCCCAACCCAACAAACACAGACAACACAACAGCAGTTGCAAGAGCGGCACCAACTTTATCCTTTTGTTTGATGGTCATTTCATTAACATTAACAGTATCCTGCGCATCTAAACCTGCATTATCGTCACCAGAAGAAGTACCACCAGTTTGGTTGGACAGCGGGCCATCAGACTGTGTAACTAGAGTACTTTGAATAACCTCTAGAGCGGCAATCTGCTCTCCCAACCCATACGTGTCATCATAACTACCTTTACGCCAATTTAGACCACATGTGTGTCCATCAGTCCCACCAGAACATGATTTTGCAGCACCTTCAGCTGAAGCGTAGATAATAGTCATGATTTTGTCACTGTAATCTGGTACTAATTTAGCTGTTGCTGCCAAACATCTAGAGAAAATTGACTTGAAAGATTGTTGATCGTTATTACAACTTCCACTATCTTCACATTGTTTTTCATACATAACATCATTTTCTATGTAAGTTTGAGTAATTCCTTCATAGAATTTTCCAGCCTCAGTTAACCAGTATTCATCTTCTGTATAATTGTACAAGTAAGCGGTACCGGCAAGCAATATACCATGATTATAAGACCATTGTTTCTGACTAACTGTACCACAACTATCTGTACCAATATTAGCACCATCATAAACCATATAAGCACCATTGTCTTCAACGATAAATTCAGTGGAGTTCGTTAACCAGTCATAAACCCTTTTGGCACCTTCAACGTAAGTATCATTTTGAGTGTATCTTGCTAATCTTGCACCCATTAAGAACAAGCAGGCATTTGAAATGGTATTCTTGTAATCGTAACCTGTATTCCAGGTGAAAATTTGCCATCTTAATCCACCACCACAATTATCATCATCCCATCTTCCATTCATAGTGTTATAAACAGCTTGGGACAAGGCTAACCAACCTGGTTCATCATCTGGTGGATTTGTGAAATTTCTTTCAGTAGCTTCCATAACAGCAAACCCCCAGAAGGCTTGATCATCGTTACCTTCAGTCATGGATTGATTTGAAGGAACATAATCATTATCTGAACCTCTTTGAGCAATCAAAGCATCATAAATCAAGCTTTCATAAGTATCGTTCTCGCAGTAATACCAGTTGTTAATCAACCCTCCAAAGGCCTCGCCAGCTTCCCACCAATAGTAAGGATCCGAAAACAAACCAACGGCACCACCTTTTTTGGTACCTAGATAATAATCGAGTATACCATCTGCTATCAAAGAAGTTGCAGCACAAACGGATTCCTTATCGCCTGTGGTAAGGTCTAAAGCGGTGGTAAACGATAAGAACAATAAATATATGTAAGTAAGCGTATAAGAGATTGTAATGCGTTGTTTCATGATATAATCTTATTGTGAGTGTATGTGAGTGTATTCTTTAATAATGTGTCAGAGCGATCGTATGTATATTTACTTGAGATAGTCAGCCAAGCCCAAGACTCTTTGTCTTGATTTGTATTATATAATATTAGTAATGTAACTAATTGCTAGTTAGCCGGAGAAGATCAAACTGGAGTTCTTGGATGCTGGGCAATTTGACTTAAAGAAGGAGACACAAGTAAAGAGACAAATCATAACTACAAGCATACTAGTTCGAAAATGAATTTGTGAGTTGGCCTTAAGAATGGGAAATATGTTAGCCTGTGTTTACTACTGCACTTACCACCACCTGATTTGTCTAGATCAGTCCCAGTACTGAATGGGGAAATTAAGGGAAGATCTGGGGAATCTGGTGCACGGAAGCGTGTATTTTTAGAATCTGCAAGCAGATCTGCGGCGTAAGGGTGCTGCGGCCAAACCCCTGTTTTGCTTATACGGTTGAAAGACTGCTCTTTATGCTCCAGAGTCATACTTGCAATGTCTCACAGGATAATGGGTAAGTAAATGCGGTTAATTAGTGTCTGCGCGTATGGGGTTATAAATTAAATGCAAAATGTAAAGTTAACCGTATTCAAATCAAGTGAGTTTGGCACGTTTAACTCTGGGGTTTCCAGCAGCCTCATTAAGATCCCCATCATCATTTTCATGTTTCTTCTTATCGTCATTACCTTTGATAATTGAAACATCCATAATACTGGTATCTTCAGGATATCTCTTTGAATCACCAAATATTCCTCTTCTCTTCATTGAAAGAAGAACATTCTCAGTCTTCATAAAAATTGGATCAATAGGTTCAAAGTAATGTATTGATTGGTTAGCACCTTCAATTACCTTATATGTGTCCTGTAGTAGTTTACATGTCTTATCGGATTCTATATAGGCAATTTTTTTAATGCAATTAATTAACCTCTCTTCAAGACCAAGAAATAAATGATCGACTTCTTCTTTGTCAAATATGTAATGTGTATGATACGTATTACCTTCATATCCAGCATGCTTGATAGCTCGAGTTATTATTTTCAAAACAATATCATATTTATTTCTAATGGTGAAATAATTGATCTGTCGTATTAATTCTTTGTAGTGCTTTTCATTCATAAGGACAAGTTTATGAGAAGGTCTACTAGGGCGAAGTGGTGCATCATCTTGATTTGCATGAAAAATGGGCTCAAATTTCAATTTCAAAGAATCTTTGAGTATTTCTTGCGGAAACAATTTTTCGGCATAACGTTTCAAGAATCTTGTCTTTAGTTCTGCATCCTCATCTAAAATCTCTTTAGTAATGCTTTTGAACGTTGCAGCATCCATCTTTGGAATACAATCAAACTTTATGAAGTTTAAAACAGCTGAATTAACTGTCATACTTTGAACTATGTTGTATCTATTGGTGAGCCATAACAGTATTTGTTGTGGTCGGCTGATTATAATTTGAGGACAGCAGATGATAAACAACAACAAAAAAGTTGAAGATGTGTAGGTCTCAGTTCGTTGCGCGTCGCCTTCAAAAGATTCAGGCGTTTATTTAGAAGTGAATCGGGTTACGAAATCATGCTCTAGTACTGATTGAAGCATCCTTTTCTTGACGCTTTTTATCAACAGCTTTATTGGCATGTTTTGTAAAGAAGGAAATCATATTAAATGTTTATTGTTTTGTGGTTAATTGAAGTTGTAGTTTTGTGAATAGCATGTTGATCGAGTAGAGTTAAGGGAAACTGGTTTCATATTTATACAAATTGTAGAACTGGCAATTGACTCCCTGGAAAGTTTCCATGGACCATGATCCATGGATACCTCTGCTGGGTCAAGCATCATTTTTAACTGTAACTTTTGGGGATTGAGTATATGCGAGTGGCACGACTTCTGATGATGATAGTAATCATATCAGTTTCCTGCATATATCTTATTTTTTATTTCATCTAAGGATAAACCACCTACAGTGTTTATGATTTAGCATCAAAAACCTGGAGTCCTTTGAGCGACTAAAAAAGAACGAATGCTTGGGCCAGGTTTGCGAAATTGGGGGCAAAGGATTTTATCATATAAGAGTATGCAAGGAAAGTATTCGGGAATTCTATAATTGACATAAATTGTAATATGTTATCTGTTAACAAACATTATAACTTGAAGTTGTTCAGACTCTTATTAATCTCGATCATGTGTTTTATAAATTGTACGCTAGAAGTAATATTCATATTTTAGGTGAAAAACTCAAGACATCTAAGCATATGGGCTTTTATTCAAGGTATGGAGTTGGTTATCTATAATTTCATTCTGATGGAATACTATAGAAGTGGTTTCCAGTGCTGACGTTGTTTTGGTATGATTTGGAAATCAGAACCTTTTTTCATTTTGGTTGGCTATTCAAAATTATCTGGACTTCTTTGAGAAGAATGGATACCTTGTCATGCTGTGAGGTTATAAGAAAGCTCAGTTCTTCTACATCACGACATATATGCCTTATTGTATCAAGAAATATATTAATATATAAAGTATAATAAGTGTTTAAATGAAACTAATCGGATTTTCTGGGGTTATCGCTTGTGTCCCCAACTATCATATTTATGCCATATCTGGAATTTCGATTTTTCTCAACCCTACCTAAATACATCTTCCTTATTTCAAAATTTTCTACCTACTAGTTAAGTAATAGCAATCAGCTTATTTTTCAGTGCTGACATTTTCAATAATTTTTTGTCTACCCCTTATATTGAGTCTTCTATTGGGAGCACCAATAAACCCTATTGGATAGTCTTCTCTATAAACAAAGCTTAGCAAATGTTTAGGAACTCGGAACTTGTTCAAATCTAACTTTCTAGATTGGAACAGAACAGCAACTTCTAAACTGGCTAAACCATTGGGAAATGTGTTTAAAGTTTCCATATTTGTCAGAGAAACTCTTATTCTAGAACTCTTAATATCTTGAACTTCAGAGAAATCACCAAAGAATTTCTCACAGCATATATCTAATCTAGTTATATTTCTTTTCAAAAGCTTGAAATTGTTAAATTCAGCAGGTTTGGCATGAATAGCTAATTGAAATATGGTAGGTTTAAGCTCAGTGAGTAACTGGAAAGCTTGTTCATGATCCTTATGCCATACAGTTAATGTATTTATTTTTGAAAGTTGGTTTAATTGAGGGATATCATTGGGAAGAAGTGGAGAGAGAAATCTGTTTAATATAATAGGAACATCTAGCTGAACGAATTCTTGGAACTTATCTCTTTGAAGAAAAGTCTTAAAAACATGGAGCACAAATTTAATTTTAACAGGCTCTTGTTTTAACTGTTTGATCTCTTTAAACAAATTAAAATTCTCACCGACATGCAAAATAACTTCCTTTATCCCTAAATTTTTAACATCATCGGTAAGAATTTGGGGTTCAACATTGAAACAAACAATTCCCATTACCTTCGCTTTCAGGTCATCTTCCATTTGAGTTGCAGTTGTAAAATCATATAGTATAACTTCTTGAGAAACAGCAATCAGCTCTTCTATAAGCCTATTTTTTAAGAGATAGACAGGAACAGTAAATCTTCTGATTACTTTTAACAAGCCTTTAACAAATTCAAAAAGGCGGTAAAGGTCATCATCTTCCTCATCTTTGAATGTGGTAATTCTAGGCACTCTAAAATATGGCTCACAGTTGGCTGGCAAACAGGGAGATCTCAAAATGAATACTCTGTCTGTTTCACCAATCTTAGTTTCAGGAAATGAATATTCAATATCAAATTGTGAATATCGAATGCAAAGTGTAATTATATCCAGAAATTCTTCCAACCTCTTTTCTAATTCAGTCACCTCCTTTAAGCTGTATGCCAGGACAAGTTGCTGTAATTCTAAAGGGAGATCTGAAACAAGGTCAACATAATTATTCATTTTCATCTATAAGGGAAGTTTGAAAACTCAGTGATCAAAGAAAAGAGAAGTGTTTCGAAAAAGCCAAACTGTCATTTATAAACTGCTACAAGGCCCAGTTACTGGGGGCAGGAACTTTTACGCAATCTGACGAACCAGAAAACTTTCCTGTATAACAGTTTTTTTGCCAATAAATTAACTGGAAATATGCTTACAAACTTTAATAGAGATATATATACTAAATAATACCAAATATAGGTATTTGGAAACAAAACTTATAAGTTGAAAAACTTGAATTTAGGAGAGGCTAGGGGTACATGTAATCGGTGAAATCAGACAACGTCTTGTAAAATTTTTCATCCATAACCTTCTTCATCTCAGAAATTCGGCTGCAATCAAAGCATTGTATAATACCTAATTCTATCAAAATATAAATGTAAAGAATTCAATTGAATTTTGTGTGTACACATAAGTTTCTAGAAGATAAGGAAGACCTGGAGAAGTGAGTCCTCTTTACCGAAACACTGGCACGCATGTGAAAATGGCAGAACTAGGATACGCAGAAGTTAAAAAATCTTAAGATTATCTATCAACTGGTGCTGGTTTTCTATTAAGTTCTTCCCGATACTCTCCCTATCTATCTACAATTTCAAATACATACGTCCATAACTCACTGTATTTCATGTTTAGTTTGTCAATGTGCTTTTTTACTACCAATCACAATAAAGTGTCATTCTACTGTTTCTTAACCCAGTCTTACCTGTAAACTTCGCAACAAAGATGTTATGATTGAACTATGACAAGACCATGGCCAACCGAAATACTGTTACTGCAACTTCTACGTATTTATAAACTATATACAGCTATGCAAATTTTGATTGAAGAAAGCTTGTGCCTATACGTAGATTCAAGAGTAAGTGAACTGAATTCAAAATTAAGGTTTACGGTGTTGTTCGATTTTTTCTTATCACCCTTCATATACATTCACTAAGAATTATATACAGTACTCTTTCAAGAAATGATCTGATAGCCGTATACACTTTATGTGTGGGTTTAACTAGATTCTCGGTGATCCATGAAAAGATGCCCGCAATCACAATCTTATCAGGTGCATTAAAAACAGTCGACCGAAGCCCACACCGAGGGCCATGAACCCCGTTAAATGGGGTCATATATACAGGTTTACAAGTGCTCAAGTCAACGATGGAACTATATATATTTAATGGAGCATAAATCCAACTAGCTCAAATTTTGAAGTTATCTTTTCTTCCTGTTACTTGTCGATCATCAAAACAATGGTTAACTTTGAATCGATAATCAAGTTCCTTGAAGTTCCAGAAGACAAGCGTCATGTTAGAGTTTCAACTTTACAAAATCCAGATTTGATTCCACTTAGACCTGAAAGAAGAACATGGTCTTGGTTTGTCTTCCTTGGTTACTGGCTAATACATAAACTAGCGCTATCTCAATTCACTTCGGCATCTTCTCTTCTAAGGCTAAAGTTGAATGTCCCATATACTATGGCTGCTATCATCATTGGAAACGTTATGACCACTATACATACTATCTTAAACGCTCAGCCTGGTTCTGATCATCATGTTAGTTTTCCTATTTATGCCAAATGTATATTTGGTACTTATGGTTTTTATATTGCTACTATTATGAGATCTATAATTGCAGTTGTTTGGTTTGCTTCTCAAGGCTGGCTAGGTGGGCTTATGGTGAATACTTTATTATCCTCTTGGTCTTATCATTACCTAACTTGGGAAAACACTTTACCGGAATCTGTTCCATTTACAAACAGAGAATTAGTTGGCTTTGTTATTTTTCAATTATTAGTTATTCCTTTTATCATCTATAAGCCTGAAAGTATGAAATGGCCCATGCTTTTATCCTCTATCTTTGGTTTTGCAGCTATGTGTGGTATCTGTGGATTTGCTGTTTCTGATAATGGTGGCAGCGGTGGTGTTATGTTCCACTCTGAAACCACATTATCTGGGTCTGCTTTTTCTTGGGCATTTTTAAGGGCTATCTCTCAATGGTACGGTTCTAGTTGCTCGGGTACGATCAACAAGCCTGACTATAGCCGTTTCGGAAAATCTATGTATTCTGCTGTTCCCGGTTCAATTGTTGCGATAATGGGAACTGGAACTATTATATCTTTCTTAGGTATCGCAACTGCCTCTGCAATGGAAGGTAAATGGGGTTATGCAATTTGGAAACCTTCAGATGTTATGGAAAAATGGTTATTAGAAAATTATTCACCTGCGTGTAGAGCTGGTTGTTTTTTTGCTTCGTTATCACTAGCTGCCTCTCAACTAATATTCAATGCTATTTGTAACTGTTGGTCATTCGGTATGGACCTGTCAGGTATGGCACCAAGATTTATTAACATGAGAAGGGGTTCCGTTTTGGCTTGCCTGCTATGTTGGGTTATTCAACCTTGGACTATGTATAACACCTCCTCCAATTTCGGTACTGTTATGACTGCTTTCTCTGTGTTCTTCGCACCACTAATTGCCATTGTGATTGCTGATTACTGGGTTGTTAGAAGAAGAAAACTAAAGCTAACTGATTTTTACACAAATTCACCAGACAACATTTACTATGGGTACAAAGGTTTCAATATTCAAGGTATTGTTACGTTTTTTGTATCTATGACTCCGGGGTTACCAGGTTTGATTCATTCTGCCACTCCAGGTATTCCATTGAATGATGAAGGTATCATTCATTATTATTGGGGTAATGTGGTGTTTGGTTGGTTTACTGCTTTCTTCCTATACATCGTGTTGTGTTTTATCTGGAAACCTAAAGGTTTGGGTGAATTTGATGATGCTGATTATTATGGAACTTATTCCGCTAAGGATTGTAAGTATTGGAATGTTGTTCCTCAGAGCGAATTGAGTAAAGAGGAATTAGGTAAGTACGTGAACTTGGAACAAATTGATACATTTTCTCTTGATGAGTCTGGTTCTGCTTCCTCAGGTCTTAAAAAAGAACCTAATATTGCCATTACCGAGTTGAAAAATGTTTGAATTGCATTAGTTTAGTCCCTTTGTATTATGCTTTTCTCCTTAAGCTTATCTATATTTTGAAATTACTACGTCTATATT
The DNA here is from genome assembly GCA_003707675.3 of Ambrosiozyma philentoma. Lineage (NCBI taxonomy): Eukaryota > Fungi > Ascomycota > Pichiomycetes > Pichiales > Pichiaceae > Ambrosiozyma > Ambrosiozyma philentoma. The sequence goes on from PPKZ03000002.1 coordinate 308,059, forward strand.
ACTGCTAAAAGTAAAACAGAACAATTTGCCTTATGAAACTTCACCAAAGGCCAACAAATAGAACGAAAAAAAGACAAGAAATAAATTATAAAGAAATCAATAGACTAAAAGCATATTGAACTAAATCTAGTAATTTTGAGCGTAAGAACTATTTTCCTTTTCAAGACGTTGTGCATCTCTTCTAGTAAGGTAATATGCAACGCCAGTCGCCACCAACCCTACAGAAGCCAAACAAGCAGTATAGGTAAAACCAATAAAATACTCTGGAGCATCTCTAGTATCCCAAACTAAAATTGGAACCCAAGCATTAGTAACATAAGCTAATGTATTTGTAATAACAACAACAAAATTTCTTTTCATATCATCTTGGAATAGTAATCTATTAACCCACGAGAATATTTGAGGTTGTCCCCAACTAGTCGGAATACCAACAATGAAGTAAGCAGCCCAATGTAGGCCTCTAGGAATATCCCAAACAGCTAGACAGGCACAACCAAAAATCAAGAAAATGAAATAGAAAGAAACAATTATATGGTTTAATTTACCCCCTAGAAAATCATGTAAGTATGCAATACTTAAAGTAATACCGATAGCAGCACCATAAAGAATGGAAGGGTAAATATTATATTTACTTGAAGGTAATCCCAAACTAACCTTCATCCATTGAGTGAAGGTAGGTTGACTGATAGCAGCACATGTATTGTTATAACACAAGAACACGATTGGAAACACCCAAATATGCCAAGTATTAAAGAACGACTTAATCTTTGAAATGGTATATTTCTGTCTGGTATTTAGTTGAGCACCGATTGTTCTTCTTCTTTCTAAAGCAACTAATTTATCAGTTTCAGTAAAATACCACGCATCAGTAGTGGATGGAGTGTTTGGATCGACAAACATAGTATAGATACCAATCGGGAAAGAAATAATACAATCAAAAACAAACATCCATTTGAATGGTTCCAGAGAGGAATCTTTAAATCTCGTTAACACGGCTTCTTGCAAAGGACCTGAGATTAAACTTGCAGAAACACCAGCAACAGCGAAATAAGAAGATCTCTTGGACAATTCAGTAGGACTGTACCAAGATCCAACCAAGTACTCTAGACCTGGGAAATAACCAGCTTCTGTTAATCCAATAAAGAATCTAATAGCATACATACCTTTAATATTATCTTCCTTACAAGTTATCATAAGAACTGTTAAAACGGCCCATATGATTTCCAAACCACCCAAGTAATATCTAGCAGATATTCTGTGTAAGATCAAATTCGAAGGAATAGCACCAACAATATAACCAACAGTCCAAAGAGTGGTCATATAATTTAATTGATTTTTCTCCATATTATAATATTCTTTCATACCGTTAACATAAGCAGTGCTGATATTAGATTGATTCAAATTCTTAATGAAATAACCACACATGGAACTGGATAACAAAAACCAATCCAATTTAAGCAAAAATGTCTGTTCTTTTGGATGCTTTCCTAAACCATCCCAGAAGTACTTACCAAGTCTGTAAGTCCACTTTTGTTGTCTAGCCAAATCTCCCTCAGTCAACTTAACGGTTAAATCAATGTAAGGCTCATCATCAGAGGAAGAAGTTTCCGAGACAGCATCTTCTGCAACTTTATATTCATTGGATTTCGAGCCAGGTTCATCTTCTAATGGATGTTCATGATGATGATCATGGTGATGGTGTTGATACTTTTCAAAAGTATATCCTTTGGCCATATTTGAGATTATGTTTCTGATTCTGATAATGGAACTGAAATTTCTGAGAGAGCATATTCCAAGTCATTTAAAAAGGGAGCAAACCCAGGTATTTAAATAACCAAGGTTACGGTTTAAAGATAAAAAGAAGTCATTTGATTAATTAATCAGATCGCAAATTGCAAATTAGCTGATTTCCAGTAGATTTGAGCAACACAACTCTTGCAAAATATTGACACCACAATATAGGTAGGTTAGCATAGTGCTCGTACGCACATACATATAGAAAGAAGAAACTGTGGATAGTGTGGTTATAAATTGAAGATAGATCGGAATTAAAGAATCTTTCATAAGCATTATCATTTATCTTTCGGATTCTTGGACTCTTAGGTGTTACCAAATCAACACCTTGGCATGCACTGTGAGAATATATGATCTGATCAGCATGTAATCCTTTATAAGTAGTTCGTAATGTAGAGTATATAACATGTTCTATCATGTTAAGAAACCTGAAAACTAAAAATCTGAACTGGGTTCAAAGCGGAGCGAGCCACCACCGATCCACCAGCCACATCAACCACACCAAGTTGAAAGGGATTCATCATATGCATGGGATTAATTAACTACATTTGACCTTTGTCTATCTTTTTGGGTGGTCATGACGGGGAATTAAGCGAACTTTCCTTCAACCACCCACAACGTAAATCAAGTAACTATCATGATTCATGGGCTTTGGGTTTCCAATATGATAGACATCTCTGAAATACCAATCATAGTCTAACACGCGTGCACTGTACATGTGGGACTGTTTTCGAACAGAGAAAGTACCGAAACCCGAATTCCTTACTGTTCTCCTGAAGATTCTGCAATACAACTTGGTGTTTTCAAGAATCGAGATTCAAAAGAAGACTAACGGTATAAACTATACAGCTGACTTTGGTGGGATTGATTATAGCTACAACTGGATCTTCACTCAAATCGCTATCTTATGATAGCATTTTCCGTCTGTTGGATCTTTTTTTTTCTTAACCATTACTGATATTTTTGAACTTCACATCCATATCTTGTTTAGATTCTTTCCTAGTATCCTATACCTTCACAATCATGGAAAGGGGCGTTGATTTCAGACGTTTCAAAAGTTTACCACCAAGCGGATCGACAACATGAGACGAACATCTAACTTCTAAAAGTCTGGCAACCGATAGTGTTTGGATGTAAAGTATATTTGATTTCATGGTAATATACTAACTTATCAACTAGTGGTGTTCTACTTTCTCTATGTTTGAAGAACTATCAGTACAAATATTAATAATTTTATTTTTGCAAGCTGGGTTAAGCAATGAATAGAGTGCATTAGATAAATGTTCTGAAATATTGACAACAAACATATCAGACAGTTGTTTTTCTCTCCTTTCATTAACCAAAAACCTTTAGACTGCTGATCATCTGCAACTAAACTCAAATATTTAAAATTCTAGATACGTTTGCTAATTACATCATTTTCAGCAAACTAATCGATGATCTCATGATTTTTAAAACCAGCAAAAAAGATTTTCAATTAGTGTTTGAATTAACTTCTTGTTTTTGTTTTTAGCTTTCGTTAAACCACATACACTGTATACACTACTAATTTATACTGGTAACCGTTAGACGGGGCCAGTGAAGCACTAGCGCTAATTTTAGCACCAAATCGCGCCGCACAACACACACGCCGTCGCACCGCCCGAGAGTTTAGAGCCAACTCTATATATAGCTGGACCACCCGAAGGTTTAGTGGTATACCTTACCTGGACCCTACTCAGTTAGAGTGTTAGGTATGATCACAGGCTAGAGAGCCAGTATATATCCTTAAATTCTATTGACAGTAACAAATGGTCGCCCGAGGAGAGTTAACGCCCACCTGCCCCACGAACAGCTCATGAAGTGTCTGTGAGGTGAATCAGAGACGCCTTGTAACGCTGAGCTACGTAGCAGTACCAACACCCCGTTTCTGATTTCTCCAACTTTGTATAACTCTTTTTAAGTGTCGATGATTCTAATGTCTTCTCCTTAGTGTGCAGTCTAGCTCGTAGTCCAGATCCTGTTGAATACCCATACCCAGCAAGTTCAGATGTTTGGTAACGAGCAGCAGCATTTCTACACTGCTCAGCAGAAGCCAGTCTACCAACAGCAGTTCCAGTACCAACAGCAGCAGCAGCAGCAGCAGCAGCAGCAGCAGCAACAGCAACAACAGCCATATCATGAATTCCAGCAACAGCAACAGCAACAATCATGCACACCCATCAACGGTTTTGGTAGTAACAATTATCTTCAACAAAATTTACAGACCCAGAAAAGTACAACTCAACCTCTAAACTCTCTCCAACAGCAAACCATTGGCAGCTTAGCACTCGACGATTTCCAAACTGCACCTCAGGCTTACGGTGACAGCTTATATGGATCATCTCCAGCCAGTTCAGCCCAGTACACAGATTTATATGCTCCATCAAGTCCTTCGAAAAGTATCCGTTCAAACAATTTTCTTGCTCCAGTTACATCAAATTCTTCTTCCTTACTTTCAACCCAAAAGCTGCCTCAGCAACCTGAATTCTCTTATCAGTTAGGAAATAGTAATAGTAACCCTAGTTTGAAAGCTACCGAATTTAATAATTTTAAGCAATCTCAACCTATACAGCAACCATCTACCTTATTAGACACCTCTCAAGCAAAATTACAACCTAGCATACCATCACAGCCAAAATCTCAACCTCAACAACAATTACTAAAACCACCACAGAAACCCGAATACGTTTACTTTGAGCGCCATCCTGAACGTTTTTCCAAATCAGCCCAAGACAAAACAGCCGGAATCAAACTAACCCTGGAAAACTACTACAAAATATCCATTGAACATGCGATTGAAAGGAATCAAAGAAGAATCGCATTCGAACAAAAGCTTGGTCCAGATTCATCACTGGAACGTAGAAGCAGAGAATTGCAAATATTTGGTAAGAATGAATCCCAATTTTTAAGACTACGTAGAACAAGATTAACTCTAGAAGATTTCAACACAGTTAAAGTTATCGGTAAAGGTGCATTTGGTGAGGTTAGATTAGTCCAGAAGAAAGATTCTGGTAAGATCTATGCTATGAAAACATTATTGAAAAGTGAGATGTATAAGAAAGATCAATTAGCCCATGTGAAGGCTGAAAGAGATGTCATGGCTGGTTCCAATTCTCCTTGGGTTGTTTCCTTATATTATTCTTTCCAGGATCCATTATACTTATATTTGATTATGGAGTTCTTGCCTGGTGGAGATTTAATGACCATGTTAATCAACTGGCAGATTTTCAGTGAAGATGTTTCTAGATTTTATATGGCCGAGTGTATATTGGCTATTGAGGCTGTTCATAAGTTGGGATTTATTCATAGAGATATCAAACCCGATAATATCTTGATTGACATGAGAGGGCATATTAAATTATCTGACTTCGGTTTGTCTACTGGCTTTCATAAGACTCACGATGCAAATTATTATCATAAGTTATTAAAAGAAGGCCCTACCACCACAAATCAGAAGCCTAACATGGGTAGAAACTCAGTCATGGTTGATCCGATCAACTTGACAATATCCACCAGAGAACAAATCCAAACCTGGAGAAAGTCAAGAAGATTAATGGCATATTCAACAGTTGGTACTCCTGATTACATCGCTCCTGAACTTCTGCTTAATAAGGGTTACGGTAAGGAATGTGATTGGTGGTCGCTTGGTGCGATCCTGTTTGAGTGTTTGATTGGCTGGCCGCCGTTTTGTTCTGAAACTCCATTAGAAACATATAAGAAGATTTTGAACTGGGAAGAAACTTTGTATTTCCCCGATGATGTCCACCTAAGCCCTGAAGCTGAAGACCTAATTTTGTGTTTGTTAAGCAATGCTGGAAATAGAATAGGTACGCTTGGTGGAGCAGATGAAATTAAAAGCCACCCATTCTTCAGAGGTGTTGTTTGGGAAGACATGAGAAATGTTGAAGCACCATTCAACCCTAAGTTAAGTTTGAAATCTATCGCCGATACTAGATTTTTCCCAACTGAGGATCTAGATAGTGTTCCCGATTCACCTGCTCTGGCTGAAGCTGCTAAGGCTAGAGAAAGACTGAAGAAAAGTGGTGGCTCTAATGATGTTACTAAAGAAGACTTGCCATTTATTGGTTACACGTTTAGTAGATTTGAGTATCTGACCAAGAAGAATGCCTTATAATACGTCATATTAATTAAGCTTATTACAATTCTCTTATCGTTATCGTGTTAATGGTACTTATTTGTTTTTGTTGTTGAAAATCAATGGCACGTCTTTTCTTTCCTTTGTCTTTTTTGACTAATCACTACTAGCCAGGCTGCTAAAAATTCATTTCTATTATTTTTTTGCGAGATTCTTACTACTACACTACTCTTATATAGCTTTTAATTTTTATTTGTTATATCTGGGCGTTCATGATTTTTTTGCATGTTGTTTGTTTTCATTTCTAATTTTTCATTATATAGCATCGGCTCTTTTTTTCTTATTCTTTATTTGTCTTAGTCACCTACAAAAACTTCAGATTTTATTATTATTATTATTATATAACCACTCTTTTAAATCCCTCCCCCATTTGTTTTTTCATTAATGTTATAACTATGTCTACTTTTAGTTTCTATTTACATATATCAATTTTATATCCTTTATAATTAATATTCACTTTTTAGTTAATTAATGGTTCATTTGTTTTGCTATTACAAAGTCGGTTTTATTGATTAAAGAATAAGATGTTTCTAATAAATTAAGAATATGTGGGATATAAATAACACGCTATAAGACTAAATGCAAGTGTAGATATATGAAGTATATAATGATGTCTTTAAAGGTAAAAAAAGGAAAACTAAAGATATTAGAGAAAGAAGGAAAATTAAAAAAATCAAGTAAAAAAGAAGAAGCAGCATCACTGCATCAGCAGAAAAAGAAACTAAACACAAGAAATCAAGATAAAGTTAACATCTAAATAACATAAAAGAAAGAAACAAGTAAAACGGCTAATTAAAATTTTATAAACCCTTTTTAATTAATCAGTTAAGTGTTCAACTCAGTTCTTATGGGAAACAGAAGATTCATGGATGTTAGCATATCTACCAGATGGATCTTCATCACAACCCCATTCAGCCTTTGGAATCCATCTCATAACAGTAGAAGCAACAGCTTTTTGAGGGAATAATTCATCAAATTTACATCTGTAAAAGTAGGATTCTTTAGTAGTTGGAATATCAGTACCCCATTCTGGTTTTGGGTTGGCGAATTCTTCGTCAGAGACAGATTTTTCGGCCAGGTCTTTCAAACCATCAATCCATGAGTAACCGACACCATCAGAGAATTGTTCCTTTTGTCTCCACAAGATTTCATCAGGCAAGTATGGTTTAGCGTCTGGTTCATCTTTGGTACAGAAAGCCTTTCTCAAGATGTATTTTTCAATCTTACCAGATTTAGTATCAATGACTTTATCCTTCGGATCGATGTTCATACATAATTGTAAGAAGTTCTTATCTAAGAATGGAACTCTAGCTTCTAGACCCCAGGCCATGGTAGACTTGTTAGCTCTTAAACAATCAGCGTAATGTAAGTTCTTGACTCTCTTAACACATTCAGTATGGAATTCAGCTGGAGATGGAGCAGCAGCAAAGTATAAGTAACCACCAAAGATTTCATCCGAACCTTCTCCAGATAAAACCATCTTAACACCTTGAGCCTTGATCTTTCTGGATAATAAGTACATTGGAGTAGAAGCTCTAATGGTGGTAACATCATAAGTTTCTAAATGGTAGATAACATCACTTAATGCATCGAAACCTTCTTGTAATGTGAATGTATGTTCATGATGGATGGTTCCTAGATACTTAGCAACTTTTTTAGCAGCAAGTAAATCTGGAGCGCCAGGTAAACCAACGGCAAAAGAATGTAATCTGGCCCATCCAGTTAAAGATAGGTGACCTTCATCATCAACACCAGTTAAAGTATGGGAAGCATCAACACCTTCGCTTTGACCTTCAATTTCTTTAGCGGCTTTAGCAGTTTCTCTAGCAGCGATAGAAGCAATTAAAGATGAGTCCAAACCACCAGACAACAAGACACCATAAGGGACTTCGGCCATTAATCTCTTTCTAACAGCCATTTCTAAAGTTTCTCTGACCTTCTTGTAATCAACAGGAATGTCAGCGATTCTAGTTTCATCCCACCAATCTGGGCTGAAGTATCTAGTGAATTTATCAGTGTTAGAGTCATAAATATGACCTGGAGGGAAAGCGGTGATTTCATCACATTCATCAGTTAAACATTTTAACTCAGAAGCAAAGAAAACAGTCTTTGGGTTTTTGGAAGATCTACCCATGTATAAAGTAGTAACACCGATTGGGTCTCTAGCTGCAATGATTCTGTCATCCTGCTTATCATATAAAACCCAAGCGAACATACCATCTAAATGTTTTGGAGCATCAAGGCCGTATTTTTGGAATAATGGAATGATAGGTTCACAATCACTCAAAGTCTTGAACTTGTATTCTTTTAATTCTGATCTGATTTGAATATGGTTGTAAATTTCACCGTTAACGGTTAAGGTGAATCTACCATCTGGGGAAGTGATAGGCTGGGCACCAGCGTCTAAGCCAACAATGGCCAATCTTTCATGACATAGAATGGTGTTGTTGGCAATAATGTTACCAGACCAATCTGGACCTCTGTGTCTGATTCTTTTAGAGTACTGTAAAGCTTTGTCTTTGAATTGCTCCACTTCAGGAACGTTGTAGGCTGCAAAGATACCACACATTTTTAATTGTTTATCTTATGGATTAGGATGAAAGAGAAAACTGTCAAAAAGAGGGGAGATAAGATAAGAAGAAAGGGGGAGCTTTTATCTTTTTATACACTAAAGTGACTCAATTCGATTCTTCCTCAACGGAAGTTCGTCGTTGATTTTACTAGGTGACTGAAAAATTATTCAGTTGTCGACGGCGGACTTGATTCACAAAGAGTCACACAAGGTGGTCGACACGCTATCTCCTGCCCAGGACCCCCTCGACATTAGTACTCGACAACTGCCCGCGGTCTTTCCGTTTCAAGTAGCCGCCGCCAGGGTTCGTAACCTGATAGTGGTCGATTTCCTACTTCCACCGTCGATCGGTCCAGACGCCATTTGATCGCAGGGCAGGCCTTTTGACTCAATTGTGGAAGTGCACAATAAGATGAACGTTACTGATCTTTTTTCCACACAGAACTACGTCCTATCCTTTTTCAAAGTTGATGAAATCAACCCTGTTCTCTCCTAAGAACATCTCACGTCCTTTCAATTGTATCTCCAGAAGACTCAATCCTCTACAACTTTACTCCACTTCTTCTCCTTATCTCCTTATCAAGAAATATCAGTTTTCTTCCACCTCTTACAGTTCTTACAGTACAGCTTCAAAAATGTCTGTTGAAAATACATTAAAGCCATTATTTGATGAGATCACCAAGTTAAAGCCTGCTTTCATTGACAGATTGTCGAAAGCCGTTGCAATTCCGTCTGTCTCTGGTGATGAATCATTAAGACCAAGAGTTATTGAAATGGCACACTTCTTACAATCAGAATTAACTAACTTAGGTGCTCTAGATGTTACTTTAAAACCTCTGGGTGAACAACCTCCTCCAGTTTCTACTAAAGGTTTGCAATTACCTCCAGTTGTCTTAGCTAAGTTTGGTAACAATCCAGCCAAAAAAACTGTTTTAATTTATGGTCATTATGATGTTCAACCTGCTTTATTGGAAGATGGTTGGAACAGTGATCCTTTTACTTTAGTTGAAAAAGATTCTAAATTATTTGGTAGAGGTTCTACTGATGATAAGGGCCCTGTTATCGGTTGGTTAAACTCAATCGAAGCCCATAAAAACTTGGGATTAGAATTACCTGTCAATTTAATTTGTTGTTTTGAAGGTATGGAAGAATCTGGTTCTTTAGGCTTAGATCAATTGATTGCAAATGAAGCTAATGCTTATTTCAAAGGTGTCGATACTGTTTGTATATCTGATAATTATTGGTTAGGTACTAAAAAGCCTGTCTTGACTTATGGTTTAAGAGGCTGTAATTACTATCAAATCATTGTGAATGGTCCAGGTGCTGATTTACATTCCGGTATCTTTGGTGGTGTGATCCATGAACCAATGACTGATTTAGTTAAAGTTATGGGTGAATTAGTTGATGTTGATGGTACTATTAGAATTCCAGGTGTTAACGAAATGGTTGCCCCATTAACTGAAGACGAATCTAAATTGTATGATCCAATTGAATTTGATGTTGATGAACTAAATTTGGCTTCTGGTTCCAAGACTGCCATCTATCAAGGTAAGAAGGATATTTTAATGCACAGATGGAGATACCCATCATTATCATTGCATGGTATTGAAGGTGCCTTCTCTGCTGGTGGTGCTAAAACTGTTATTCCTGCCAAGGTCTCCGGTAAGTTCTCCATTAGAACTGTTCCTGACATGGACTCTGACAAGTTAAACAAATTGGTTGTCGATTATATCAACAAGAAGTTTGCTGAGCTGAAGTCACCAAACACTTTAAAGGCCGAATTAATCCATGATGGTAACTACTGGAAATCCGATCCATTCAATGAGTCTTTCACTGCTGCTGCTAAAGCCACTAAATTGGTCTGGAACGTTGATCCAGATTTCACCAGAGAAGGTGGTTCTATTCCTATCACATTGACTTTTGAAGAGCAGTTAAAGACTAACGTCTTATTGTTACCAATGGGTAAAGGTGACGATGGTGCTCATTCTATCAATGAAAAGTTGGATGTTGCCAACTACATTGAAGGTGTCAAGACCTTAAGTGCTTACTTGCACTTCTATGCTAGTGCATAGACCTTGCAATAGCCTATTTTTATAGTATTTATTTAACTTAATGATAAATTGATAATCCTCGGACCTGAACGGCGCTAGTCATCGAGAAAGCGGTGCTCACCTGCGTTGCTCCGCTTACGTAACATCACGAGCTTCGCCAGATTTGCCAAATTTCGAACATTTCGATGAAGTGTGTTAAATTCGACTATACAATAACTTGTTCAGAGACATATATATATAGAACCAACACACGACAATAGAGCATGGAACAATATCTCTCAGGCCCTAACGTTCCGCAGTTCCTGAAGCATCCACACTGTTATCCAAAGTACAAAAAATTGAACTTGGACAACCCAGATAAAATCGATGGATTAAGTCTGCAAAAGAAGTTGAAATCGGATGAAAAAAAATACTATCACTATTTCAATAAATTAAATGCTGATGGATTACTGTATGAAACTAATATAAACACTGCGACTTCTAGGTATTACAAGGCCCATAGCATTTATCAACCAGAATTGAATGAGCAAACTGAAGCACAAAAACTTGCATCTAAAAAGGATCGTGCTTCATATAGCAATTTTTTGAATTATCCTACTATATTCGGTGGTGTTGAGAAACCTGGTTTGACATATCATGCTAATGTTAAATATCATGATAAAACGCTAATTTTCGGTGGTCTAGGAATTATGACTGCTGAGAGATATGAGATTTTTTTGAGAGAAATTACTGATGATTTCACTACACCTCCTGAGAATATATCTATTAGATTCGATCATGACTATGATTTACCCATTCCTTTAAATAAGGAAAAACTATTAACCTTGAGTTGTGTGGCGAATCAAGTGATGTATCAGTACACTGCAGGTTCTAATACTGTGTTGCAAGTGTTGATGTTAAGAAGTCCTGACGAGGTCGATTTTGATAAAGAAAGTAGCATTTCTACTACTTCTGGATCTAAACAAGCAAGGCACGATATACCTATCACAACGTGTTGTTTGGGTGGAAGTAGAATCAGTAATAGACATTTCATTATGTATGGTGGGTTTATGGTTCTTACTAAAGTCAATAAAAATAGGGTTCAGAAAACTGTTGAAATTGTTAGAGAAATTATTCCTTCTAATAAGTTATGGTTATATGATACTGTTACTACTAACTTCAAAGAAATTTCGATTTCTGTCAGTCCAAGTTACTCTGTTTTGATTCCTAAAGCATTGGCTAGATTTTCTTGTGAAATGGTTTCTATTACAGTTGAAGAAAACAATTTTAGTTTTGATGATGAAACAAGCACCAGCTCATCTATAAATGATTCATCGGCAGTTGCTAATTCTCAAAGCATGAAAGCCTATGTTAGACCTTCCATAACTTTTATATATGGTGGATATGCCTTTAAGGAAGGAACAAAGAGTTTCACCGCACTAAATGATCTGTGGAAATGTGAATTGTTGCTGAATGGGGATGATTTTGCTGATGAACTTATTTGTACACCTGTTGGTGATTTCCAGCTCTTATTTGATAATATTAGTTATTGTGTTGATGAGAAGGGTAACGAAACTGAAGATGAAATTGAAAAGTATGAATTTTGTGGCTTGTACAAACACTCAGTAGCTGGTGCAAATTGGCCTAAACCTAGAGGGTTCGGAACGATGTTACTTGTTGAAAACGAAGATATTGGGGAATTGTCTGATTTGGTTGAATCCACTACTTCTGCTGTTGCTGTTGGAAATGGAATAAATTCAGCTTCTGAGCTTCATCATCCCAATCCGACAAACCAATCTCAATTGAATAGTCGTTCTACCACTCCTCAACAGCAACTACAACAACAGCATCATCACCACCATCATCATCAATCCTCTGGTTATTCTACGATTTCTGAACAACGTAGAAGTCCACTGAAAGCGGTTCCTCTTAATTCTTCAGAACATAGGAAATCTCCTTTGGGTAATAACTTATCTTCCTCACCGCAAAATTCATATGTTGCTGGCTCTAATCCATCTTCTCCATTCTCACTTAATAATCAGCCTAATCTACGTCAATATTTTTCGAATAGAATATCCAGTTCAACCAGTTCAGAGGGATCATACCCCCGTAATAGAACATACAGTCATGATTCATCGTCTTCGTCCGATATTCACTCACAATCAGGTTCTTCTTTGCCTTATCTGATGAACGTTCAAAAATATTCATCCCCATCAGTTCTATCTAAGTCTATAATATTGTTTGGTGGTTCCTCTACGGTTTATTCTAAAGTTATTGATTTGAAAACAGGTAAGAAATCGACTTTCAAATCGACTGAGATTTTAGGGGACATTTGGATTTTCAATTTAAAAGAAGAAATTTGGTATAAAGTTCAAGCCTACCACTTCAGTAAGGAAACAAATTTAAGAATTTGTGGTCAGGGTGCCACTCATCATGGTAAGCATATGATGGTTCTGGGTGGTATTCAACCTCGTAATCTCCCGGAATCCGAGTTTACGTTGAAATACCAATCTGAAAATGAGAAATCAATTGAACTTCAGGCTTTGGAGCAATTACCAGAAAGAGATGACGTGCTGGAACATAAGAATGCATTATTGAGTTATTTTAAGAAAAATGGAATTGAAAAGGTTTTAACTGATCCTGAAACTGAAATTACAGAACAAATGAATTCATTACGTGTTGAGGACAAGCATGATCAGAGAATTGTTGATAATTCTTACTTTTTTAATTTAACTACACAGCAATGGAGACAACTCAAACTGTACTATATTAACAATTTAAAAAATCCAGATGATGATGGAAGTAAATTGGTCAGAGTGTGTTCCCCTGTTGTTCAATTAGATTCCAAGATGTTATTACTGACTGGTGAATTTGTCAAGCTGGATAAAGATACACAGAAAATTAGAACTGATGTTGATCAGACTCTGTTTGTTGGTGGTATTTGTGAAGTTTTTTCTTCACAACTGAAATTATGATTTTTGGATGATTTTTTTTGCCCTTTCGAAGTTCTATGATGTTTACTTTACTTTTTTCTATTTACTTCAATTATTGTTTAGCCCCCTTCCTTGGGGATGCATTTGATTTACCTAGCTTATTATAAATATTTGATTTTTAATTTTGTTTTATACGTTTCATCCTTTATATTTTTTTATAATTTTTATTTTTTCTGTACTTTTATAACATTTAAATAATTCATAAAATTTCATTATATCGTAGAGAACTTGAAGAGAAAGTTAGGAACCAAAAAAAGCAAAACGCAAAAAGCAAAAAGCGCCAAAGAGAGAAAAAAAAACGTCTATACATAAGCTATCAACAAGATCCAACTAAAAAATAGTACAATAAATTAACCAAAAAGCTAACTCGTTATTACCCAAACCAAAAATAAATGTAAATTTTTTATACAAAAAAGCAAAGACATCATGAAGACTTATCCAATTCTTCAATAACCAATTTCCCCACAATACTCCCAAAGCAGTTAAGAAAATTATCTTTAGTAAATATATTATTACTATCATTATTATTATTACCAGCCCCTTCTAATTCTATTTTAGAATTATCATTAAAACTATCTTTCTCTTTATTTGAAGCGACTGATTTATGTAGTAGAAAAAAATCCATCTGTGATTTATCTTTCAAATCTAAGTTTTCACGTTCACTTAATTCTTCCATTAGATTTAACCAGCGTAGCGCATCATGATTCCGTATAATTAACTTATACACTCTTCTTGAAACTTGTTTATTCAATGCTGTGTATTTCATAGTTGATAAATTTAAAGGTCTAATTTTTGGTTTGATTAATAATCTTTGAACGATTAATTTCTGCGTATATGATAAAGATGCAATATTAAACGGAACAATTGAAGCAGGAGTTTGAGAACTAGTAAAAAGATGCGAATGAAATGATTGCTTGCGTGAAGGTGTTGTTTGATTTAATGAGTGTTCATGAATTAATAATGCCTGTTCTGTTAGTTGAAGTGGGGCAGGTGGTAAGTTTTCAATTTCAATCTCAATATTTTCATCAGCAGCAGTTACTGAGGCAGGAGGAGGGACCATAGGAGTCGTATTGTGGCTATTCTTGATATTGGACTGCTGCAGTTGACGATCGATGTGCCTAAGAGCACGTTTTGGTCTTTTGAATTTTTCAACTCTAGAAGTGGGAGTTTGTACTCTTTGAGGACTTTTCAGACCAGTTGGTTTATCATCTTGATGTGTTAAACTATCTAGTATTTTCCAAGCTATGCTTTCTTCAGTATTCTTGCTTGATGCGTTTGTTTCTCTTTTTCTATTCGCCATCATCCTCTTGTTTCTATCAGCCAATTCAACATAATCAACTTCATCGTCATCGTTGAACCCAGTAGTTCTTCTAGCATTTGCATTATTGTTCGATCTTGAGTTTCTATTTGCAGCAACTCTTCCGATGTTTCTGCTTTGAGGGATTTCAATACCTAAATGATTGTATCTATCATTACGAATTTGTCTTCTGAAGTCTTGTAACAGAGTAGACATAACCCCAACACGTCTAGTAGGAGTATCAACGCCATTGGCTCTTCTACCCCTTCTTCTATTTTGAACGATCGAATCTCTGCCTTGTAAAGAGTCACACATAGGGCAATGAAAATGGCTAACATCCATCAAACCAAGGCATGAAATATGGTAACCACTTGAACAATCAGTACAGATAGCAAAAGTCGATCTTGAAGATGAATCGCATAGACAACAAACAGGGTTGACTAAATGTTGATGTCTGAACTCAGGTAAAGCGTTGTTGTTAACTAAAGCATCTTCTTGAACGTATTCTTGAGGAATGGCAAAATCTGACTCGTCGAATTCCATTGGGAACTTTGTATCTTCAACATTGATAGTTTCAATGACTTTCGATTCAGACAATAGTTCAATAATATTGAAATTCGAGCGGCATTGTGGGCATGTGTTGGCTTTCTTTGACCATTCTTTAATGCAGAAATCATGATAGTAATGATCGCAGGGTTTAGTTCTAGCTAAATATTGTGTAGCCCTAGTTTCTCTGGGAATAACCTGTTCTGCCTTAGGCAACAAATCCAAGCAAACCGGACACAATTCTTCGTCATTTTCTTCGTCTTCATCTTCAATATCCTGATTACTCTTGTCATTGTCTTCATTGCAGCAATTCAGTGGTATAACCTCTTCTCTAATTAATTGAGCTGCAGAGTCAAACTGAAATTCATCTTTGGGATTTTCTAAATTTTCATCAACAATCCGATATTCTTCATAATCCTCTTCTTCGATATTCATTTTGGTAATTCAGTTGGCAAATGTTGTTCTTGTAGTAACCAAAGGTATAAAAATAAAAAAATGTTTTTTTTTTGTTAACAAGTGATGTAGTTTCAGCTCCAGTGAGGTGTTCAATAAACGGTTTTTTTTTAGTCAAAAGCAAATATAAGTAATATATAAGTGAGATAATGTATTTTCTAGGTCTATATTCAGGGAAAAGAGAGTGAAGGATGTTCCCGAACACACCAATTGGCCACTCAACTCCATTTATGAACTGTTCTAATCAGGCGAAAACGACCCAAAATTGTCTGCACAGCCTTGCACAGCCCGGATTTGACTGGGGGATTCTTTGGGAGGTTTTTCCGGTAGCCATGAAGTTAGGAGTCAGTTTACAGTCTTTACAGGTTACTATGGAGACTTTATTTAATGAAAAACGTTTATTTAACTTGGAGTGTGCTGACTATATATTGCAAAATGAAATAAATGAAAGAAAACGATAGAAGTTATAAGAAAAGGAAGTATGTATCATAGTTGATCAAAATAAAAGTTGTTTAAGAGAAAGAAAAAGAACTGGAGAAAAGATAATCTAAATCTAATGAACTTACCAGAAGTCAACTGCCAAATTCAGCAAATGATTTAATCATCACAGACATCACATGGAGTGGTTGTTGTGTCGGTGGTAGTTTCACAAGGAGTACTAGTTGTGGTAGTTCCACCAACAGGACCACATTCACCATGTAGACAGGTAGTAATACCAGTACTGGTTGAACTAGAATCTGTACATTCACCGGATAAACCTTCGCAGACTCTTGTGGAAGAGGTGGTAGTGGTTGGAGTAGTAGTTCCAGTTGAAACAGTAATAGTCATAGTATCACAAGCGCAAACATTAGAAGCACAGCCGATAGTAACGGTTTCTTCGTTGACAACGGTGACAGTGGTCCATTCAACAGAAGTGACAGGCCAATATGGCTTACAGCTAGTCGTTGTTGGAGTGGAAGTAGTGGTTTCAGGAGGTGGTGTGTATTGGGTGCTTTCAATGGTTGATTCTCCGGTACTGGTAGTATGCCAAGTCCAGGTATCAGTATCTGAACCGATACCCCATGTAGTAGCAGTATTTGGAACAGTATAAGTAATTGGAGGGCAACTACAAACGGTATCGGTACAGCCAACAGTAACAGTTTGAGTGTGAAGAATAGTTGAACTAGACCATGAGCATTCACCTCCCTTTCCCCACCATGCATCCCACCAGGATCCTTGAGAAGAAGTTGGAACCTGAGATTTTGGAACTTCAAAATTGAAACCAGAGCAAGAACAGGATGAATCTTCGCAAGAGAAATCAACTTGTTCATTGCAAAAGATGCAAGTGTTCCAAGTGTAAGCACCAGAACTACCGTAATCCCAACCAGATGGTGGATAGGATGGCGAGAAACTACCAGAAGCTTGACAGGCTTGAGCGGTTAATGATGAAGTTAAAGCAATGAGAACAGTAGTGGTTAAGAACATGTTAATGATTTTGTGGTCTTTTAAAGTTCTCAGAGTTAGGGGTTGAGATACCTAAATGAAGAGGATTAGAGGAATATTTATAGTCACAAAACGTTTATAAGATCATAGAACTTTCATGTACGAAACAGCCTACAATATCATTTTTAGAAATTGGATTGGAATGTGTACTCATGGAACTACTAGACCAGGATCCCATTTGTTCAGGTTACTGTTGGCGCTCAACTTGATCAACGTAAACATAAGTACATTCAAGAAGGATCAGCCTGGTGGAGGGGACATAATCAATGAATCCATATTTAACATTTTTAAATATAGACTGTCATGAAGTGAAACAGCACAATGCATCAATTTTATTTGAAGAAGTAGTTGACTGTAGAATCAAGAAAACGTTGATATAATGTTCGGGATGTTTCAGTTCGTCATTAAGGGGAAGCAGCTCCCAAGAAAATAAGTGAAGTGAACGAATTTCAAGACACAGAAGAATTACAATGGAACAACTCCAGGTTTGAAAACCTAACATTATAAGCTGGTAGCTTCCTTTTTGTTTACGGTGTTCTACGGTGTTCCAAACTTGTTAAGCAGACTAAATTACTTCTTTGGGTCATTCTGGGGTTTGGATCAACACTTCAACAATTGGTAATTGAGCTTTCAACAAACTATTTTTAGGGTATAACTACTAATAATATCATACATTTATATATTATAACTATGTCACCATTCAGTTCCATCTTCAACACGGGCTGAGCATGTTATGCTAAGTTGTGCTAACTTGGTCTACAGAAACCATTCAACTTGGTTCACGCTTTTTGATCATCCGAGCACCTGTGAGTTCAATTTGCCGCTCACCAGACTCCGGAGATTGTTCCTGCATTGAACCTGTTTTGGAAGGAGCTATTTCAGTTGAAATAATATCACTGGTTCATGGGATAAAATGGCCCCGACTACTCCCTATTTAGCAATTTGTTCAAATATTTGATTGGCATTCTGAAGGCGAACATCAAATGGGTATAACAAGGCGAACTGTATTGATCATGTAGTTGACAACTCAGTGATCTCTGTCTCCATGCAAAATACACTTCCATCTTTAGTAAAAATCACCAAATTTTCAAGAATAATAAATAATAAAACGTACGTACGTCTAAAACTATAAAATACCATTGGCTCGTTCCAGTTCCATGGAAACTTCCACCACTGCACAGTCTAGATCTAGCTTATAATAACCCAACAGCTTACATTAATGTTCCATCCACCATAAAATACACCCGAGCCTATATCTCCTATAGTTACTGGTAGTAACCCCCTTTCAAAGAGATGAGAAGAATGTTTGAACTTGACAGAGAACAAAAGGATCACCGTAAAGCCTTGAACCTTTAACTAATGTTATTAATAGCATGGAGCTTAGGAAGGCTCCTCTGTGCTGCCATGCCCCCTTCAAAGCTTCAAAGTCTGGTGCAAGCCATATCCTAAGCTTGCTTAAAGAAACTTATCGGGAAGGAAATCAAACAGGTTAGAATACAATAGGAAAAATATCTGGTTTCCAGAAATATAGTACAAAGCACACGAAAAGAAGTACAGGTAAAAGTAAAATTAAACATAAAAGAAAAATACAGTCTATGAAGCAAGAACTTTGTAAATGAAAACATAATCAGCAGCTTTACCTTGCCAACCTCTATTACCACTTGAACTAATCATAAATCTACACGTTGGGTCCACGTACAAATCACTCAATATACCACCACTATGACCAGGAATAATCATAAATGGAATCTTCTTCTTTCTCTTCTTACCAGAAGCTCCACCAGCAGCAGCAGCTTCGGCCTCTTCTTGTGCTTCTTCAGTAGCCAACTTCAAGTCATACAATCTAACATTATCCTGACAGCCACATAACAAGTAATCTTTATTAGGCAACGTTCTAATACAACTAATCGGACCAGATGCAATTGGAAATTTATATTGATTACTGTGAGTTTTCAAATTACGAATATCGTAAGCATCAACTACCGCATTTCTTCTACCGACATAAATTTGATTGCCATCATTTGACCATATAGCAGACGTACACCAAGGTGCTGTACCATTGACACCAATACTACTGACTTCATTATTAGGCTGAGCCAGTCTAGCATCCCATATGTTAACAGTACCATTGATTGCAGAACTTAAGAACACTTGGTCCGATCGTATACAACTTTCGTAAAAGCCAGCATTGACCGTTTCAGTTTGATGTTGTTTGATGTTCTTTTTAATTGTTTCTTCATTACTACCAGTTGTATCCATTTCTTTGCCTTTGTCGGCAGATGAATCTTCATCATCTTCGTCATCGTCACCAAATAAAGAATCCATATCATCATCTTTCTTACTATCATCATCTTCTTCAGCGTCTGGTTTATTTTTGGAATTAGTTAAAGATAAATCAATCCCACCAAGAGGTCTGAAATCGATACTTGATATTTGTCCAGTTGATCTAGTGAACGATGTAACATTACGACCAGTATTCAAATCCCACTGTAACATTTTCATATCCCACGACCCACTAATGAATTTATTCTCTTCCGAATTCAATTTCAAACAAGAGACTGTACTGCTATGTTGATTCTTCTCTTTTCCTTCTTTAAAATAATATTGAATGGACCCTTCACTAGATCTAACAGACTGCAGAGTAATCCCACCTGATTTCAACCCACTTAGTAACCAAAACCCATTCGATTCAGCAACCAAGGAATAAACAGGAGAAAGACGAGGTTCGTAGGTGGTTATATTAGCCACGTCAATTTTTTTATTTTTATTCTTAGAGTTCGTCGGAGGTCTAGCCAATTCTTCCATCAAATCTTTCTTATAATAAGGCTGTTCATTTTCCCAATATGAAGTAATCATACCACCATATGAGATAGAATCGACTAATTGGTGCCTTTGTGCAACGGTTAATGGCGCCCTACCTTCAACAGAACCGAAAAAGTCAAATTTTCTGATCAATCCATCTTCACCACCTGTGAATAACCACCTAGGACCTTTTGTAAGTGCTATTGAGTGAACGGGGGACGTGTATGGGATGGCCACTAAGGGAGAGACTTCCACTACTATTGATGTTTTTGCTCTATCTACAAGTTGTTGTCTTAGTGTAGCTGCTGTTGTGGGCTTTGTGTCTATTATCACTGTTGGATTTGGATACTGATTTTTCTTTGGAGTTGTGGCTGTAGAGTTTCTGGAGGTGTCCTTCTTTTCCTTAGTTGGAGTACCATTAGAAGCTGGTTTAGCCACAGAGGTATCTTGTTCATCATCATCGTCTTCCTCATCATCGTCTTCATCATCATCATCGCCATTGTCATTATCATCACCATCACCATCATCATCGTCATCATCGTCTTCTTCATCTTCGTCCTCATCCATATCCTCGTCGTTATCATTATCATTGTCTTCCTCAGGCATTGGAGCATCAACCATTGGAGCGTCATCTTCTTCCTCTTCGTCGTCGTTTTCATTTTCGACTTCTTCATTCAATAAATCAAAATCTGCATCAAATAAGTTATTTGAGTCCTCCATTGCCGTTGCTTGTTGCTAATGTAGAGTGTGCTCTGTTATCTGGTTCAGAAACAATGTGAATCCAGGTAAACACAAGTCCATAACATTTTTAATCTCTTCTCGAAATCTCACGAAATTTTCAAACAAGTTACAAATAACGATTAGTCAATCACCAACAACCAGGATCATCACTCTTCCCACCCCAACCCACTGGAACTGTTATCAAGCACCACAAATATGATGACTTCAGAACCACACACAGATACCCTGGCAATACTCACTGAACACCTAACCTACACGTTCCCGCACACCAACAAAGTCGGGCTATACGACATCAACATCAAGCTACCTAAATCTGCACGACTACTGCTAGTTGGTCCAAATGGAGCAGGTAAATCAACCATGCTAAAAATCCTGGCTGGTCAGAAACTAATCAGACAGGGCTCAATCAAACTAAATGGGGGTAATCCATTTGATTTCGATTATTACGAAAAGGCGAAATGTGGAGTGATCACGTACTTAGGTACAGAGTGGGCCAATAATGGTATCACCCAGAGAGATATACCTGTTACTGTGTTAATTGATTCAGTTGGTGGTAATGTGTTTACCGAGAGAAGAGACCAGTTGATTAATATGTTGGACATTGATATTAATTGGAGAATGAATCAGTGTTCTGACGGCGAGCGTAGAAGAGTCCAGTTATGCATGGGATTATTAAAGCCATGGGATTTGTTGCTGTTGGATGAAGTTACAGTGGATTTGGATGTTTTAGTTAGATCCAGATTGCTTGATTTTTTGAAACACGAAACCGAACATAGAGGTTGCTCCATTGTTTATGCCACTCATATTTTTGATGGATTGGGTGACTGGCCTACTAAGATTGTTCATTTGAGTGGTGGATGCATAGTTAGAGACTATGACATTGATCAAGTTAAGTATGTTAATTCAGAAAGTGGGCAAACTGCCAAGGAGGTCGCAGGAGACGTTATTATTGAAAAAGCCCATTCATTGTATCCTTTAGCTTTGAGTTGGTTAAGCAAAGATTTGGAATTGAGAGGAGAAAGAACTGAGGATAAGACAAGACCCAAGTTTGAAGAATTGAGTAAAAGAACTACTGAGATGTATTACGATGATCAGGATAGAGTGACTTCTTACTTCCAAACTACCAGAACCACCAAATAGGTGATTTCTTTACTGTTGTTCAACCAAATACTGTACTGATTCATCTATTTGTGTCCCCCTTTACTACACGGCTTCAACACCTTTTCGTTTAATTTAATTTTAATATTTGCGCCTTTTAACTGTAGCTGTACCCCAAGTAATACCTCACATTAGCTTCCCCAGATTCCCCAGAAATTAAGTAAATCCGGATCACTCTCATCGAAATGCAGGCCTCTGATTGGCCAGCTGCGAGGATATCGGTCGCTCGTTCTCTCGTTCTCACTCCACGGGGCCCGCCCATCGATAATTGAGAGACAGTGCACGTACAGTTAAAAGTAGAACCCCCAAACACACCCTCTTGGAACAACCACCACGTAGTAGACTGATCCACCACCAGAGGTTCAACACAATCCTACCCAGATACGACTCTAGGACACCCACAACTACACTACTCCGAGTTCCAGTCCACTCCGATTTTTTCTCTGCTTCAGTTTCGTTTCTTTTCCTTATACGTGAAATTCAAAATTTTATTTTTGCCTGATTCAACTTTATTTGCAAAGTTCCAACAACACTGGAAAGGTCGTTTTGCTACATAATCTCCTACAAATGAGTAACTTAACTCCATCAGCAGGCCCAGCCAATGAGACCCCTCTGACACTCCCTCCAATCAAGGATAAAAAGGGCAGATCCACATCATGTTATTTGTGTCAAAAGAGAAAACAAAAGTGTGACCAGAGATCACCAAGTTGTACAAACTGTATTAAGGCTAATGTGCAGTGTGTTCAGCCTCCAAGATATGGGGCTAACAACAAACCCAACGTGAAAGATGAGTACACTTTGCTATTGGAGAAAAAAGTCAAACAGTTGGAGAAATTACTGGATGAAAAAACTAAGAAAATGGTGACTTCAAGCTCGACTGAACTGTCTGGTCAAGCTGCTAAGGCTTTAAAATATAGAAAGATCTCTCCTATGCTACCCCAAGAATCAAATGCTACTCAAGAAACACTCCCCAATAAGACAGGTGCTGGATCAGCACCTATAATACCCCCAAATGAAGCTCCTTTTAATCAATTTGACTATCAACTATCTCAGCCTTTTGAAATTTTCATGAACACAAATCAAGACAAGTATAATAAATCATTGATAGTAAATTATCATTTAAAAGATTTCTTGAAATACGAACCAATCTTCAACATGGATGTTAAATTATCAAAGCAGTGCTTAGACATTTATTTCGCTTTATTACAATATAAGTTCCCATTACTCAACGAGTCCGAAGTGTTTAAATTCCATAATGATTACTACAACAAAGTCCAATACCAAAATGAAGATTTTTACCATTTTAGTTGTGCCAGAATGTTTTTAATCTATGCCATATCTACAATGTTACACCAAACGACGGGTAAATACAGAGGTCCAAATCCTTATAGATTCATATCATCAGCTTTAAGACACATAGTCTTCTTCAAGAATATTGAACCTCTACGTAAGATTGAGATCTTGATCCTGCTATGCTTTTTATTAATTAGAACAGATAAAGATTCCAGTGGTCTTTACGTTGTTATTCAAGACGCCATGAAATCATGCTTACAGATCCACTTACACAGAGCCAAATCATACCAGCGTATCCCTAATGATTTAAAAGACAGAAGAATGAGATGCTTTTGGTGTGCCTATTTATTAGAAAAATCAATAGCAATTGCAGTGTCGAAACCATTCATACTGAAAGAAAGCAAAGCTGATTCAGACCTACCTTTATTTGACTACGAGCCATCTAAAGCCATTCATCCTGGAAATGGAACCACTTTTATTAACCAATCTATTAAAATCAGAAGAATCGAGGCCAGATTCATTGAACAGTTGAAAATCCTAAGTTCTGCGTCCATCGTGACTAGAGATCAATTACCTGAAGTTGAGAAATTTTTCCAAGAATTACAAGACTGGAGAAAAGAATGCCAAGGTTTTAAAAGAGGTATCGAGAATGAAACTTTGAGTGTTTACTACTACAGATCTGTTAGAAATTTAATCCAACCGTTTTTGGAATTGTTGGATCCTGAGGATCGGTTATTCAGAGAATGTCAGGCTGCAGCTGGTCAAATCTGTCAATCTATTAAGGCCTTCCATCAAAAGACAGTCAGCGGTCATTCCATTATAAATATCCATACTACATTTATTGCTGGTGTCACGTTGATTTACTGTTTATGGTTGCATAGAAACCGTGATGATATGAGAAGAAAGTTGTTGGGCGATGATAAGAAGCACACCAGACCTGCTGTTTCCGAAGCATTATTTTCTGGTTTGGATGACTTAAGAGCTTGTTCTATTTCTCTTTATGTTATGGCTGAAAGAACAAAGTTTGCTATTAGTTTTAGAGATACATTTGATGAGATCATGCATGCTACCATTGGTAATTTGATTTTAAGATGTGGTCCTGATTCTTCGGAAATTATTTATTCAAGTGAACCGGGTATGCCTCCTGCTATTGTTAGAAAGCCAACTCAGCATTATACTGTTGAGTCGAAGTTGAACATTACCAAAACGGATGCCGATAAACTAGAAGAAGAAGAAATCACGAAGAGAAAAGGACAATTGACAAGATCAGCCATTCCTAGAGGATTATCTCATTTATTGATCCATTCGCCGCCTTCATTTCCTCGTGATACTAGTTCTCTGATTCCACCCCCATTGACTACTTCCAACGTTCGTTCAACTTCTCCAACTAACAGTAATAGATTACCATTACCAAACAACAATTCTTCTGTTCCACCACCTAACTTGTCATCCTTACAAAATTCTTCCAATTCAATGTCTTCCACATCACCAACAGGATTAAGAAAAATTGGCCTGAATTCATCAACATCTCCGTACTCATCATCCTACAATAATTCCTATTCTTTATCTTCAACAACTACTCTAACTAATAGAATCCCAATAGTGTCAGCCGCTTCACCAATAACCACATCTGAACATCAATCCCTGAACTCGCCCAACTTTTCACATTCATTTTCATTGCCTCCATTACCACCATCGGCAACCGCCAATACAACAACGCTAAATCAACAATCACCATCAGTATCAACAACACCAAACTATAACTCAATGACCACACCACCATCACAACATGTATCAACATCGTACACACGGACCCAGCCAATCCAAGCGAATACAACCAACCAATCCAATGCCTCATCCAATACTACAACACCACACTCACAACAATCTCAATCGTCCTCATCAAACAGCTACAACCCATCCGGTTCAGGCTCTGGCTCAATCAACGGCTCGACTGCCTCCACATCATCAAATCAGCAGACACCAGTGATACCTGAACTCCTACCATTTGTTGGAAGAACAACGGCCATGATCAATAACATTTCCGTATGGACTGGTGAATCAGGCCAGCAGATTCCACAAACTGGTCTAGTGATGATCCACCAGAATAACAACAACAATGGTTCAGGAGCGACGCCTAATGCAAACTACGCTAGCATGAGCAATTACAATAATATGGCTACTACACCAGGCAGTAGTGGCACCGGATTGAATCCTCTAGGTACCATTCCGGAATTAAATGCGATTGGCTATCCTAGCAGTGATAATACTGGGGTGAATGGTCATTTTGGATTGCTGAGCAATGTCGGCGGTGATCATAATCATCAACAACAGCCACAGCAACAGCAACAACAACAACAACAGCAAGGTGGAGGTGTATCAGGGAAAAATGGAATTGGAAGTGGTGGGAGTGAGTTGGATTTGTTTAGTAATTGGAATTTACTACAGAATGATGATTTTTTCAATGTCGGCTCTGATTTTGGATTTTTGCCATGATGACCGGAATGTGTTTTTGCTTTGCTTTGTTTGAGTGATGAGCTTTTTCTTTCTTGTTTTGCATTTTTTTTCTTTCCTTTATGATGAGTCATAGTGTGCTTTACTTTGCTGCGCTTGTTTTTATTCTGTGCTTGTTAAATTCAATTTTGCATGGCTGATTGTTTTGTCCTCTAATTATGTTAAGTTGCTACTATACCTTTTGATTTTTCTTTCATTATAACTATTATTATTATTATTATTATTATTATTGACCCCTATTTTATTTTATTTTATTTTCTTACTATTATTATTATTATTATTGCTATTAACGAAAGAAAAATATTCTTTTTTGCTTTACATTTTTGTTTAGTTTAGTATGTTATTTTTCTCTATATTGTTTTATTTTTGTTCTTTCATATCATATTAATTACGCATCATGCTTTTTGCTCTTTCTTGTTTTTATTTTTAATTGATACTGTATACTAGATACTTACTACTTTTTTTATTTTGTTTAACATTTTAATATTTAATAAACGTGCTTTACCAGCTATGCTACATATATGAAAGAGTCCAGTATATACTTAACGAATAATATAATAGTGAATCTAATAGATTTTCTTGGTGAATATAAATATCTATAACTTAGAAACTCTCTCCTTTTTATAAATATCAGTAGTGGCATTAACACAGGTCCAACTAACACCACCAATGATAACTTTAGCACCAACAACATTGCCAATCAACGCATCACCAAGAATAAATTTATCAACATCAGCGCCAAAATTGATCAACTTCTTATAATCACCAACGCCAGAGCTAGAACTGAAATATCTAATAATGCTAATCTGAGGCTTTTCATCATGAACCAAATCTTTCTTATTCCAAATCAAACCCTGAACCCAATTACCAACTTTAACCACCCTACCTTCAAACAACCCATCTTCAACAACATCCCAAACATACGAATCCACAGCACCAACAGGAACAGAATTATCATCTAACAACACAAACTTATCAGGAGTGGACAAAGCTAAATCCAAAGACATCCAAATCTCAACATAAGGCTCAACCTTCCCAGTGCCAGGATTCATCATACTACCCACTTCTCTACGTAAGCCAGATGGTAAAGTCTTAAAAAAGCCAACATCGTCAGGAATATCCGCCTTCACTGGCATCTTAGGATACTCCTTTGGATTCTTAACATGGTTGAAGAAATCAAGGATGAAATAATTATCGAAAAATTGATGATTGAATTCAATTTTTAAAAGGTTAGTCTCAGGATCTATACCTAAATCATTCTCATATCCTGCAAATGCCCATTCGAATGGGAATTGACCAGTGAATTGTTTGAATGATCTAACGTCCGTAAATAGGCCGGATGGTGAAGATAACACTAACGTGTTAGTTTTTTCAGGAGGAATGGTAGTACCTTCAGATTCAGGCCAGTGGATTGATAATCTTGTTGAGACTGGCATTTTCTCTGTGACTGAAGTTTTATTGGTAAGATATTGAATTGGGTAGAAGTGGTTGGCTAATGTGCTTAATCGTTGATATTCCGCTATTCGAGAGTTCCGCCAAGAGCCTTATCAGTGCGGCATGCGGCTAGGGATTTAGCGGGAAATCGGCTCGTCCAACTTTTCAACATCTTGACCAATCTTCTTGACCCAACTTCTGTTTTCAAGGTAAACAAAATTCAACTGAACGACAGAAAAACCCCAGCATGGCATCGCTTAAACAATCACTCACCACAGGAAAGCCGCTCTTACTAGACGGTGCCACAGGCACAGAACTTGAAAAGCAAGGATTAGACATAAACGACCCACTTTGGTCAGGAATAGTTGTCCTATCCCACCCAACCCAGCTCCAAAACCTCCACTTATCATACCTTTCTTCAGGATCTGACATAATTTTAACTGCATCATATCAACTATACGACACTGAACTGTTGAAGAGAAAATTGAACCCAGATGAAATCTACGGTAAATCAATTGAACTATGTAGTAATGCCAGAACGATCCATTTTGAACAAACTGGTAAGGAGACATACATAGCTGGTTCAATTGGCCCTTACGGGGTTTTATTCTTTGATGGATCAGAGTATACTGGTAATTACAGAAATGCCACAGATTCGGAAATTACTGAATTTCACTCTCATAAATTAGAAATTTTTCATAAATCCCCACAAGTTGACTTGATTGCATTTGAGACAATTCCTAGTTTCCAAGAAATTAAAATCTTGGTCAACTTAATCAACCTACTCAATGCCACTCCCGGAACCAAGCAAAAACCATATTATTTGTCATGCACTGTCAATGCCCAAAACCAATTAGCTGATGGAACGCCATGGTCTGAAGTACTAACTTACCTAAACGCTAACACTGACGAATACTTATTGGCTATTGGCTCAAACTGCTGCAAACTGAACCAATCTACAGAAATCATAACCAGTATTAACGATGCATTGACTCAATGTACAAACTTACTATCCAATAAAGTAAAGATTATAATCTATCCAAATTCAGGCGAAGTGTACAATGGTATCACAAAAGACTGGTCAACTGAAAACCCAACTGATCTACCTTTGCATGATCAAATTGAAACGATTGCAAAGAGTGAATGGTTACAGTGTGGGCAAGTTGGGATTGTTGGTGGTTGTTGTAGAACCTGTCCGGGTGATATCAAGGTTTTGAGATCGTTAATTGATGAAAAATATAAAGATTAATAGAAAGGCTTGTTTTTGTGTATATGTGAACGTAGCGATCCTGTTTTGGTCCGTGCATTGTAACAATACCGGCATAGTGCTCTGCTTAAATAAATAAATACAGTTATCTTAATTTTAGCCGACAAACTGGCAATATATTACAAGAGAGTTCAGACGGGCTAGTGGACACACTGTATGTCGATCGATCCTTGAGAATAAAATTAAATCGAGCCCGCATCTTCGTATCTTGGCAAATGGACCCCTACACCAAAACAAGCTTCTATAGCTACAGAAGACATTGTCAATTAAAGGCTTCGAGAAAATAATAATAAAGCCATGAGCTATTGTAGTATGTACGTATAAAAGAGATATATATTATGTATAAATAAAACAAACGAAAAAACGGAAAACACGAAACAAAACAAAAAATATGATCAGAATAAGTATGAGAGAGTAGGAGGGAGATGTATGTACTATATATGTAACAAAAAGATAAGAAATTGAAACAAATATAGCAATGAAAAAAACAGACAAACAAGAAACAAAACAGGAAACAAAAATAATAAAAGGTAATAATAAATGTATCATTAAAAAATGAAAGGAAAACAAAAAAAAGTAGTGCATATGGCATATAAAACAAGGGGTGATGATGATGAATCAATATGAAATGGTGAAAAAAGATGTAATATAAGTGTGTATGTGTGTGTAAATCGAACAAACAACAAAAAAAAATGAAATAAAATGTTCTAAAAACAAGAAAGGAGTAGATTTCAAAATTCAAAAAATGACAAGAGGCATAGTTGTGTATACTTAAAAAGAGAAAAAATATAATGTGTAAATTCTAAAGCAAGAAGAAAGCACAACAGCACTTCTATTTTCTTAAAAAAAAGCTGTACGCGCTTCCATTCAACAAAAATAAAAAGATAGAACGTTGCAATCATAGTTGAACCAAATTACAACAAAAGGCCAACATCTGAAAACAACAAGCCACACAGAACTGAAGAGCATTCAAAAAGATGATAAATAAATAAAAATGCATATTAAAAAAAAACCCAAAAGAAAAACAAAAAAACACATCATCACCAGTCAAATCAACCTATCATCAACAAGCCCACTATATATCAAGTGAATGCTTATGACCAGGATCATTCACTGTCTTCCCATTTCCATTATCTTCAATAGTACAATACTTAATCTCATCAAACCACTCATCAGCAACTATATCTTTGATAGTGGCTCTTTTCGATGGGTCTATTGTTAACATTTTTGAAATCAATGGTCTAGCTGCGTGCGGCAATAGTCTCATTAATCTATATGGACCATGGATCTGTCTGTGTGTTTTTGATGTTGCTTGTCTTCTTTCTGGCTTTTCTTCTTTGGTTGACTTTGTGGTGGTAGTGGTCGTGGATGGTTGTTTTTGTTCTGCTGGTGTTTCTGTAGTTGTTGGAGCCGGAACTGGAGCTGGAGCCGGAGCTGCATGTGCTGCTGATTTTTCCTTAATAGTTGTTGCAGTTTCAGGAACTATTGCGAGTTCATGTTGTTCAGGGGCTGGTTGTTCATTTTCTTTTTCATTTTCATTTTCTTTGATTTGGGATTTTGGTATTAAGACAGGATCAACTGCAAGTTTATTAGGATCCGGTAATTCAAATTCTTCGATTTTTTGTTCTTCTTTAGGTTGTTCTTGTTTCTGTTGTTCGCGTTGCACTGTTGTCGAATCTTTATTTATATCTAAATCTTCAACTTTCTTAGTAACTTCTTCTGTAGATTTCTCAATCTGAACATTTTGGGTAACAAGTTCATCAACCTTTTTAGGAGCTTCTTGTTGCTTTCCAGCAGCTTCCAACTCGGCCTTATCTTTTTGTTCCTGAATCTTCTTCTTTCTTTCTAACAACAACTGTTTATGATGTCTTGACGACTCTTCGTAATCATGAGGGATGTCATCAGGCATACAATACAACGAAAAACTAGGGTCTTCTTTCTTTGGAGCTTTCCATGGAAATCTTCTTAAGGTCATACAACAATAAATGATAGCAATGGACCAAATATCTACTAATTGAGGATCATAATGATCAGTTGAAGTCAACACTTCCGGAGCCAAATATGGGTCAGAACCAACGATACCATGAGCGTACACGACTTCATCTTCGAACGGATACTTGAAAACCACAGCGGACCCAAAGTCGATTAGCTTAACAATACCATTTTTCGTAACGACACAATTATCTAATTTTAAATCTCGATGAGCTAACCCAACAGAATGTAAATACTGGACACCTAGGGTGATTTGTTTCATACAGCAATTAATTTCAGATCTTGTCATTTTACCTGACATAACAACAGCAAAGAAATCAATTGGGGCGTATTCCATAACTTCGAAATACTGGTTGTTTTCGGAAATGATATCTAAAGTTTGAATAACATTTGGATGATGCAATGTGGAACCAATACAGAATTCAGCTGTACATTTCTTAGCATATTCTTTAATTGACTCATTTGGTCTTCTTGGAACGAATTCTTTCACTGCAAATGTAACGCCGTCTGAATCTCTAGTGATCAATCTAACGGACCCACCAGCACCGGAACCTAGCATTTTACCCATTTTACCATATTTTTTAGTTAGCGAGCCTTCTAAATCGTCCCAAAATTTCGGATCTGGTTTAACGATCATATTGTTATGAGCATCATGAGTAAAGGTAGGAGACGAGATCGTGTTTTCTTTAGCACCAGTACCGGAAGAAGTATGAGCACCAGTTATTGAAGTCGTTGATTTTGGAGATAACTGTGAATGAGAATTCAGTCTTTCCTTTAACGAAATGGTACTACTCATTGCATTTAATGAATTACTACTATTTTCATGTGACTTTTTCGAAGGTCTAAAAAACCTTTTCAAGCCAACCATCGAGGATTTCTTGTTATTCATTGAAGTGGGGGATGGGATATCGGTTGGAACGGGGGGAACATACGTTGATGAAGTATGGTGATGCTGTTGCTGTTGTTGGTGTTGATAATGTTGTTGGGCTTTATGTTCATCAGCAATTGAATCTGTAGTTGATCTCTTTGAGGACGAGGAGCCCATCGGAGCACTCGAGATGGAAGGACTTATAGTACCATTTGAAGAACCATTGTTATTCTCATTACTGTGGTGTTTCAAGTGGGTTAGGTTGGCTAAAGAGCCGAATCGACTAGGCATGGTGAATAATGTAGGATTTGAGCTTTTAACTGTATGTATAAGGGGAGTATAAGGAAAAGGATGGAATAGCCGGCAGAGTTTGTGGGTTTTGTTTTATAGGATATTTAAACTACTGTAAGAGAAGTAGAGTGATGATAATGAGTTGAGGATCAGGCTATAAGCAGGCCATGGGATGCGGGAATAACTACGTTATAGTTGGTATCACTGGATAAGTCCAAAACGAGAGTTGGGCTCAGAGTCAGCGAATGAGAGCGCTTTTTTCTGGTGAAGGGCTTTACTCTTAAAGTTACTGGCACTACTGGTGGGATGACTATTACTACGACTGAGCCGGAGTAACACCACTTTCCGGTGTCAGGGTTTGCCTTCAAAGCTCTGGCCCTAGATTCTCACCACTACCACACGACCGCTACGTAACTCTTAACTAGTTTATGACAGAGATTTCTTCTATCTGGCAAAGTGCGTGGTAGATTCCTATCCACAGACCCAACCACCGTAAACTGGTCGTAGCGAAGGGGCCCGTCTTCCCCGCGATTTTTACTCGATTATGGCTCGGATAGAGTAAACACCTCTGCACCACAACTAAAGACATGTCAGGAGTTTGAACCAACCACAGTGGGTTAATTCACGTGACTCAGTTACTGTGTATATATTTTATATGTACAAAACTATCCTATTTACAAACCAATTAATATCTAAAGTAAAGACACCTTCCCTCCTAACAGCCCAACGCTGTTCTCGCGTTTGCTGAAATCCAGAATGAATTCAATCAAATCATGTCTCATCTTCTCTTCATCTAGTAGATCCATCTGCAAAAACTCACCATCTTTACCATTATGAACACCGTCAATCAATTTTTCAAAGTCGATTAATCCTCTTCGAACACAGCAATCAAACAACTCCAACATATTCAACCCATACACTCCACCATCTCTCAAAATCAAGTAATTATCAATCAGAATCTCTTTATATCTTCTTAACAACACCTCTCTCAACTTACTCTCAGTGGCAGCAAGTCCCTTATTCACGTTTAATAGGTCACACAATGAATCCAATTCATCATACTCCATAACAAATGGGTTCCTCATCATGATTTCTTTCCGACTAACTCCATACCTAGTCAATAATTGTAACTTTAACTGCGCATTAAACGCCTTGTCAAACACAAAAGGCATCAATTTTGGGAAAACACAGGTGTTCGGAGTGATTCTTGGGAAGACTAAACATATTAAAATCGTAATCTCTTCAAAAATACCAAACAACAACCCAAATAATGGTAATTTGGTAAAATTCTCCTTATCTCTAATCATCCTTTGAAATTCTGATCTCGTTAAATTAATCAATTGTTCTGGTTTTTGAGCTGGCGTGAACTGTTGCTGTTCTTGTTGCACCCACATATTGGTTTTCTTAACGTGATGTTCATTCTCAGTCAGCCTAATCACATTCGCCAACTCATCAATAACACCATTCAAGCTCCGTCTCTTAACTGGTACTTTCTTAATCTCAAAGACTCGGTCAGAAACATTTAACGAATTATTATAAATAAACATTCTTGAACTACCTGCATAACCACCATATACACCTTTCATCAACCCCATATAATTTTTCCAGATGTTCGTAATACCAAACTTGAAGAAATTTAAATAATTCTTAAAGAATCGATAATTGAGAATCCATCTTTTCTGGAGTGAAATCATCGATTTGCCGTTTTTGAGTAGTTCTGTTTCCAATAGTCCCTGAACTTTGCTCTTCGTTAATAGCATCTGTAATTGAGGCAATGTACCAGTTGCATTCATTTTATCCAGAACAACCCCACCATCGTTGACACCTTCATCCCTGAGCACAGCTGGTGTTGATTTGTTCTTGGTTAACAGCCCAAGCAAGATTTCCTCTGATGTCTGGGGATGCGCCTGTTGTGCCTGTGGTTTGACGGGAATTGGATTAACTGACTGTGGTTGTTCTGTCTGTACTTTTGGAGGATTTGCTTCACCTATGAATACTTCAGATGGTATGGTAGACGTACTCACCTCTTGTGGTTGATAACTATTCCAGGCCGGAGACACACTATGAAACAGTCTGCTCGAACCAGGCCACAGAATGATCCTGCAACCATGAGAATAGCTAGAAATCATTATTCTGAGGATATATAGAGTATTGTGTTAAATAAAGTATATCTATACAATAAAAAAGAGTTTACCCAAACCATATTATACAAATGTGAAACAAACAACTAAAAAAAATTAAAACTCAGCGAGCGGACTTACGCCGAGTCTCACCGACTCTTTACAACTAAATCAACAATGGCTTATCAGCTGGATCTTTACCATACCACACATTCCAGTCCTTGTACTTACTCTTCAAATCATCCAAAACAGCTATATGACAATTATGGCCACTGATGACTGTCTCCTTAGGATCTAACTGATGCTTAGCAAGAATGGCTGAACGAACATCAAAGAACTGAACACCAAAACAAAGTTTACGTGAAACCACAGGCAAGATTTCAATGATTGTACCAAATTGTTCAAAATCCCTCTTGATTTCTTCCAAGTTGAAATCCTTGGTATAGTTCATGACAGGATCGGGATACCCTCCTCTTTTAGCTTTACCTTCATCGTGCCTTCTATTTAACTTTTGTTCAATTGGTTTCTTGAAAACTAGAACTCTTCTTGCATTTTCAGGTGCCGTCATCATTTCTAAACTTGAATCATGTTGCTCATCTTGATGCAATTCGATAGTGGAATACTTACGTTCTAATTCTTCTTGATATTTTCGAGGTATCCAAGTTGCATTAATTAATGATCCATTCACTTTGAATAGTCCAGTCATTGAAAACTCCATAAATTTGTAAGCATCTTCAACCTTGTAAAAATAAATACCTAAGACTACTTTTCTCCAATCAATAGGCTCAAATAATTTAAAAGGTGTAGTTTCATACAAGTTGTCTCCTTTAATCAATCTAATCTTTTCTAGCGGACCTCCACACACTTGCGCTAGTATAGTAGATAAACTGGTATATTGAGCAATATTATAAAGAACAACCATTCTAGAACAACCCTGTACATCTGAAACCATCACTGAATCTATCAAGGAATTAACGCCTTGTTGATTATCTTTGTTCAAGCCTTTTACTGAAGATTGCAAGGGAATATTATAGATATTAGCATTAACTTGAAGTGGATTGTTGTTATCTTTGCAAATATCTGATGGATCACCATTGTTATTAAAGCTAATATTCATATTACTGTAATCTCTTGTTTCTGGTCTTCTTTCATTACTGAAAATAGATTCATCTTTGGATTCTGTTCTAGCATAGCTTGTGTCATGCAATGTGGACTTACGTTGTTGAGCTTGCTCATCATTCAGTTTTGCAGCTTCCAGAAGCTTGCTTAACAATTGATCTTCCTTAAGTTGGAAGTCAGGATCTTTTTCCGGTTGTGGTTTAGCTGATAATCTCCATTCACCAAGTAATCTTCTACCGCTTCTTTTAAATGTAGCATGAGGATCCCTAACTGAATCAAATTGTTGAGCGGTAGTGCTATGAGGGGTATGTTTAGTCTCTTCATCATTATTGTTATTATTGTTGGCTGTAGTACTTCTGGAATCATACTTTAACTGAACTTCAGTCTCTGTAACAACTCTACTGTCTGACTTGTCTTTTCTCTTGGATTCACTGAACAAGAACGATTTAGCCAACCTTCTAAATCCAATTTTCTCTTCTTTAATATGTTCAGGGGTGTTACCATTCCCATTAACAGTACCACACCAGTTCATTGAACCAACAGTACAAGAACGATTGTTCTTGCTTGACGAAGTCAATTCTTTCTGTTCAGCAGAAGCCCCAAACATTTCAGGTTTCTTGTTATTGCTGTTGCTGTTGTTATGCATGGGTGGTGGAAATACTATTTTATTGTTATCTAGATCATTGGACTGAGGAAATTGACCTGGCGGCATTAAGAAGTTGTTATAATAAGTTGAAAATGGAGCCTCTATTTGATGAAGTACACTGTAGCTGGCTGGGTTTGAAGCAATGAAAGGTGGGGGACAATAGCACACAGGTAAAATGAAGGCGTATACACCTGTTGTTGGGTATAAAGACTAAAAGAAAAGGAAAGAAACTGTCTATTAAGAATACAAATGAAAAGAACTGGTATAACTTAAAACAGTGGGTGTAAACACAATAAACAAAAGAGAATCACACACACCGCGCAGAGGGATTGGACTACCGACGCTACGGCTATGCTCCCTTCTACACTTTGGTTCGAAGACTGACAACATCACCGTATCTAGAGGTGTCTCCTACGATAAGCTCTCTTAAAGCCATAGTAGCATATGTGGATGGTTGCAGTTGCATTTTAATAATAATAGCGGTCTTGTTTCCATCTGGCTTGCCGTCCAAAATTTGCTTGAGTTCGATAACTTCTTCACCTCTCTTTTCAGCTCGGTTCTTGTATAGTAAGATTTCGAAATCAGATCTAACTAAAGGATCAGAAACATTTTCATATTGCCTAGTGTAGTATTCCAAGTTTTCAACTTTAGCAACAACTGGTCTGTATGATCCAGCCAATGAGAACTCCCTAACTTTTCTTGACATCTTGAATGGATCTAGATTATCTTTAGCCATAACGTCAATGTATAATTGTTTTAGAGTTTCATTTTCAGGATAAATAACATCGAAACCAGGAGTTGGTAAGACAATATCATGAATATCAAATTTATCGGCAGCAACTTCTTCTTCAGTGACAGGTCTAGCTCTAAAGAAAGTATCCTCTTTAACATCTTCTTTAAAATCATCATCATCTGGATCTTCAGAATTTTGCATAGGTTTTTCTGGTTTTGGAACTTCTTTATCTTTCTCATTGTTAACCATAACTAAATCACCTGCGACAACGTTCAAACCAAACAAGTCCATTCTACGAGATGCAACGACATTCCAAACATATGATTGGTAGGCATGACCATACATGATTCTTAAGTTTCTTGGAATTCCCATTAACCCATTGAAATAAGAATTATCTGAAAACTTTCCGTCGGGTTCTTTACCTGAACGTTCCAATCTACTTAGAATTGAATATTCGGCACTACATTTTCTAGGCATCTTTTTAATCGTAGCAGAAGGGTCTTTAGTTTCTTTCCAAATTTTTCTAGCTTCAATGGAAGCAGGGATACAAATTTCTTGTTCACTTAAAATCAACTCGGCTGCAGTTTTCCAATTGCTTTGTAAGATTTCTCTGCCAATATCATGAGTTGAGACAGAAAAAGTACCAAACCTTTGCATGCCGAAGTAATTAATGAAACCATTAGTGCCTAAAGATTCTAAAAGAGGTTTAATGGCTTCTTCAATACCAACTTCAGATGGTTCAACTAATTGTGCATCCTTGATAGTAATAATGAATTCATTACCTTTTAAATCACCTAAATTAACAGGAACATTTTCATACTTGAATCCACCGATTTTACAACCCTTTAAACCTTTATTCAAATTATTCATTCTTTCAACAGACAGTCTTTCAACAGACATTCTTTGAACAGTGACACCTCTTCTATCTTTAGTACCTGCGTACTTAATCCATTTAACTGGAATACTCAAGAATTTAGCAAGAATACCGGCGATTTCCATAGTTTCTTTGTTTTCTTTGTAGACAGAAAAGTGTAAGAAGTTCTTCTGATCTCCTAACTTATGGTTCAATTGCTTAGTATCCATATTTCTGTCTCTTCTTCTTTGCCTGGTATTACTTCTAGTACGTAGCCCAATTTGGAACGAGTTTGTTTGTGTTGTAATTGTATCTAATTTGCCTTGAAAAGCTTCTCTTAACAATCTATGAATTTTAGTACGAACTTCTTTATCATCAAAACAATTTTTAGTTTCAACATTACTTCCAGTTTTCAACAATCCAAGAATCTTTTCAGTGTCTTCTTCACCAAAGAACTCAATGATTTGTTTTCTATGTTCATCTTCTAGAACAAATTCCTTCTTTTCTTCAGCTTCTTTGACCTCAGCAGCTTTCTTAACTTCTACAGCAATTTCTTCTGGAGTTTTAGGTGTAACTGGAATACCCAAATCAATTAAATGAACCACATTACTATCCATGTCAATCTCATTGACTAAAAAATCAGTATAACGCTGTTTTAAATTACCTGTGATTCTGCCTTCACCATTGTAAATAAAGTTTGTGATGCCAACGTCAAATTCAGTGTTACCGATAGGCTTTGACTTTGGTTCTGAGTCAACTGTAATACCTTGTGCTTGTGTGGCTTCTGTTGTTGTTGAAAGTTGTTCCGGTTTAACTTCAGTCTTTACTAACTTAGTTGGTCTTTCTTCAGAAGTTTCTTGGGAGGACTCTTGAGGTCTTTTCAGTTCCTTAGATTCAGACATCACGGGATTAATAATCAACAAAGTGTAATGACCCAAATAGATGTAATTTACTTGATTGATGCTCTAGATTTTAGTTGTTTATCTATTGAAACCCCATGAAAAAAAAAAAACATTTGGTGAAGAAAAATTTCCACCCGCTTAAAATATAAATTACCATCACGCCACAAAAAAGAGCCGCAGAACTGAAAAAGCAAAGGTGATATTCCTGTTTTTATTAGTTTACAAACGAAATAGAACTTTAAAAAGAACAATCATTATTATTATACAGAGTTTTAATTTAATTGTGGTATACATTATAGTGAGAGTGCTAGGTAAGTGTAAAGCCATACAAAAACAAAAAGTGGTTGTTGCCTTCAATCTATTTTCTGGATTTTCCTTTACTTTTCATGTCTTTCTTCTTGAGCATCTTCTTTTGAATCTTCTCAAATTCGGCATCATCTAAATCATCATGAGTTCTTTTCTTCTTATCACCTTTCTTACCGTTATTCTCATGTGGTTTATCATACTTTGCAAACAATCTTTCGAAGACATTTTGTTTCTTACCTTGCTTCGCTTGAATCAAAGCTTTTAATGAATCCTCGGAATCATCCATCTTGACATTATGCTTATTGGAGATTTCTTTCAACATTTTCTTAGCTTCTTTAGCTTCATTTGCTTCTTGTTTAGATTTCCTTAATAATTTCTTAACATTTTTATCTCTGTTCTTTCTATATTTCTCAAGCTTTGGATATGATTCGCTTTCTTCTAGGTACAGTTTTCCATCCTTTTCCAATTGTTCCACTATTCCCATGATTCTTTTTTCTTCATCTACACTGAACTCCAAATGAGGAATGATTTCAAACAATTGTGGGAAATCACCATCACAAGAACTCAGAGCTTCCACAATGTCATTAATCTCATCTTCTGAATTTTGGTATTTCTTTTTATCTTCAGCAATGACCTTAGGAGTAATTTCCACATCTGCTTTCATAGTCCTGAAAAAATCGTTCCAATCGAAATCATCGTCGTCCCCGGCAGAAGATTCCAGTGAACCTGTTCTGTCGAACCTAGCACGAGATTTGGGATCACTTAATATAGCGTAACTAAATTGGGCTCTGTCTAATTTAACTCTGTATTCTTCCTTTTGGGTATCTGTTATGTTGGTTGGGTGTTTGTCTGGGTGATATTTCAAGCTTAACTTCAAATAGGCTTTTCTGAACTTTGCTGGGTCGTCTTTGTTGCTGACTGCTAATTCTTCATAAGGATCAAGGTCTGGATATGGAACTGCCATTTTGATTGTTGTGGTTGTATTGGTATTTTGATGATGGATGATGATGACCCTGCTGAGCGTTGTTTGGTGATTTGCCTTTCATTTAACAAATTTGATTTGGTAGTTGACGCGTCGTTTTGGTTTCATCGCTCTCATCGCGTCTGTTTCCACAAGTACTAGGGAATTGGGATAGATCGACTCTTGACCAGTATGTTAGAGAGTCAGAACTACAGTTTCATAGTTCCATAAATATTCATTGAAAGATTGACTGTTTAGTGTAGCCAGTAATGATGGCTCTAATGTTTTGTGTTTCTCTTTTGGATATTTTCCTTACTTATAGCTAAACAAGCATTTGTCTTCTATTTCTTCCTCAAGTAATGACCATATATTCTATGGTTTTAGGATATTTCTCCTATGAGTGATTCATGATTTTAGCTGAATCCCGCTTAATGTGGTATTCCATCTAGCTCTTCAACACCAGTTCCCCAACTACTAGTTGGCTAACTAGCCCTTATCGTGCGCTCGTTAAAGATTTCCACTATTGATGAGCCAGCAATGTCCGCGGCGTCGGCAATTACTCTAAGATAGAGTCAAATAGGAAATGCCGATATCGAAATCAAGCTGTTTACTACAATCAAAAGTAATCCAACAGGTATTGGCGATGTCAGAAACAACTATTTAAGCACTTTATTCTGCTCTTCTAGTGTTAGGCTTGAACACCCACCCTGCTTTCTTGCTGCTCAATAGGATCAATTGTCACAGATGAGTCTTATCTCCAGAGTTTCGTTATCCAGAACTCTTGTCACTGCAAGAAGAGCCCAATGGAAGTTTTTACAGACTTCGACTAGAAACAGATTGATATCAACCACTACATCTGAGCAGTCTAAAAGAGAGTTCAGCTCGAAACTGGTGTTATCGATTGCTGGTCTAACTGGTGTTGCTTTGGGATTGGTTACTCAACAAGACATGTTATTAAATGATTCAAGAAAAAAGAAACACAGAGTTATAATCTTAGACGATGAAGATGAAGATGATGATGATGATGACGACGAAGATGAAGAGGAGAAAAGAGAAAGAATAAGAAAAGAAAATATAGCCAATAAACCTTCCTTGAATACTATTTTCAGTATCAATGATTTCGAGGCCGTTGCTAAAGCTGTTTTACCATATAGTGCTTGGGGTTATTATTCAACTGGTTCTGATGATGAGTTTTCATTAAGAGAAAATCATTATGCTTACGGTAGAATCTTCTTCAGGCCAAAATGTTTGACCGATGTTACAAATGTCTCTTTAGAAACCACCATGTTTGGAGTTAAATTCGATGCTCCATTTTACATTACTGCCTTTGCTGGTTCTCCAATTGCTCATCCTGATGCAGAACTGAATTTGCTTAAAGCAGCTTATAAAGAGAAAATTCCTTATATGGTTCCGTTCCAAGTTTCTTATCCACTAAACGAATTCATGGCTCAGGCTGGTAACGGTCAAGATAACTTTTATCAAGTTCATTTCTACACTCAAGAACAATTAGATAATGCTCCTGAATTTTTCAAAAATATTGAGAAGAAATATAAAAATGTTAAAGCTGTGTTTATTAATGTTGATTTACCTGCCTTAGGTAATCGTGAAAAAGATAACAAGATTAGAACATTGGCCGATCCTGATTCAGTTGACTCCTTGAATGTGTTTGCTTCGTCTGGTGTTCAATATAAAGTTATTACATGGGATGATATTATCAGGATTAAGAAGTCTACAAAACTTCCAATTGCTTTAAAAGGTGTTTTGAGAAAAGAAGATGTTTTAAAAGCTGCTGAAGTCGGTCTAGCTGGTGCCTTGATCTCAAATCATGGTGGTAGACAACTCGATTTTGCCATGCCTCCGGTTGAAATTCTAGCACAATCCAAAAAGCTTTTGAAGGAAAACAACGTGGGCAAAGATTTCAATATTTTCCTTGATGGTGGTATTAGAAGGGGTTCAGATATTATTAAAGCTTTGTGCTTAGGTGCTACGGGTGTTGGTATGGGTAGACCATTTTTGTATGCTATGGCTGGTTATGGTCAACCTGGTGTTGAAAGGGCTATCCAAATTTTGAAATCTGAAATGATTAGAGATATGAAGTTGCTTGGAGTTACCTCTATTTCCGAATTGAATGAGGATATGGTTGATATTGAATCTTTGAAATATAAAGGTATTCAAACTTCTGATTCTCTATACAATACCAATTACATCCATATGCCAACCCCAACTTTCAAGAAACAATAGATTGATCATTCAACTCAATTGAATGTTTTAAATAGAGACTTATAATTTCCCTTAAAATATTATTCATTTATTACATATTATTCAAAATAAAAATTCATACTCTAGTAAATTACATTATTCATTAAAACTAATATTATATAGAAATCCGAAAGAAGTATAGAAATTAAATACATATTATCTAGGTAGATTCAGATTTATTTGAATTCTCGTTGGCAGTAACAGTTTTATCCCATCCCATTCTTCTATTCAGTCTTTCATATTTCTGTCTATCTCTATCACTAACGGAAGGCTTGATGTCACTCAATGCCTTCATGAAATCGTTACTATCAACAACAAGATCTTCGACGTTAGTTTCTTTGATCTCTTCAACACCAAGTTGAATGTTTGTGAATATTTTTCTTTGTAAAGCATTAGTACCAGCTTGTCTAACCAACGATGATAAATCAGCACCTGAAAAGTTTCTGCATTTCTCATCATGTGCAACAGTTTCTAAATTGACGGCAGGGTCGAGCGGAGTATTGTTCACTTTGACTAAAGTCTTCAAAATTTCTAGTCTTTCATTAGCTGTTGGTAATTCGACATATAACAATTTATCCAATCTACCTGGTCTCAACATAGCAGCATCAATCATATCTGGTCTATTAGTAGCGCCGATAACAAAAATACCTTTACGTTCATTTAATCCATCAAGTTCAGTTAACAACGTATTAACAACTCTGGAACTTGCTTCACTTAAACTAGTATCTCTTCGAGGCACCAACGCATCCAACTCATCAAAGAAAATGATACAAGGAACAGAAGCTCTAGCTCTGGCAAACACTTTTCTAACGGCTTTTTCAGATTCACCAACATATTTATTTAACAATTCTGGACCTTTCACAGAAATGAAGTTAGCTTTGGACTCATTAGCGACAGCTTTAGCCAATAAGGTCTTACCACAGCCCGGTGGACCCCACATAAGCACACCTGCTGGAGCAGTAATACCGACTTTCTCATAGATTTCTGGTCTTTTAATAGGTTGAACGATGGCCATGTGAAGTTCAACACGTATTCTGGACAATGCACCAACGCTAGCCCAAGTGACATCGGGTATAGTAGCAAATCCTTCTCTTTTTGCTGTTGGTTGAATTTTAGGTAATGCTTTAAGGAAATCTTCTTTGATAATACGTAATGGCTCTAATTGTTCTGGGGTTAGTGGTTCTGGATGTCTTAATAAGAATTTTTGGATTGTTGAAAGGGCCATGACATTACCATCCTGAATGGTAAGTGCACTTGCTATTTCTTGTATTTTTTCTAACTGTTGGTGTTCATCAATTTCCATTGCATCTTCATTATTAGCTGATAAATTCTGTTGACTTTTTTGTTCTTCTTGTTCGTTTAATGTACTGAAAATTCTGTTAATTGCTTCAACACCAGCTGCACCAACCAGAGCCTTTAAATCAGCGCCAACAAAACCAGGAGTTAGTTTAGCTATTTGGTGTAATCCTAATTCCCCACTACATTTAACAGTACATGTCATAGATTGTAAAATGTTATATCTAGCACCTTCGTCAGGAACATTAATACTGATCTCTCTATCAAAACGGCCAGCTCTTCTTAAAGCAGCATCTAACGAATCTGGTCTATTAGTAGCACCGATAACGATTACCGGTTTACC
The DNA here is from genome assembly GCA_003707675.3 of Ambrosiozyma philentoma. Taxonomy (NCBI): domain Eukaryota; kingdom Fungi; phylum Ascomycota; class Pichiomycetes; order Pichiales; family Pichiaceae; genus Ambrosiozyma; species Ambrosiozyma philentoma. Next base: position 351,301 of record PPKZ03000002.1, read on the forward strand.
GCCGGTCTTGTCTAAAGACAATTCATCCATGGAAGTTAATAATTGAGCAACAATTCTTCTTTCCATCTCTCGTTGAGCACCGCCGTCTCTCTTAGGAGTAATTGCGTCAATTTCATCAAAGAAAACAAGGCAAGGGGCTAACTGTCTAGCCTCTTCAAAAATCTCCCTAAGCTTCTTTTCACTTTCACCTGACATACCACTAACAACAGAAGGAGCACTGAGTGATATAAATGGAACTTGTAGTGTACCAGCTAACGCATTTGCAATGGTAGTCTTACCACAACCTGGAGGGCCATGCAATAGTACACCTCTTGGAGGTTCAATCCCTGTGGACAAATAAATTTCAGGGTGCATTATGGGCATGCCAACAACTTCTAATAACTCCTTAGTAACATCTCCTAAACCTCCAAGCGATTCTAAAGTAATAGAAGGTGGTGTTCTGTCTTTCTTAAGCTTCTTCGATTTTCCTGAAGATGTAGCTTTAGATTTTCTCTTTTTCTTTTCAGATTCGGATTTATCTTCTGTAGCGGATGTTGTAGTAGCAGTTTGCTTTTCACCATTCGCTGGAACTGGTGTTCCATCAGTTTGTTGTGATGCAGTTTCATTATTAGCTGGGTCGTCGTTATTTTGCCATAAGCTTACAATAGCCTTATTGGCTTGGTTGGTATCAGGATACTCGACTAAATTGTCATCCTCATTGTCAGAAATCTCTTCTCCGTTTCCTTCTTTGTCTAAAGTAGTCAAATCAATATTCATACCTTTAATTTCTTCTTCTTCTTCCTCCACAAACATTGTTAAGGCTCTATCAATGGATTTTCTCAAGATTTCATCTCTAATTCTAGTAAATGTTCTATCATTCGATTTAACATAGGTGAAAACTTCTTCTCCTTTTAAATGTCTAGCTAATGCTGAATTAAATGGACCTCTAGTAATTCCTAAATTCGTTTTCTCGTCTAATAAACGGTCTATAAGAGAATAAACCTTGTTGTCCATATCTTGCTGTAAAAGACCTGGTTTTCTTGTTCCATTTTTCGATTTAGCCATTTTATACAGTTCTCTGAGCGTATATTTGGCTTACTAAGGGAAACTTGATAGTTTGGATGTTTTTCAAAACATATGCATGGCTATCGGTAATAACGTACGAAATAAAAATCAAAAAAAAATTTGTGAGGCTCTCCTAACAAATTTTCCAGGCTGTGTAAGGGTCGACGACGTGAAATTGAGTCGATATATCGATGGGTATTTGTGCGCGGCTTTTGATTGAGGTTATCAGTACCAAAGCTGAGGCAAACTCTACACAAGCCAATTAATCGTTCAGTGTCTTTGTTATTGAATATTAACGATCTAGATCTTACATCTATCCGATAGTTCAATAATGGGGAATGCACCATCTACGACTGGTAAGAAGCCACCGAAAGTAACAGCACAAGACAAAGCCATCTTACAATTGAAACTGCAAAGAGACAAGCTACACAAAGCAACTATAAAGATACAGACTGTGATAAACAGAGAACAAGAAATAGCAAAGCAATGTCTTAAAGATAACAACAAACATAGAGCATTACTAGCTTTGAAAAAGAAAAAATATCAAGAGAATTTATTAGATACAGTTGAAAAGCAAGCCGATACTCTAGAAGGTTTGATTAATACTATAGAATTCAAACTGATAGAGAAAGATGTTCTATACGGTCTTGAACAAGGTAATACTGTTTTGAAACAATTAAATAAAGAAATGTCTATGGAAAAGGTTGAAAAGATAATGGATGATTCAGAGGAAGGTATACGTTATCAAGAGGAACTAAGTGAGAGATTGGGTGAAGTGATGTCTAATTCCTTAGAAGATGAAGTTGAAGCTGAATTAGCAGCTCTAGAACAAGAAGCATTGGGTAATAAACTGAAAGAAGAAGCACCCGCAGTTCCTAATATTCCTGTATTACCAGATGCACCAAAACAAGAAATTAAAGAAGATATTGAGACTAAAGTTCAAGGAGAAGGAGAGGAAAAACAAACGACAAAGAAAGTTGGTCCTGTTCTTGCTTAGGTATGATGATAGATGGGTGTAAAGTACATAAGCATAATGCATAGTATATTATATATCTAATTTTTATTATATTAATAATGTAAATTATAAAGCTCGAAAGAATATTAGTGTAAGATAAATTATTTAAAAAAACTGATAAAAGGGGGCAGTTACGACAAAATTAATAATCTCTATTTACAAGAAGGTGTAAGTCATAAGAACAAGATGCAGAACAAAAAACTCAACAATCACATTTATAAAGTGTAAGGTTCATCTAACCAATCTAAGAATTCTGGAGTGAAGTAAGAAATAATTAATCTAGCACCAGCTCTCAGGAAACCATGGTGAGCCTCAAAGGCAATAGTCTTTAAATCACAAATACCCTTTTCAGCAGCGGCGTGTAACATAGCATATTCACCACTAACATGATAACAACATATTGGGTAATCAGCACAGATTTCAGCAGAATCCCTAACAATATCTAAGTAGAAACTGGATGGCTTAACAATAACACCATCGGTGCCTTCATTCATGTCTCTACGTAATGCTCTTCTTGCTAAACCTTTACCACCAGATGGTAATTGGTAACATTTTCTGTCACCTTGGCCAGGACTGGAACAAGCGGCATCTCTGAAAGGACCATATAAGTTACCACTAAATTTAGCGGCGTAAGACATAACAAAAGTTTTATGAGCCAATCCAGCTTCAATTAAACCTTCTTTAATAGCCTTAATTCTACCATCCATCATATCAGAAGGAGCAACAGAGTTGGCACCCGCCTTGGCGTAGTTAACAGCAACGGCGGATATTCTTCTAACAGACAGTTTTTGGTTTATGGAACCATCTTCGTATAAGATACCACAATGACCGTGAGAAGTGTATTCACACAAGCAAACATCACACATAATGTATAACGATGGGAAAGCCTTTCTTAAGGCCTTAATACCCTGGATAACTGGACCTTCTGGATCATCAGCAGCGGTACCTTCTGGATCCTTAATACCCTCCTTTAATGGAACACCAAATAAGATGACTGCTCTTAAACCTTTTTTGACCAAAGGTTCAAGATATGGGATTAACTTATTAACACCGAACCTAGAGATGTTTGGTAACGATGGAATCGGAGTTTCTTCATCCGGGTCATCAGTAATGAATAGTGGGAATATAAACATATCCTTGTGAAGCTGTCTTTCGTGTTGCCATGATCTCAATAATGGATGGTTGTAACCACCTTGCAAAATGGATGAAACCTCAGTTGGCTGTTCTGGCAAGTATTCTGCTGTGTGGACTGGTTTGGACATTATGATAAGGCTCTTGGGAGTCTATTTAGTTGTGTAGAAAGAAATGAGTGACAGGCAGAAAGTTGTGATTGTAGTTGAGCTTAAGTCCTTCTGATAACAGTCATGCGAAGCGAAATGGTGCTGAAAATTTAGTAAGCGAAATTTTATTTTTGGTGGGTGGATATTTCCGCTTTGGGAAGTCCGTTGATTCGGGCTCTATCTAGGTCCATCAACTACTTTACAGTCTATATTAACGCTATGTATTTTCCCAAGATCTATTGACCACCTCTCATGATGTTACGTCTCACCCTGAGTACTTTACCGCCCTTTCCTAGGTTGGAATTGAATGTAGCATAAGGGATGTCCGACACCTTTCTTTTCTTACCTCCTTTCTTTTGAACTAGAACCCTAGGAATTATCTCTTCAATTGGTACATCAGATCTGCCTTTAACTAACACGAGTTTGTAGTCCCCTTCGGTAAATTTATCTTTCAAAACTGATTGTTGGATCGGAGTATAGAGATTTATTAGAGAAGCTTCTTTATCAATTGAATGGATTAGGCTTAATCCCAAAAATTCCATGTCTATAGTTTCCAACAATTTATCGCTATTAATTAAGTTAGGTAATCCGGTAAAGGAAGATAGCTTACCATCATCAATTAATTTGCAAAAAGAAACTTGAAATTCGTCCAATGGAACAGCAAACAAACCAACAATTTGAGCTTCTAAACACTCAGCCAAATCTTCATGGTTGATATTATTGGAATCAAGTAAACAAACACCTGCAACTCCTTTAGATTGAATCAAAATATTTAGGTTGTCACCCGAAACATAAGATATTCTGTAAGGTGCTTTCATGATCAAGGGATTAAAATTGAAACTATCATCAGCAGGATTGTAATGTAAATAACTTAACATTTTAAAATTACGTATCTGGGAAGCTGGATATCTAACAACATCATCTCCAACAAAACAAGCTTGTATTTTAACTAGTTTATCATAACTTAATTGTCTTAGCAGCTCACCCTCACTTTCATTTCTCTCTAAACTGTTCATATTAGTTAAGTAAATCAAATGTGTAGGTTTCAATGATTTTGTGAGCTGTCTTAGAATTTCTATACCAAAACCTTTGATCCATCCAGGTGAATTTACTAGCACATGAGAATCACCATTAAGTTCAATCAACTTTGTGATTTCGGATAAGTAAGTAGATGGTGTACGTTGAGGTGTGTTGAATCCAATAAAGCTATTCTTGATCATTTTAGGTCTTTGTTTATTCAAAAATGGCAATGAAACTCCAAACAAAGGTTGTTTGTGCCTGGTCAACGATATACAATCAGGATATGAATATTCTGGCTGGCCAGGATCAATATCTAGTATGTTCAAGCAAGTAAAAGTTTCATTTGATGTTGTTGTAAGCTTGTTTAGAAGAAGTCTCAAAAATGTTGATTTACCACTATTTTTAGGGCCAATAACCAAAACTTTGAATTGTTTAGAAACTTCAGTATAATTTTCAAATTCATCGCACAAATCATCAATCTGATTTTTCCAAGACTTGGGTATCGAAGTTCCTATATTTTTCTCGTCTTTAGACACAACCAATTTAAATGAATACCCAAAAAATGCGGTATCAAACTCTTCCAGAGGGGTATAAGTTCGTACTGAATTGGGTTCTAATTCTTCCTGCCAATTCGGATAAATATTCTTTAACTGGGGATATAATGTACCAAAGGTTTCTAATCCATTGAATAAATTTGACAGTTTTATAACTGATTTATAATCTGATGTAAATAAATGTTCATTCTCTTCATTCTTAGAATCATCTGTTATGCTTGAATCTGTCACCTGTGTGGCATAAATCAAAGGTAGAGGAGCCAAACTTGCCGCATTTACGATAATTTCATTGCTTGGATTTGAATGATAGGTTATTGAATCAATCTGGATTGCACCTCTTTGAACTATTAGCCTGTATTGACCTTTAATCATCACTGATTCTCCTACTTTTAGACCTATTATCACGTACTCTTTTCCAAATATCAAATTATCATCGTCAGGTCGGAATTTTGAAGAAGTAATAAGAGGGACGTTGGAAGTATTGTAATATGAGTTTGATCTTGATTGAGGTTGAGCGCCAAAAGGAGGTGGAATATTTGATGCTGAATTTATGGTCCCTAGATCTATTTGAATTGTTTGTGGTATTACTGGTGAAGTGGTGTGATTTTGTTGTACTGTGTTGTCATCGTTGGTATAAGTGATGATTTCATCTTCAGAGTCAGAGTTATTTAGTGCAGCAAAAGCACTCACTGTAGGAAGTTAGTAACATGTTTTTCTCTTATTGAATAACCAATATCTAATATAAATAATAGCATACGTCTTGCAGAAGACATTCGTTTTACCTGTAACTTATAAGTTTAGATAAAAAAAAGCTGTTGACTATTTTAACTTGAAGAAAAAATATATCCAAACTTTTTAAGGTGGTTGGTCTGCGGCTCAACCTGGTGAAGCTCTCGATGCTCAATAATAAATAGACCTTCAGCTGCTACATTAATTACAAGAAAGGGTAAAAAAGATACAGTAAACCTAACAGAAAACTAAGTTAATTATACATAATCTAGTGGAATTTGCATAGGAAAAAAACTAAGAACCATCGCAGTTAGAACAAAGATAGATAAAATATTCTCTAAACAAAAATCTCTTAAATAAATTAAAACCAGAATACCAGTGCTTGCCTTAGGCATATCTTCAAAAACAAGTATTAATCTATAGAACTCTTCTCTAACTTCACTCATTCCAGGAAAGTCTTGCTCAAATGTTTCATTTTCCAAAGAGCAAACACAAGTTATCGCACTTAAACTCGAATGATCGGAATGGCCTTCCTTGCAATTTCCATTAATACATCGCTTAAATTCTTTAAACAATTCTTTTCTCCTAGATTTAAGGTAGGAATATTTCGATTTAAACCCATTGTCAGGCAGAAAGAATATCTCTTTACTGCGTTGATCTATGACAAAATAAGCAGACTGCTTGTATCTGGAAAAGAACACAATTATTTCAAAAAGTCTATCTATTATCTTATTTCTTTCAAATTGATGTCTATAACAGACTTCTTTTAGAAGAGTTTCAAAGGTAGTTCCATTTTCTGTATCATCTTCTCTCAGTAATAGCTTGAAAAATTCAGCTTTCAAAAATGAATTTCGCTTCTCAAATAAATTAGAGTATCGATTTGAAAAATCTTTATGACTCAGTCGAAGAGTTAGAAGAAATATTATTGTTTCTTGCTCGGAGATAGAATCATATCCATTTTGTAATAACTTCGGTCTTCCTTGCAATTCAAGAGTGTTGATATAAGTGGGAGGTGGACTCATATCTTTATTTAATCTTTCCATCAACAAGCTATCAAAAGCTCTTTGTTCAAAAATAATTGAAAATGAAGCAATATACCTGTAGAGCGTTACTCTTAAACCTGACAACTCAGGATATTGATTTTGAAACACCCTATTCGAAAGAGAGCACAGAACCCGAATTCTGTACATAAAATCAAAAAGGCTTGATTGTTCTAGGTTCCCCAGACTTTGTTGAACCTTAAAGTGGACCCAATTTAAAGTTGCAGGTGAGCGCTCTGCATAATCTATGCCCTTAAGAACGTCAAATAGAAGTTCATCAAACTCGGATAGTTCCTTATAATCAGTGAATATAAACAAATAAACTAAAATATTGAACTTCTCTGTTAATTCAAACAAGAAGGGGTATCCAGCGATAATGGCAGTTTTATCCATTTGAACTAGTTTAATTATACCAAGTATTGAATAAGGATCGATAAAAAAGTTGGGATCACAATTTGAAGAACTCTGATGAGTAGTGATTTCAGAACGATTTATAACCTCCAAAGCTTTTTTCTTGAAGTAATCATTTCTCTTGTTAATTAACTTCGGATATTGGTGGGCAAATTCACTCTCACTTAATAGACAAGTTTCATTGCATAGTTCAGACTTGTCTTCAGTAAATGATCTAATCCAATTGAATATTGAGTTCATATGAGCAACATTAAATGTTAAAATGATCAGCTAAAGGGTGTCTTTAACAATAGATTGTGTGATGACTTGCTTGTTTGTTTGTTACCTCCATGTCTCATACAAATCACAGAAAATAAAAAGCAGCCTCGCTTCAATTTAGTACCTCATCCCCAGTTTATGACTGAGATCATTGGCTATGACACAATTCTAATTACCTCTTACAATTACATACTTCAAATCACCATCAAATAAGAATATATTAAGAATCAGAATATAAAATCTAAAAGTAAAAACAAAAACGAAGCTTTGAGACATTATATACTGAAGAATCTTAGGGTGAAATAAGCCAAAAGGTGAGTAGACTTAGATATAGAGAACACTAATTATGGATTTTGCGGGCTCTATGAGCCTTCTTCTTGTTGATTTTATTTTGTAATTTCTCTTTATTTTGCTCGTCCCTGAATTTCTCTTGTCTTACGGAAGCTTCTAGTTCATGTTTCTCATCATCATCCTCTTCAACTTCTTCTTCAACTTCTTGAATCTCATTTGCTACTCTTTCAATAGCAGAATTGTCCGCATCTGTTTCAATAGCATCTTCAAATTCTTCAGCTTCGGAAACTCTTCCATCTTTAGCGTAGTCTGAATACAGGTTATAGAGTGCTATACCTGCAAAGGAACAGATTGCTACAGAGGTCTGATGGTCTTTTATGAAGTCTCCAACGGTCATTGGTTTTTGAATGTAACGTGATGATATTAAGGGTAAAATTTAAAGAAATACAGTATGTAGTCGCTGTTAAAATCTAAGTTACATCCAGCCAGTATAAGTAGTATTGACAAACTACTCTAGTTTCCTGTACTTGATCTGCTACCAGGGATGAAAACCGACCGGACGACCAGCGGCGTCGTTCAGATTTCCCGACGCGCCCATCGATCTTTACCACACCCCTGCACCAAACCCCGCCCAGCCAATCACATCGCGTACTTTACTCACTCTGACAAAAAATCGTTCCACGCGCAGAGAGAGCTTCTTAAACAGGAGACAGTCTGAAGATTTGAAGATTCAGTAACAACTGTTTAAGTCAAACTCCACAGCACAACAACACACACATATTCATATACAATGTCCGACTACAAATTGCAAACTCCAGGTTTCGATGCCAGATTCCCACAACAAAACCAAACTAAGCACTGTTACCAATCATACTTAGATTACCACAAGTGTGTTGCCTTGAAGGGTGAAGAATTTGCTCCATGTAAAGTTTTCTTCCAAACTTTCCAATCCTTATGTCCTTTACAATGGACTGAAGAATGGGATGAACAAAGAGCTGCTGGTACTTTCCCAGGTAACTTATCTGTTGAAAAGTTCAAGACTGAAGACGAAGAAAAATAGATTCAATGATATAAAGCAAAGTGTTTATTCAATTCAGTTTTCTTTATTTTTTGGCATATTCATCATTCATCATATGTGTATTTTTTTAAAAGATCTTTCTTTGTTATAGGTTAAGTTATTATTTGCTGGGTTGTACTTGTTCTGTTATTTTTTGTCTTCAATGTTCAAGAGCATCGTTGATTATTTATATGACTTTTAATAAAATTTGCTCATTTTTTTTTAATTTTGTCAATTTGGACTTAAAGCTTGACTTCACAACTTACAATTACATCATCAATCATTGACAATTTGAGATATTAAAGTGTACATGTTTCTACCATGCTTTGCTTTTTGTTCTATATATACTTCTGCTATCTTATTATTCTTTCTTCTGTCTTTAATTTTTGAAAACAATCAACAAACTATTTATTCTACTTTTTTGATATACACTCTATGTGTATAACGTCCCCATTATCATTACATGTTCAATATAAATGAAACAAATTACGTACGAAAACTGTTTGTTGTAGGAGCACATAAAAATTAAACTCTATAAATGTGTAGTTCTACACTTCCAAGTATGGCGATTACTGCTCTTGTAGACTCCATCCATCTTTAATTAAGTCATCAAATCTTTTAAGTAGCCTCACAGGAGCATTATCATCATATAAATTGAAGTTCACATAGGTGTACATCACAGGCAACGAAATAGTCTTATCAATTTCAAGAACAGCTAGGTGGTCTCTACTAAAACCATCCCTTAATCTGACATTACCATCTTCGACTTGTCCTGTGTTGTTAATTTTTGCTAACCTTCTCTCTCTCTTTTGTTCTTGATTTGAGCGTAATTCAGAACGTTGGATTGTAGTGTAGTCTAAATAATTGAATTGTTTATATTGGTACCCTGGCATGTTTTCAATTTTTGTTGTTCCAATAACTATACTTTTCTGATTATCAAATTTAGCTAATCTGTCATTCTTAACTGGCACATTTCCTTTCGAATTTTTCTTTTTGGATTGTTTTGATGGTTGTTTTGGAACATTATTTAATTTTTGTTTGACGATTTCAATTATAGTGACTAATTTTTGAATTCCTTCATTTTTAGAAATCAAAAGTAACTCGACTTCTTCAACTGGTACTTGTGTATAATGTTCTTTTGTAAGCGTGTGTGATGTAAGCAACTTAAATATTTGATTTATACGTTTACTGATATTATCGTTAGGCTTTATCACAAACTTGTTTAAATCAGGACCAAATTGAGAATCGATTGTTAAAGTTTGGGAGTATCTTATACTTTCATTAGTCAACACAGGCCTGTTCTTGTTGAAAGAAATAGATGGCAACGATAACGAAGGTTGTTCTTCCGTATCCGTTGGCACCTCATCTGAATCTTGATTTGTTTTGCTGGTGGATTTACTTGTGGATAAAGATTTCGAACTTTGTGAAAATTGAGCCAACTTTTGCCTCTTCCTCTTATGTGAATTAGATGATACCATTTTATAATTTAAAGAAAAAAAAGCAATATCTGAGTTATTGTCTGATAAATCGACCATCAGATGATAATCTTTTAAGTTCACTTCATAATTTTTTGAAAAAAGTTGAGGCTTCAAGAGTCCAGGCTGTGTAGCAAGTTGAGCTCTCTCACAAAATCAAAATCGAGTGACTATACAGGTTGAACCACAATCATAACTAGTTCTTTCACAATTGCCCCTTTAAAAAGAATTAGACAAGAAATATAATGTCACATCACTGTCACGACGAACATATAGCACATACTCATAGCTCAGGGGGGAATGGAGGTCATAACCATCCACATACACACCAACATGAAGCTGCCCCAATTCCAACAAATGTTTACCAATCATTAAATTCCAAAATTAACACGGTGAACCTAACAGCATTCAATTTATCCAATAATCAATCTGAACTACATAAATTATTTAAAACACAGGTTTCAAAAAATGAAATTGAACCAGTTTTTAAAAGTGATGCTGATAATCAACTAATTTTAAGAATTCCTTTTGATGAAGTTAGTGTTAAACTATATTCAGTTATTTTAAGAACATCCAGAAATGGTGACCATTGTCCCAAAACTCTTAAATTCTATAAAAATTTTGATAATTTGGATTTTGATTCGATTAGTTCAGCCAGGCCTTCTTTTACGGTTGAGCATCCTGAGATTGGTATTGATGATTCGAGTTCTATAACTACAACTACTAGAGTAGGTGAAAATGGTCAATCAGTTCATGAGTTAATTGATGACAACACATTTGTGGAACATTTCTTACCAAGACATTTATTTAGTGGTGTTAATACTCTAACTATATTTCTTGAAAATAACTGGACTGATGATGATGATGAGGTTATACATTTGTATTCAATTGAATTGAGAGGTGAATTTAAACAGCTCTCTAGGGACCCAATTGTTACTTTGTATGAATCTGCCGCTAATCCTGCCGATCATAAAAATGTTCTGACTGAAGAAAATAGAAATTTTCACAGCATTTGATGGGTTGACATCGTTTGATAAGATTGAAGAAAAGCTTTTGTATTTTGGTAAATTCTGTTATATTATTTTATGGTCTGCTTGTTTTTAAATACTTGCCCCGGAGTTTCCCTGTTTTCTTTTTGTTAATATGAGCTATCATTATATATACGAGGTAGTCTTTGGTTTTTTTGGTTTTTTTTGATTTTTTTGAATTTGAATTGCTCATTTTTAAACGTACAGATTTTGGCTTTTGTGTTCAAGAAAATCACGTAAACAGTATTCATTTAAATATATTTATTTCGGTATCCTTTTATCAAGCTATTACCACTATAGGTAGAATATAAAGCTTATGATGTGGGTCTACTAGTTGAGAAACTCGAGAGTCAAGATTGGTAACCGCTCCAATCTCCATATTGAATAGAAACACTTCAAAGGATACTTTCTTAAGATTTATTTTGGACTAAATTCAGTCAGTAGAAAGCTTTCAATTAAACTTTTATGTATAATGGAGAATAGGTCTACCCTCTTCTGGTAGGCAATTATATGTAGAGTTATGTAACCATTATGTAACAGTATCATAACGTGGCAGTTTAATAATTAAAAGATAGGTATAAAGATGAAATTACAAGAAAGAACGGGATGCTAAGCAAAATAAGTTATGCCTTCATCGTATATACAAGAAAACCTGTCATGTGAAAGTAATACTACGCTAAGCTAGACCATTTCGACTTGCTTTTTCAAAGACTCATTAAATTGAACCAGTCCCTTTTCAGTATCATCTTTGATAACTTGAGCGATTGACTTGGATAAAATGCCAGTACTCTTCTGATTGTGACAACTTAGTTTTAATTTTACCAGCATTTTTGACTTCTTCAAATGTGAAACAATGATCACCATGAAAAACATAATCTGTTAATGAAGTACCTTCCCATAACTTCCATTTAAAATCTGTTTTTGAATTTTCAACAATAAAAGGATAAAAGTCAACAATTGTTTTTAACGCGCTTCACATTCCATCTGAACTTTCAGTTGGTCGCCTGGTCTAAGTCATTCCGGTGTTCTACTTTTAGTTAAAATACCAATTGACTTAAGAAATTTTGGATTTCATCTCGAGTAGGTTTGAAATTGTAGCAAAATTGCTCTGACATTTTCAGGTGAAGAGTGAATAATAGTTGAGACCGTGACTTGCATTATTGTGATAATTGTATGTTGCTGATAAATTATAAGAAGTCAAGTCAGTCAAAATAGAAGGTAAACCCAAGACTTTAAATATCTAACTTTGAAAGAATGAACTAAATCCAGTAAAGAGTAGCAATAGGTGAATTAACTCAGTGAACCAGTGATTCATTGGTTGTCTCGGTTATGGATCAGCCGATAGGCTCCCAATTTTGCTCTAACGCCGGCGTCTCGTGCGTCGGTTTTAGACTCGGCTATAGAGACATTTTCTTGAGCTCCTACCTATCTGATTTATTAAACTGGCCAAATTACTTAATATTCTGCATATGCCTTTCACTCGGCCTTTTAGAACCAGGTAGACAAAACCGTAGTATTAATAAATAGAATTACTAGGAAACCAACAGAAACATAACAAAGAATATAACATAGCCTCCTTGTCAGATTGGTGCAGGTTGTCCCACATGGATTGAAGTATACGTTGTACCCATATAACACTAAGAATGGAATAGATATAATATTTCTTGGAGTGTGGGGCAGATCAGTAACATTTCATCAAACACTAAATCATCATTATGTCTACCATCTTTTGTATCATTAACAGTTTTAAATAATGCCTTTATCCTTTTAATACTGGTCATTCTATCCATTGGCTTGGTGAAATGCGCAATAGGGCATGAATTCAAAACTTCAGGGTCCTGATTACAATTAAATCACCAAAGACTGTGGATTACGAATCAATTTGCACCTTCATTAACAATATAAATTTCAGGTACATATGTAAAGCACTAATGAATTATAGCTGCTCTTAGTATTGTTGAATCCATTTCACAGGTATATTCATGCTTGAATTGAACCTAATCATGGGTATACTGAATATACATTCCGTACTGATACAGAAGTACACTGATGAATGAGAGCCCATGTATCTATTGTATACACAATTTCAATTCATATACAGGATTGATCCGATCCTAATTAGGACCCGAAATGGCTCCTCGTGCTTGGCCTTTTTGTCCGCGGCGCACAAATATGTCCCGTTTGGGTACTAGTCCAGATCCCGATTTAGTTGCCACTCAACCACCTAGTCCCATCCAGGTGGTTCGGGGGTAGCAAGAAGGCTACAGGAATTGGCTAACTTCTATAACGCTATGATAAGTTATTCTATTTCTCGTTAAAATAAATATAATAACTAGCGTTTAGGGACATAATGCTGCTGATGATAAGGGCTAGACTTCGATTCTATGATCTTCATTAAATTTGGATCATCCTAGATCATTCATTCGACTGCACACGTAATTGTGCAGCTGATTTATCCATATCCATCCCTTTAGTATACATAGATCAATTTAGAATTGCAAACTTAACGCATAATAAACTAAAATAACGGCCCTTTAAACAATTCAATTGCTCTTTGAAAAAGCATTGTGAATTTCAGGTGGACGATGACCGATTTATTTGAAGTTAGGAATTAGGTTGAAGTTAAATTAAAGAGTTCTCATTGAAATTAACGATGAACTGATAAATGAAACACAAAATATATAATGTACTTGTAGGAATAATCCCACAAGAATATCAAAGAATACCAAAGAAACGAGAAAAGAAGTAAATTACCTATATTTCATTAAAAAGAGAGCCTGAGCAAGCGCCTGCGAATGCTCCATGGACGAACATATCAGGCATATGTCTAACTATTACCAGAATTCAAACTAGCAGTCTGATTGTACAGCTCTCTAGAAAATTTAATCTCTTTCCAGCACTCTTTATATGGACGGAAGAATTCGATCTCGAACCATTTAAATGAAGACAATTGCTTCAATCTTCTAGCAATAGTTTCAACATTCAACATCAGCTTCAAGGAATTATTCTCATCAAGCAAAATATCTTCATCCATCTCGATAATTTCCTTAATCTTAGGGTCCATGTCTCTATCATGTTCTTTTGGAATCTTAGTTAGGATTCGAAATCCGTTTGAGACTGTGTACATCACTTTGAAGTTTTCAACACTATCGCAGAATTGTTCTAATTGGAACTCTAAATTTGGTGACTTTTCTGGTAAGCTTTCAGCTGAATTAACAAGGTTATTTTTGAATATCTGTATGTATTAGATTTGGGATGGAAATGTTAGTATATATATAGGAAAGTCAACATATTTGGAAGAATAGATTAGTGTTCTTGCAAGATGCAAAATTGACATCCAAAGGAGCATATCAGGCATACCTCTAATTGTGAGAGTAGTTTTGGATAGTCATAAACTCCTAATTTAGACATGATTTGTACTGTGTATTTGAAACGTATTGAACTTTAAGAAAAGAAGAGTGGACCAGGAAAAAACGCGAAATAAGCCAGAGCCAAACTAGTTGGAGTTCGTCTAAGTTGGATATATCCGGAGTACGTGCGTCCAATTTGACTCAATTTGGAAGAGCCACATGACGCAATGCGGGCATTAGCGCCGCAAGCCGCACCCCGTGCGCTGTGCTTAAAATTACGTAATCATAATCCTTTGTCTTATTTTAGATCCTAGTTCAGCTTAGCTTAGTATCACATAAAACCCGAATTAGGTAGCAATGGTATCTTTATATTATATGAATTTCAAAAAAGCATATACCTTTGGCTGATTTAGTGGGTATACCCAAGCTCATACCAAAGGTATCACGAACACGGCCTCAAATATTTCTTCTCGATGAATTGGATAGCATCAATCACCATGTTTTCCCAGCTATTGGAACACAGGTTAACTTCGGCAAGGATGGCAGCAGGTGAAACAGGTTCTGGATGTGTTGTTGATTTGAACCTTGTTGTGCTAACTCAAATTTATTTCAAGTTGGTGATAACTTTATGTGATCTTTTTCTGGCTTCGAATATATTAATTGATTAGATACAGTAATTGTTGCTTCGTAGAAAACCCCGAGAGAATATATGAAGTTAAAAAGATGTCCTCTGGATTCAATTGAAGATGATATCCCTGTAACAGAAACCTGTGATATCTAACTGACCTTGGGAAAAGTATAAGAAGCATCATAAGAAATTGCACTGTGGTCATATATTAAATTTTGGATGTTTAGAGAAATGACTTGAATAATTCAATGAATATTTTGTAGATCTTCAATTCTGAGCCAAAATATTTGAAGGATCAGCTTGCTTAATTCAATCAGGGATTCTTCTGTATATACATGTCTACAATAACTTTAGTATTAGGACACACTCTCAATATGTCATTTAAATTAAATTCTCAAATATTTAATGTAAAATATACAAACAGTTAGCAAGGGCACACCTCTTCATGAAAGAAAATTTTAGTTCCATCCTTTCTGCTATGCTCATGATTAACAAAGACACTAACACCATTAACAACCTCAACAGTACCATAACTCTTCAACTGATTGGTCGAAGGTACAACAACAGAACTGCTGGATCTAGATCTCGACCACCACTCATCATCAAAGTATTCTGAATCATTACCACCACCCATCGACCCTGTTCTAACACTTAAGCCTCCTCCACCTATCGACCCAGCAATTTTTAATTTCAGTTTCTGCAAGTTATGATAATTATTCCTAGAAATCCAATAACTCAACCCAACCAAAACCAAATCTAGCCCAATAATGATCAAAAACTGCAGAGTGGATGCAAACAAATAAATGAACTCCCTGGAAGTGCCACCACTACCACAACCATCAATGATTAAATACACTACCAGAATCACTGTTTCGAGAACAAATCCAAAAATTGATAATCCATATGTACTCTGTTTCTTATAAATCGTGAACAATTGGATCGATCTCGATATCAGGACGAACCCAAAACTCAATGATGTTATAAGAATCCACACCAGATCATCATCTTGGTTAGAAAAGAAGTGTGCGAATTGAATAGACGATACCACTTTACTCACATTAGTATTAATAGGCATAGCATTTGACCCAACTGGGGTAACGGCTAATAATGTTGCTAGTATTGGCGCTATATGTGGTAAATTTTGTTGTTGTAATGGGGATAGTGGTCTCTGCTGTTGTTTAGTAGTTGTTGGCGCAGTTACTGGATTGTTAAGTTCATGGTCGAAATTGAACATCATATTTTCGGAGTATTGTGGAGACCAAGCCATAGTTTTCAGTTGCAGTTGTGTTTGCGCTGTGGTGTGGTTGAGTTGTTGTGAAGAGTGGAGATAGTTTTCAGAGGTTAAGTTAACAAAGGGCGATGATGAAGAAGTGTAATCGAACGGGTTGGATTTGGTTGAATCAGCAAAGTTAGGTAGTAACTGTGTTGTTTCTGAAACAGGATCTTGTATTGATTCCTCACAATCTGAGGTTGGGTGATGTTTTCTTGGGAAACTGAAACATTGGCCACTCAAGAAAAGGTTTAAAGAGAGCCATATTATGCAACATATCAGGTCATAATTGCTGTTTCTGAGGGATATGTTGACCAAGAGGCAAAGTAACGAATTGAGTGTATTGAACGCAGTGGATGTGAAGGAGAGGCTTAAATAAGAAAGTAAATCACCATGAACTGTTTCTCTCAATAACCTACTATTTCGTAAGCTATGATTCAGGTATATCTGTGAAAATGGAAGACAGCAAACTATGAGGTTTAAAGCTATGCTAACTGCATTAGAGAGAGTGGGAAGAGTCATGGGATTTGGTTGTGTTTTAAATAGTGGTAGAATTTTAGGATTAGGGACTCTGGGGATTAAGGCAGTTTCTTGTTTGAACTACTGTACTGATCAGTGGTGATATGTAAGAAGTATAACTGTCTAGGTATGAGAACCAGACAGGTGAACTACTAAAGCTGCCATCAAAAAAGCTTGCTAGACCAACCTGTCCATTAGACTACGTCCACCCAGGTGGATCACCCCAAATTCCAACTGACTGATAACCTCCTGACTGAAAATTTTGCTTATCGGCTGCGCGCCAATTCTTATCGATATCTTGCGTAGCCTTATCAAATGGGATTGGAATCGGGATAGATGAATCGGGATAGATGAATCCAGTAACTCAACAGCTGCTATCTTATAAGCTTGATATCTGGCTAAATATCTGGCTGGTGTTTGTAACAGCTAACTGCACAACTAGTAGTGTGACAGGCGGAGTCACGAGTCACAAACGGTCCCTCAACGTCTGTGAAAGCCTATTTCCGTCGAAACGAGAATTGGGTGCCGACATCCGATTCCGGGAGCCGTCCGGGAGTTGCATAGCCACCCGCTTTTTCTAGAAGAATTCACAGAAGACAGCCAGAAACATGGTCTCTTAGACTTATTTGTTAATCTTATGTCCGAAAGTGTCCAACTAGATTACTAGATTATCTAGAGTCTTCCACGAAAACCTTCAGCACCACTGATATATCCTACATGGCCAACAAAGAAACCAAAGATTCATATCTAATCATTAATCAAAAAATACACACGGAGAAATATACAAATAAAGTATTAAAAAAAGTTGTATAGCAGCAGTAGCAGTAGCAGTAGCAGTAGAAGAAAAAAACACAGAGAGTAAACCGCCATATCTAATCATAGGCACACTATAGGAAATAATCAGCAACGGGTTTCTTCGACGGTATTTCATTAGTAACTTGGAGAACCGTATCGAAAACAGTATAAGTCCTATCTAAATTATCATTCAACGTTAAAACGGCAGCAACATTACCACATCGATAACAATAATTAGGTGCTGACCAAACAGTAACCAGGCCACCATCAAACACCTCTTTATAACCTTCCATAACCAACTGATGAGCTCTTGCAATTAAACTTAAATTATTCCTATACAAAAATCTCTCAGTTTCAGCGTATCCAAATAAATATCCGGCACCTCTAGGAGACACAGCCCACGCAGGTATATTCTCTTCAGGATCAGACCAGAGTAAATCACACATTGACCCATCGTGTGGAACCTCTTGCTTTCTATCAATCATTCTAATTTCATCGATTGTTTCAATAGCTGGACTTAGACCCCCATGAACGCAAAACACACCTTCCTGATTACCACCCGATGAAATAATATAAGCCCCTAACGCAAGATAATCAAACACATCGCAACAGTATCTCCACACGTTAGCAGATCCGTATTTCCTAAGACACTCATCATAAAACCCATACACTGAAGTGATCTGTCTTGATTCGTGGTTTCCTCTGATCAAAAAAACTCTATCAGGATATCTAACTTTGTAACTTAACAATAATAGAAACGTCTCTAATGAGTAAAAACCTCTATCGACGAAATCACCAAGGAATAAGTACTTACTATCTGGTGGATCTTTGGAAATGTTGAATAAGGTGATTAAGTCATGTAATTGACCATGAATGTCTCCACATATCGTTATTGGGGTATCTATTAATTGAATATTCGATTCTTGTATTAGTAATTCTTGAGCTAAGAAACATAATTCCTGCACGTCATTCTCAGGAATTATCTTACATTTCTTCACGTCTTCTATTATCTTATCTAAATTGAGCATGACTGTTTTTTTATTTTTTCTGTTGTTGACAGAGAATATCAAATATGAAATAAAAAATTCTGGGGAAAGGAAAAAGTTTTGGTGTTAATTGTTATAGTAAAGAATGATGATCAAAAGGAGTATTTCCTGCAAGTTAATGAACTATTCCAATTCTCGAATTCTGCTCTATGGGCCGATTTTGTATCTGGTGGATTGGAGCCCAATGTAGCTTAAGATTGCAACGTCAGGGAGTGACATGTAGGAAGAGAACAATACACACCAACATTATAGTTCAAACGATAAATTCGTTAGGCGAAGAGGCGCGTTGGAGCTGAGCTCTTCGGCGACTCAGTTAAACTGGGAGTTTACGTGTTTGGTGGTTACTGGTATCTATGGGTATTCGCTGAAGGTGTATCTGGGGTTGTACACATGGAACAGGAGTTCAGAAGATCCAATTAGGTAATAACACAAAAATAGAGAACTATCAACTGTAGAATGACGTTCAGCAAACCCCTTTAGAGTAAGTAAAACAACCGGCAAAAATAGAAAGGGGTCAACTGGGAATTGAACCCAGGGCCTCCTGCACCCAAAGCAGGAATCATACCACTAGACCATTGACCCATTTTCTGGTAAATTTTAGTAATGAAATTAAAACTGTTATAAGTAGTATGACGTAATATCTGACTTAAGCGACGCGTCGGTTTGCCAAATTGGGGACCCTCGACTTACAGCTAAGAAATTTAGAGCAATTTGTGGAATGGTAAACAGAAGGATTCTAATTTCGATTAAACGATAACCTGATCTGAGTAGATTTGATGGCCCGTTTGCCACACGCAAATTAACAACCCCAGGTCCTGATTAGATCAAATACACATAATAATCATTCTTTAAATAATATAACAGCATGGCCGACCCTGATGTTGATCGATTTTTGAATACGTTTCAAGAACTTAGTTCAACTAGATTTTTGGAAAATGATAGCAGAATGTCCAATTTAGAAAGGGAAGTTGAAAGAAAGAGACAAGCGTATAAGAACTCGCCTAAGAAGAAAGGTAAGCCTATGGTTCCTTCAAAAAGTGTTGCTTTACGGTCATTAAATGGTGCTACACCAAAGTTAGATTATCAAATGTCTTATAGTGCTAGTAATGCTGCCTCGAGAAGCATTTATAGAGATCTGGACATTGAATTAGTCAATCCTATTGCAAGGCCTTCTGATTTTGATTCGAAACCTTTTACTAGCTCATTTGCCTCGATGGAGCCCACGCCAACTGAAATTAAATCTCAACAGCGTCATGACTCGTTGGCTGAGCTGATGAATCAACTTGATGTGAATACCAGCTTTGAACTTCCCGAAAGAAATGAAAATGAGCCCAAGCCAATCAAAGCCGATGACATTTTAAATACTCCTGCTAGAACCGATCTTAATTTCAGCACCAAATCATCAATTGTTGTGCCTAAGAGAATGAGTAAGAAAGAAGAAGAACAATCAACAACAAAGCTAACTGCTAGTGCTAATAAATATGACATATCGTCTTCTGAGGACGAGAAAGAGGATTTATCTTCTGATGATGATGGACCCGAACAGTTAGAGCCTTGGAAATTTACAGAATCTAAGAAAAGTACACCTCTGGACAAATTGGCTGTTCTCGATAAACCTAACCCTTCTAATAGATTATCTTCCACCGTTTATAAATCATCAATCACATCTCACAAACTATCTGACTCAGTGCCGCCAGAATTATCTGACAGATCTGCCTTGAATTCTTCCAACAGACTCTCGTCATCAAAATCACATATACACCAGCCTGATGTCTCAACAAGATCGTATTCCGACAAAAAGAAGCTTACGACTGCCTTCGCTAGATCGATATCAAACAATTCTACAACGTCGGATAACTCATCAAGTTACAAACATAAGCCGACTCCAGCACCAAAGCCCAAGCCAAAAACTGCGAGAAGACAAATTGCAAACGTTGCTCTGGATTACATTCCTATGCCGAACTCAATGGCTGTTATGTCGGCTGTGGCAGCTGCGAAAGCCCCAGCATTGTCTCCAACTAAAATTGATACGACAGTTGGTGAACGAGCTCCTGATCTATTTATGCATGCTAGATTCCTCACAAATGGTGGTGCTTCATCTCCAACTAAAAGTTCGCCTAGAGAGCCATCATCGGTTTCACCAATCAAGAATTCATTCAAAGAACCAATGTTGGCCACTAGTATTTCTAATAACGCATCATATAGCTTGAATAAACGAACTGTTCCACAACCGGTGAAGAAAAGAATTAATGATGTTGAAGAAGAAAGAAAAGTATCTGTCGTGACTTTGACTAGAAAGCTGAAACCTACTCCTGCTCCTAAACCTAAATTAATCCACACTGCTGTCCCCGAAGCCTTTACTGCTCATCTGAAATCATCCAAGGTCGATAAAAGAATTGAATCCGAGGAAAAGCCTGAAGCTATAAAGAAGATGTCTGCTCTGAATAAGCCAAAAATTGCTCCAAAACCTGAAGAGAAAGTTCCTGAAGGCATGCTGAGATTTTCAACTTTGAACAAACCTAGACCTACTCCTAAGCTTGAAAAAGAACTTCCTGAAGCACTGAAGAAAGTTGGTCGTTTGAATAAACCTAAAGCTGCTTCTAAACCTCAAATTGAATTACCAGAAGCAATGCAAAAATTTGGATCTTTGAATAAGCCAAAGGTAGCACCTAAACCCCAAATTGAGTTACCTGAAGCTCTACAAAAGTTTGAGCGTTTTAGAACAAAGATTAATAATAAGTTAGAGAGTAAAATTTCGGCAAAGCAAGGTCAGCTTGATTTATCATCATCACCATCTACAAGATTATCTCCGAATAGAAGTAACACTTTTCCAGCTCCACAATCTGGTGTGTTTGCTTTACCTGGTTTGGCCAATAATCAAAAATTTCAGAAAATAGCTTCTACTTTAAATAACACCATTAAGAACTCCTTCAATGCTCAATTTTCACCACCTACTGCATCCTCTCCGTCCCCATATGATACTCTTGATGATCTTCCATCTCGAGGCATAAGCAAATCGAAAACTGTTGACAATTCAGAACTAGACAAAGAAGGCCAGAAGTTGACTCATATCACCAAAGGAAGAGCCAAGGGTCCTAAAAGAAGACTACCTAAGAAAGTTGCTTCTACAGAGGATGATCACAAAGATAAGAAACCGGCCAGTCTGCACGTGAGTAAAGTGCGTTCCGGCACCTCCAGGAAGACCCCTCCAACTATCAGAAAATCGTCCCGAAAGGTGTCTGGCGGTGACCTGTTTCTCTAGCATTCTCTCTGTATAAATTTATAACATAATCCGATAAACTGTTCTTGACCGAAGTAAATCCCCAAAAATAGACGCCCTGAACTAACCCAAAAACCGAATAGCGCTCGCACGCCCAGGAACACGATTCGAATCACGAAAGAAAATCAACAACATGCATATCTCTGTGACACATATACAGCAACTGCCACGGACAGCTGAACACTCTTTCCAGCCATCATCTTCCTAGAGATAATACATGGGATACACAGCAATGGACGACCAGTATCTGGGGTACGTGCTCACCTCTTCTTCTCCATCTTTCTGTCGTTCGACTGATACTAACAGACCTTTACAAATATAGATCACCAAAGTTGTTCCCAAAAGGACGCAAAGGAAATGCCTACAGACGTTACTCTAAACGATACATAACATTCATAGCATTATCAATATTTATATTCACGACTCTCATATTTATTTCCTTATTCACTGACCTAGATATAGTATCAGCTATTCCAATAATAGGTGGTGCCGCAACAAGTTCAATTTTTTCTTTATACACACCAAGATTTAATCCAAATGATGCTTTAGACACCAATTATTACGACCTGAGAGATTTTACAGGAAGGCCAAATGGCTGGCAATACAATGAAAGGGTAATTTTCTGTGTGCCCCTAAGGGATGCTGCTCCTCATTTACCAATGTTTTTCGGGCACATGAAAAACATGACGTATCCGCATAATTTAATTGATTTAGCGTTCTTAGTTTCTGATTCAAGTGATGACACAATGGAAGTTTTGGTGGATTCGTTAAGAGAGATTCAGGGTGACCCGGATTCAGAACAGCATTTTGGCTCTATTGAAATTTTTGAGAAAGATTTCGGTCAAAATATTGGACAAGGTTTTTCTGATAGACATGGTTTTGCAGCCCAAGGTTCAAGACGTAAGCTGATGGCCAGGGCTAGAAATTGGTTATCGTCAGTAGCTATTAAACCTTATCATTCTTGGGTGTATTGGAGGGATGTGGATGTTGAAACTATTCCTCCAACTGTTCTTGAGGATTTAATGCATCATGATAAAGATGTTATCGTTCCAAATGTCTGGAGACCGTTGCCTGAATGGTTGGGTAATCAACAACCTTATGACTTGAATTCATGGCAAGAGAGTGATGGCGGTTTACAATTAGCTTCAACACTAGATGAAGATGCTGTTATTGTTGAAGGTTACGTTGAATATGCTACTTGGAGACCTCATTTAGCTTATCTTCGGGATCCATATGGCGATGTAGAAACTGAAATGGTCTTGGATGGTATTGGAGGTGTTTCAATTTTATCCAAAGCTAAAGTGTTCAAGTCAGGTGCTCATTTCCCTGCCTTTTCTTTTGAAAAGCATGCTGAAACTGAAGCATTTGGTAAAATGTGTAAACGAATGCATTTCTCAGTTTTTGGATTGCCTCATTATGTCATATGGCATATTTACGAACCTTCAAATGATGATTTGAAACATATGGAATGGATGGCTCAAGAAGAAGAAAGAAAAGAAAAGGAAGAGGTAATTTATTCAATTTATAAAAAGGTTTATGATGACGGGTTTGAGAATGTTGAAGATGATTGGAGATCTGAAAAGCCTAGAATTTTAAGAAACACGGATAGTTCTAAACTAGGTAGGGTGGTCAATGTTGATTGGTCCGATGATGATATTCTGGATGACAGAACCCTGAATAGGAAAGCTATGAAAGATAGATTGGCCGAAATTGAAGAAAAAAAGAAAGAGCCTAAACTAGAATAATTTTTAATTTAAAGAGTGAAAAAAGAAATACATCTTAGAAAATAAGAATAAGTTATTATCATCATTAGTATTATTATTGTTACCCCTTAATTTTTTTTATTGCATCAATCCCATTTTTCTTTTATGTTGTCATATACGAATGTATTTTCCTATTCTTTTTGTTTTTGCTTTTCATATTTTACCCGCTTTGCCTTTTGTACTACTTTATTTTACTAATTACATATCATTTGTACAAGCTAACCGTGGATAACCTTATATATATTCATAATAACTTCAGTCATCCAGAATTTGATTCTATTTTATCAAATTAAAAGGAATATTAGTTTACAATGTGGTGAAGAATGCACGGTTTTTCTTGCAAGGACGAATGATCACAAAAGAAATCTTAAAAGCACAATAGTATGACAAACATGTATGAAAAATAATAGAAAAAAATAAAAAAAACAAATAGAAAAATATGACTACCTAAGAAAAGAAAAAGTGTTTTTTGAAATAAAAGCATAAATAAATAAAAGTGCAACAAAATAATAATGGCAAATAAAACAAAAAATAGTAACTAGTTTTGAAAAAATAATTTGAGTAAAAATAATGAAAAATAAAACGCACAAAAAAATACAATAACATTAAAAAACAATTGTTTGTTTATTAACATTATCATCAGGAACATCACTTGGTTCTTCTTTCTCTTCGATAATTTTATTCTTCTCTTTTTCCTTGTCTTTATCCTTATCGCCTCTCTTGAATGAAATACCCAAACTTAATCTCTTAGAAATTGGAGTACTTGAATCCTCTTTATCTTTACCAGATCCATTGGAGGATGACCCATTAGTACCATCTTTAGAACCATTTGAGGCACTAGCAGGATTACTATTTTCGTTGCTTGCACTATTATCTGAAGCTTGAGTATGAACAGTTGCACTTGATGTTCTTCTTGCACCACGTTTGAAAAATCTTGATGACTTAGCACCAAATCCACCAGAAAGTAGTCCTGACCCACCTGATCCACTTCCATTTCCACTTCCATTAGATGATGGATTTATAGTGTTGCCTGCATTGTTACTATGGGCATCGTCACTACTCTCAACAGCTAGGTCTTCAGATGACTTGTCACTTGATTTCGTGGCTGTTTTATTTGGAGAGGTGCCGAATTTAAAGAATTTACCAGCTTTGAATAATGAGGAAGACGGTTGATCGTGTAATTCGTCGACTGTATGAACTGAAGATTGTGCAGCTGAATTCAATGATTCGGTTTTGATAGCGGGAGGAGAATCAAAATTACTGAAAAATATTTGAGGAGAAGTTGCACTAATATCATCAGTGCCATTAGACAAGTTAGCTTGATGTTGATTTGCAGATAAATTTGAAGATATAGGAGTTGCATTCAGACTAACGGGATTTAATAAACTCAGTCCACCATTCCAATTAGGGTTACTGGCACTAGTGGTAGGATTATTACTTGTTCTTGTCCAAATACTGGAACCAAAACTAGTACTCCTACCTCTAGTAGTGCTAGCTAAGTAATCGGGAGGTTGAGAGAAATCTTGAATCAAGCTATTATTACCATCAGCGCTTGATATACTTTGTGTATAGCCTTGAGATAACCCACTGAACAATTTCAAAACATTTGTATCTTTAACATTTGGAGATCCATTCCGACTTGGACTATTGCTACTATTATTATTATTATTGGAAAATGTATCAAATAAGCTTCTCTTGTTATAGGTTAAACTCTTGATGCTTTTTAGATCTTCTATTTCTTGTCCAGGAGTGAGATGTAAGGATAAATTATCATAATTGCTGACTTCAGCTGTATGTGGTGGTATATTGAGTGAATGTGGAGATCCCAGGATATTACCAGAAGGAGCAGATTGAGGGTTATTGGACAAAGTGTTAGCTAATGCACTTAATGATGTAATTGTTGAATTTCCAGGATTTAACTGTTGAGAGGTATCCATATTGACCAGTGAGCCATACAAACCGGAACCCCTAATATTATCCACACTTGATGCAGTTTGAAATCTAGGATGTGTCGGAGGTTGTAACATATCGGCTGGATTTGGAGCAGATGATGTTGAATTAGCAGTTGTCGTTAAACGCAAATCATCGCCTTCGATTAAATCCTGAGGTAAAAAGATATTAGCCGATGGCGAAATAGATGGTTCAACGTCATCTTCAAGAGTTAATTTGGAAGCAGTAGTCGTGTCCAAAGTTAGACCACGAGCTTGGTTAAGTGACCAAACATTATTTGTGGTAGGGCTAGTTGACATTTGATTGATGAAAGTTGAATCATTTAAGCTATTGTAAGAATTATTTTGCAGTGCTGTAAGATTGGCTGATAACAGACTATTAATAGAACCATTATTGTACATATTCATAGCTTGAGGTGGGTTTAAACCTGTACTGTTTGAATTAACTTGAGACAGATTTAAGGATGAACTATTGTTACCATAAGTACGGGCATATGAATTGCTGACCCTATCATCAGTGAATTGTAATTGACGACCAGACAAATTACGTCTATTTTCATCTAATTGTTGCTTTAGTTGTTCATGTCTAGCATATTCTTGTTGTTGAGTTGCTCTCCATTTAGATTCAGCACCTTGATCAATTGTTATAATTTCAGATTTTATCTCATTCTCCCATTCGGGTTTTAAAGCTATTAATTCTGCAAAGTATTCCAATCCACCATGTTTCAACAAACCAGTTTGTTTATCAGTATGAGCGCTTAATTCTTCAAAAATTGTAGCTATTCTTTGTTTCATAGTATCCATCTTTTTTCTACTAGCAAGCGCATCTTTAATATCTTCTTCAATAACATGATTTTCAGATTGTAACGAAAATATTTCTTTATTAAATTCTTGAATCTGTAATTTCAAGTCAACAATTCTTTTAGGATGTTCTACCTTCAATGATTCTTCTTTTTCTTTCATTTCTAAAATTTTGGCTTTCCACTTATCCATTTGTGTTATTTTCTTTTGAATTGCCTTTTGTCTACTTGCTAGTTTTTCTTTATCTCTTGAAACTTTACTCGCAGCTGTAACCCTTTGGCCTTCTAACAGTTTGATCTCTTTTTGCAAACTTGCTCTATTTGAATCTTCAATTTTTCTTCTTTTCTTAGCTTCATCTCTTGAATTAACCAATGATGCTTCTTCTTCTCTAAATTCCGATTCAGCTTCTAAATATGATTTCTTAATTGCTCTAACTTCATCAACGCTTGACTCTAATAAGAATTTCAATTCATTAATATCAGTAATTAAATGTACAGAAAGAGAATTAATATCGTCACTGTTATTGATATTATTTGATTTTTCACCAATAGTTCCACTGCGAGACCTGCTTTTAGGAGTGGTTTGCTTATAAACGATATTTGAAATAGCTTTACCTTGTTCCTCTTCAGGCAACAAGACTTTTAAAATTTCAGTAGGATGTTTCAAAGATGAGGACCCATCACCTTCTCCAACTTCGTAAGCAGCAGTCTTAACATAAATTGGGCAAGACTTAGATCTAAAATTTGACATATTAAAAGCAACTAAATCAACTTGATAATGACTATCGGGCAATAGACCAGCTAGCATACATGAACTGTCTGAACCATCAATTATAGCAGACTGGATACCATTAATATAAAGAACAAAATGGCTTATTGAGCTTGGAGTAATTTGAGTCACCAATTTCGGTGGGCCCTCAGTAGCAGTAGAGGCAGTAGATGGCTGATGATCTTTTTCATTATTGTTTATGTTTGGATCACTGGAATTATTACTTGGCCCATCCCAGTGTAAAACCATACTTGTATGAGTCACTTTGTCAATTGAGATAAGTGGCACGTTAGGTATTGAAATATTCAAAGATCGAACAGCTTTCTGAGTAGAGACAGAGATCAATTGCATATATCGGCGAAGAAGCCATATAAATCCCAGAACAGCTAGTAAGAAGGTGATCAGCATGTTTGATTATAAGATTGGGTATAAAACAAAGGAATGGTGTATTTTTGAAAAGTAGAGTCGGGAAGGCTGGATATGATTTGAACAAAAATAAAAATAGCACTGAATAGAGTAATTGAGATGAGTTAAACGCAGAATAAACAGGGGAAAGGAGTGAAGTATAGTAGAGGGGACCGGCTAGAACTATGTACAAATGAATGACTTTGGGCGTGTCTGGCGTTGTGCTTACGGTGGTTGGAGGTGTGAATAGGTGGTGATCCAGAGACCCTACCTCTAAGCCCATGTTCGATGTTCGATTTTGAGCTTAAATTTGATTCTGGTTTTAAATCGGTCGAGATTCGAGAAATTTTTACCTCGAGGGCTGCGTTATTGTTTTTTCAGGAACAACTTTTGTTGAATTAAAATACAAAAATTTATATGCAAAGAAAGAGAACTATACAAAGAACTAAAAAATGAAGGAGATGAAAAGAAAAAGCAAATGTTTTTGATGCTCTGGGAGGGACCTCAACGGAATCTCGCCTGCCTATATCTGTTTAGGATTCAGAAACACCCTTCAGTTTTCTAAAAAAACTGGAATTAAAAATTAACCGTTTGTAAACTCGCCATGATATCTAAAATATTATAAAACCGTAATGCCATAAAATGTAAAATGCAAATGAAGAAAAGTCTAAATCTTTTCCTTGTGCTCTTCAGCAGATACAACTGTGTTTTCTGAGCTTTGGGAAGTAGACCTGTATAATCTAACTGCACCTCTTGAAATGTAAGGATTTTCTAAAGATTCTTGGTAGGCTTCTAATAAAGTCTTTTTCAAATTTTCGATAGCGGTTAAAGAATTTTGGAAGTGAAAAGCAAATCTATTACCCATAACTTTGACATCGTTCTTTTTAGCAATATGAGCCAAAACGCTTGGATTAATTTTGACCTTCCTTGGGTCTAAGAAAACAAAGTTTGTATCACAAGGAGCTTCTAACGTCATACCATGTTGTTCACAGAAGTTTGCAACATCTAAAGCATATAAATGAGCTTGATGTAACTTTGGAAAGTTTTCGTCAATCGCAACGGAAGCCATTCTAGTCAACATACCAGCTTGTCTAATACCACCACCATTTTGTTTTTTAAAGTGATTGGCTTTTTCAATTAATTTCTTTTCACCAACTAAAATAGAACCAATTGGAGCACCTAAAGACTTGGATAAACATAATGAAACAGTATCGAAATACTTACAATAATCGGCCATTGAAATACCAGTTTCAGCAGAGGCGTTCCATAATCTAGCACCATCTAAATGTAACTTAACATTATTTTCTCTACACCAGTAAGAAATTCTTTCAATTTCATCAATTGGCATAATAATTCCATGAATCGTGTTTTCTAACGAAACAACCTTAGTTGGAGCCATATGAATATCACCGTCATCTGGAATGTAATTATCAATAATATCTTCTAAGGTTAAGTATGTACCATTAGAGGGAATCACTGGAGTAACCATAGCTTGGGATAATGTAGCTAATCCACCAGCTTCGTGGGCATAAACGTGACCTCTGAAGTCACACAAGATTCTATGAGGTGGTTGATGTAAATGAGCTCTTAAGGCAATTTGATTCGATAAAGTACCAGAAACGCAGAATAAACCGGCTTCCTTATTAGTTAGCCTCGCAACTTTGGTTTCTAAAGCTAAAGTATCTTGATCTTCTTTATAAACAGAATCACCAACAGAGCATTGAGTAATTGAAGCAATCATAGATGGGGTTGGGACAGTGAAAGTGTCACTTCTAAATTCATTGTGACATTCGTATTGTGGAGCAGCAGTAACAGACATTTGGTATAGATAAGGTGTTTTTGAAAGTGGGAAAAAGTTTCGTTAGACTTGTGGAAGGGCAAAAAAAGATATAATGAACAACAACAGAAATCAGTAAAGGTGGAAAAATCAGGATATTTATACCGCTAAACAATCGTTAAACCTGGTCGAAGCTCGTTATCCAGGATTACTCATTTCTGGTGGAAAAACCACAGCTGAAAATTGCCGCACATGGTAAACAGCGGTACACAAACGGATGATTCATAACCCATTCTTTTGAACTGTTTATGTGCGTATCTTAATGTTTCTTAATCCAGTAAATTCAATGATAATCTTCTGAGCTCTCTATATCTGATGATACCCATATTGTAGCACTTACCTTACGTTAAAAGGGTTCAAATTGCTCCCGAAAATGCTGTCACGCCATCCAAATTTTGTTGGGAAGCAGAATTTTCAATTGGACGGAAGCGAGAATTCCAGGAGATCTGATTGGGTCCTGGGATGGAGTGACTGTGTTCCTGGTAAGTATAGGAGGTATAGGAGGTCAACCAAGATGATACAGGGGATATAAAGGTAATTTTATAAGATTGGAGTGTTGAAGCAGTTGAAAAGGAGGTTCAAAAACTTTTAGATACGGATTATTAGATGATCCAGGAGGGGTCAGAGCAGAGTCAACCCAGGGCCGCCCTTGCAGCTGACTCCTGTTGACTTGAGCAGATTTTTACTGACTCTGTCGCAGTGGAGGGGGTGTGTGCGTGTGTGCGGTTGCATCCAATCTGACTCCATCCTGACTTGGTGACAGGTTTGACTTGGCTAAAGAAGTTAGCGGCTCCACGGTAATTCCGGAGTCAGTTTTTACGGGCTCCTGCTCTGAGGTCATATTTGGTTACCAATTGAATTGCCGAAGTTATGAGTGTGTTAGATACTTGTGAAAATTCTTATGGGATCACTACTAGACTTCAAGAAAGAAAAAAAGGTTTAATGCTGTTATAGGGCAGGTTCCAGATTCTTGTTCTTTAGAAAGAGAAAAACATTTCAAGTGCTAGGTGTTGTCAAATATCGAAGCACTATAACTAGATGTTGCTTTCTCTAATAGAATTAATCTAGTATATTCAATGGTAATCCCTACTCTTCAGTTAAAACCTCTAACCAAAACAATAAATTTAATTTGAGATTTGATCTCTCTATATCGCATAGTACAAATAACAAAGATAAATCGATAAATAAATAAGAATAAGAAATATAGATCGATAAATAAAAATAAAGTGTGGAAGGTAAATAAAAAGCAATAATGCATTGGTTACAACGATTACCACTTGTAGTCTCTTGTAATTTAATTCAAATAATAGTCTATATTGAAGTGGGCAAAAGAACCATTGGGATATGTGTATGTATATGAATGTATAGTGATGGATCTAATGATAAATTGATAATGATATACTGAAAATATTGATTTCTAATTATATATTCAAGCAACTTTTAAACAGATAGAAAAAGAATAAAAAAATGCGGGGAAAAGGTAGGACAAGAAGAAAAACTATGTGTGAGTGAATAATTTTAGTATGATTTAATTGTAAACTTAAGCCTTAACTTGTCTGACGCCAGCTTCTCTGAATATAGAGTCACCTTCGGAATAAGATCTACCTAAGCCAAAACCTAAACCAAGCCACACTGGGAAAGCTCTTCTTCTGAAAAATAAAACGGACGCTAAGACACCAGCACCAAAACCTAATCCGGTTTTCACAATACCGTTAGAGATAACAACATCCCATTTAGCGTTAACTAAGGAAGCAGATGTTGGAGAGGTAGTTGCAACTTGAGACATTATATATTCTATATTATCATATCAAATAAAAAGGAGCCTATATGTTAGTAATTCGTTCGTTATCCAGCTATTCTGGAGACGGTGTTTGGGGTAGCTGGATTGATAAAATCAAAAACTCTTGATCGTCAAAGACTCAGATGAAGTACCACACTCCTGCTCGACTGCATCAAGTTAATCGAGTGGATCACAAATATATGCCTCCGCATGGTAGGAGTAACCTCACTTTGGATTTGTTGTATTTCTATGGAATATACCTAAAGTCTTGTGCTATGGTTGTGTACGTGTGTGTGTGGCCGTGTCTCTGCAGTCAAGATAGTGATTCAATTAATATATACCACCAATGATATAATTGATATAACATACATATTGTTACAAAAAAGGACGATGAGGGGTTTGTCTATTCAATTCAGTTTACACAACACCGTTGAACTGCACTTTATTTGTATGAGAGTCCGCCAAATACAAGAACGATAATTTGGCGAAATTTCAATGGCCTGGCATATCTGTAGTGTACATAATACACCATGGAATTGTGCGCGCCTGATATGCCAAATCCAATAGTTATCCCTTTTTCACCCAAAAAACTGGAATGAGCTGGTTGGTTTCTTCTTTTTCATGCAATAGTATCACCTAGAGGTACAAAAACAAGGGTACCAGGGGTTTTCTGAAATTATTTCAGTACTACCGGATGTACCGCCAGAATTAAAATTAGGTTGTAACTTTCATGTACTGACTGGAAATCTGTATATCGCACGGACCAATTGGTATGCTTGTATGAAGAGTATATAAGCCCCAAATTATTTCTATTTGGGTAGTAGATTATAACGCTCGGCTATATATATAAAGATCTCGGTAAGAAAACTATACATATATATATATGTCCCATCTACTTTTAACTATTAATTCATTGATAATAAAAGCAGAACACATACTGTATTCTAATTCGACCTTCAAAATTGGCTGATATTTTGTACTTTATGCATATTTACGTAAACTAGAATTATTTTAGAATTGTTCTTTCATATATATAGTCTATATAGGTGGATGAAATCATAACGAAAATCTCATTCGCTCCGAAGTTTCTTGGTTGCCTATTTGGTCCCCTTTATAGGAAACTATGATATATGCAGTATTCTAATTAATCAGCACTAACCTTTAGCCATTTGATCCAAGTCGCAAATTAGAGGCTAGCCATTCTATATATGTCTTTATTGAAACTAATTTAATTAAAACAACTAGATAGAATATATACACGCACATTCAAGATTATTTAGTTCCGATATAGCTAAACGGGGTTAGTAGTTCATATTGTGGTCTTTGATGCTTGGTCTTATATAATAAAAGCTGTTATTATTCCATATGCAATATTTTGATTATTATATATCAATTGCACAGCCACAGAATTTTAACCAGGGCATACGTTAATAAATCACTTTCATTTCCAATGCAGATGTACATCTATTATATTTGCAAAATTAGTCAAATATCGATATATGAACCGTTCGCCGCTTGTATGTAGACGTGTCTATAACCGGCGATACGCTACTGCTTCGGGTCCATGAATTTACCTATTAGTTCTTACAAATAGCCATTATCTGTCCATTTGTAGAAGGGTCTATTATATAATATTTCCTACTGAAGTTTGGCTGATAAGAACTGGTGGCTCAACAATCGGAGATCATCAGAGTTACTACTGACTCTGACATAACACTAGAATCAAGACGGCAAAAGGTAGCAATATAGTTATACTGCGGTGCGGATTATGCAATTCGCTTTGATCGGGATAAATAGATAATATATACATATGATTATATTCCTGTTATCTTACAGTATTATGGTACAATAACAGTTATTAATCTTATAAATTAAAGCAAACTTAATTAATGTGCAACACAATTATCAGTTATAGACAATGAAGTGGTTTCAGCTTGATTGTTCAGGTAAACTAATTCCTTCCATATGTATTTTATATAAGGGCTGTCAAGTAACGAGCTGCATTTATTCCATGCTGTCTAAAATAAGACTTCATCTTTACCTGCGAATTGAAAATTGCTGACTGAACTTATATATCGGTCTACCGATACCACTTCTGGAAATTCACCAATTAATTCTACATCTCTGGATAATATATGGATCAACTGATTTTGTAGTTAAATTCATTGTATATATATATAGGTTTATTGGATTTACCGTTATAATTGAAATGGAATTTTCAAACTGAGGCTGCATTGGTACCTGCAATTAAAAGGTAAACTAGTGCGAATCAACTCTATATAGCGTAATATAACTATTCAAACAGTGATCTAGATCAAATCGAAATGATATTCATAATTGAATTATGTATAGCCATATGTATAAACAATACACTTAATGCATGTCATTCAGGCTGGATGGTGTCTACACAAAGCATCTGAAGAACTCCGTGTTGCACTGGCACTTCAATGTTTTAGTACATAATCCAACGAATTGAATCATCAATCTTAATCAATCAATCACTATGAATATGAACTACAAAAATCATAAGCTAGTTTACTTAATTCCAGGTATAGCAGAAAGGAGTAAGTAAATCCAAAGTAGTTAGTTAATATTAATCTTTTACGTACAATATTGATCATCAACCCATAATTTGGGAGATAACCCAATCAGCATTCTGGTACTTAGTTTCTATCACACTACGGATACTTGGCCAACCTAAATTCTAATTCAATATTATTATTCAATTAATCGCCTAATTTCATAAATACGTATAGCGTCTGATGATGACTTCAAATGACAGATGAGGGGAAATAAATGTGATGCAATTGGTCCTTATCGTTAAATATCCTTCAACTGGATTGGCCTGGAGGTACAATTAATATCCCTTCAGAAAACGAAATAAAATTTATTTGTATACTAATTCAAAAAATACAAGATTGTAGTTATAGATAGCCACTTCATATAGGTATTTTGAGTAGCTTATTAAAGGGTGGCTGCTCTTTTTTGTTCCGATCGTTAAGGTTTGAAGAAAGTTAAAACCTTATTTGCTTGCATCGAATAGTATAGCTCAACTGGCCGCTATCATATGATATGGAACAACCCATTGTATATCTAGAACAATCTGGGAATTTCTGCCGAAACCCCCCTCAAGTCATTTATCTTAACTGGTTATGGAATATAGGACCAGGGGCTTTATACTTTACTATGTTTTTGATCTTGTTCTGATCCATATACATGCAGAGATACAGAACGTTTAATTATATCAAGAATTCTCGAAGCATGTGATCCGTACGCGTGCCGCTAGGTCATGCAGATTGTGATGCTATTGCGCACCCGGCTATAGAGGCGCATGACAAATGCAGCGCCAGAGCCGCAAATTATTTTACTGCCGGGCCGCTTTTCCGCCCGCGTAAATTCGCGTGTAACTAACTTTTCTACACTTCAAAATCGAGTTTTTAAATTGTACATAGCCAGTTTGCAGCCAGAGACTTGGGCCGTCAGTTAACGGGGTTGTATAGAGAATATTCGCGATGCATGATGGTACCCCCCTAGCCAGGTCTAATTGATTGACTGTAGCAGTCAAACTAAGGGCCGGATATCTAATTTTCTGCCCGATTAAATAGCCCTAAACAATTAAGCTGGAAAACGGGGGAAAATAAAGAGGGTAGCGGTATAGTGTGGAACGGTTCAATTTTCATTTATGAACCAATTTTCCACAGCGGCTATAGAGAAATATTATATAGCAGTGGATTAAATTATATAGTCGCTCTCATTCCATGCAATTAATCCTTGTGTGCCTATACACACAAATTGCAGGTGCATAGTATATTAACTGAAGATCTATATGTGTTCATAGCAATTATATGGATGGATATTGAATATAAATCTTTGTATTTGTAATGCATTCAAGTCCAAAATGGTGTATGAAACCTTATATGGATTTCACAGTAGATGAACCAAACCTTAAATTTATTAAATATAATATTTTCGAATCTTCGAATTTTTAATTAACGTACAAAAAATATAAGCACCGACCGATCGTCGAACCAATTAACCATCTTTCAACCTATAATTGGATATGTTCCTTCAAATCTCAGTTACATCCGAGCTAGTTCCTCTAGTTGATATATCACAACATTACATATATACATTCTTTTCTTCTACTCCTGTTCTGCACGTTCATCGATTCTCATTTGTGCTCTTATATATATCTGGTGATTGCCCAAAACTTGGTTTGTCTTTTTTCTTTCACCTCGACTTTTCTGATTTTTCATTCGTTATAAGATTAACTTCGCAGAACCTAAACGAACTTTCATATAATGGCACCTCAGAAAGGTAAAGACAAACAGACCCATAGCTCTAAGAGCAGATATGGTTGTATTACTTGCAAGAAACACAAAATTAAGTGTGATGAAGCCAAACCCCAATGTTTAAATTGTATCAACAGAGGTATTCTTTGTGGTGGCTACACCCAAACTTTTAAGTTTAAAGATATTACCTTTAATTCTAGCTCAGCTGGACCTGTTGCAGCTAAACCCTCTGAGTCAAATCAAAAGAAGTCTAGCTCCTCAAAGAGCAAGTTGCTATACTTGGATGAATTAGAACCGACTAATCCAAAAGACTCAAAAATGTCTGAGTTATTTAAAGATGCCGCTTTATCAATTACCGGTAAATCATATCAAGAAATTCTTATTGAAAACCATTTAAAAGGAATTGGTAAAAATCCTAAACTGGCTACAGATTTGAACAAGGTTATTAATGAATTTAAACATGAAGAAGGGGATACTTCAGTTCATCATAGTCATCATCGTCTTGCTCCAAATTCATTCTCCAGTAATTACCAATCGGAAAGGCAATACCAGGTGCAACCAGGAAAGACACAGACATACCAGTTTCAGTTAGCAACTCAGCCTTTGGCTCAAGTTCCTGTTCAATCTCAAGCTCCTAATTGTCAACAGCAAGAAGCATCAAGTGACCAAGAAGTGTATTATAGGTTTTGTTCTTCCCCATATCCTAGCGCTAATTATGGGTCAACTCCTCAGGGGTCCCATTATCTACCCCAACCTCCAGCTTATTCAGCTCCAGCTCAAATTGCTCAGCAATCACCTCAAGCTCCACTACCTTATCCTCATCAAGTTCCACCCCAGTATAACAGTTACCAGCCATATCCATATTATCCGCAAATTCAGCAGCAACCTCCCCATCAAGGTTGCCCAACATACCCTAACGACCATAACAATGCCTATACACCTACGTACATTTATCCTCCACAAGTTCAACCAAATCCTCAATCTGGCCCACCTGTTACTTCAACTGAAGGACATCCTAAATATTCCTACGTGGGTGGTACGTTTATTCCTTCAAAACAATCTGTAACAGGAAATTATTCATCTGAAACAAGATCCTTACCTTATTACGATCCTTATTCAAGAAGGCCATCATCAAAGCTCTCCTCTCTTGAAGCAAGTCTTAGTTCCACAACTATCACCCCTGGAGTTAGTGCTTCTTCAGTTGCTCCACAACAGCAACAGCAGCAACAACAACAACAACAACAACAACAACAACAACAACAACCACAACAATCGCATTCAATTTCTCGAATTGAACAATCGGCTCCCTATGCTCCAATTTCGATTGCTTCTTTGTTAACTACAAATACTTCAATTTCAAGCTCTGCTACTAATAGAATTACCAACCCCAATCCCAATCCCAATCCCAATCCGAACCACAATCCCAGTCGGACGTACCTCCAACAAATCCAACGAGTCCCAGAAACGCAAGAAATGATAGAATCAGAAAATACCCAGAAGAAAAGAAGAAGAAGAAGAAAAAAGGAGACATCATACAACATCACTAACAGCAACGTAATCACCATGAATATGAAAACTGTTATGACTTCATCTACTGATATAACTGAACGTTCACCCCCCCTTAATAAATCGAGTAATAATAATGAAGAACCACCAGGTGATCAAGGTGGCGGTACTCAAATCATCATTAACACCATGCTTCCTATGTCTCCCTCAAAGTTTTCAAAATATGATAAAGCACAATTTTTCTTGAATAGCTTTGATAGGTATACATCCAAAGTTCTTTGTATTTACAATGATACTACAATTAATCCTTGGATTTCAAAGTTTGTTCCTATTGTACGGGATTATCCAATTTTAAACGATTTACTAGCCATGATTACTTGCTTCCATATTTCCAAAGGGGACCCAGATATGAAGCGGTTAGGAATGGAATTCATGCTTGACTCTTTCAGAAAATTAGCTCTTGGACTAAAACATGATTCATTACCATTAGATGTTACATTAGCAAGTTGTTTACTATTGTCGTTGGGCGAGATTTGGGATGAGGGAGTTCAAGCTCAATTATCACATTTAAAAAGCGCTTGCTATTTCATTAAAAAGAAAATCAAAGAGAAGAGTGAGAAGCAACAGGAAGAGGAAAGCTTACCACCTTCTTCAATAAATTATGAAAATGCATTTGATAAGAAGTACTTCAACTTTTTATTTTCAGCTTGGCAATTCATGAAAGTATTATCAAAGGCTTCGCTACAACAGTCTAGATCAGATATAGTTAAGGCTGATATCGAAACTATAGATTACGGGCTAACTTTTAAAATCAAAAGATTGGTCATTAGTGATGGTGAACCAGTAGATCATATTTTAGGACTTTCACAATTATTGTTTACTTATATGGACACAGCAGTTGAAATTATTAATTTTGCGAAAGACCTTCCTAATTATAACTACCCTTCCGAATTAGTTAAAGAGTCTGTTGCTATTTATGAAGCAATTTTAAACTGGGTTCCAGATTTAAGTTTTACTAAGAATTTAGACCTAAATAAGAGGGTACGTAGCATTGAACATCTAGCTGATTACATTAATGTTTCTGAATCATACAAATTATCAATTTTAATTATGTTACAGAATACATTTCCAAATTTACCGAGTACTGAATCTAGCCAAAGATTAGGGATCAAAGTTATGAAATTAGTCGATGAAATTGATTATAATGATTCTCCAACTTTGACAGTTCATATTTTCCCATTATTTGTAGCAGGTTGTGAGGTATTCACAATACAAGATCAGAATTGGTTCAGAAAACAATTAGACAAATTGTATAGTTACATCTGGGCTGCGAATATCAAAGAGTTGAAAGTTCTGATAGAAGAATCCTGGAAAAGAAAGACTGAGATGATTGAAGAGATGATAATTGCAGGCGTTCATTTTGAAACTGATGATTTATCAATCAATGGTATTAGAAGTAAAGCACATTGGTATCAAATTATTAAAGAAAATAACATGGAGATTTTCTTAGGTTAAGATTTTCATTTTGTTTTATTTATTTTTAATTTTTTATGGCATTTTAATTTTGCATTTTTTGCTTTTGTATACATTATTGCATTTCCAAACATTCTAGAGACTTTATTTTACTACATTACATAATATGTTTTTATTCTAACTAATTAATAAAAAAAAGCACTCATATGACACTTAAATAGCGACCATTCCGTAGCCTAAAATTAATAATCAACTGATTATCAAGTACATTTGAAATCTTAAATTGATAAAAGAGAAATAATTGGAAATATCCATATTTGATTTCAAACCATATGAAATAGAGCAAAGCTAAAAAAGAGAAGTCTGCTTGATCTTAAGATAAGTTGTAATTTGAATTAAGGTCCAATTGATGGAGTATCTTTGTACTTCAGTGTGTATGTTTGAACTTCAATTTCAACATAAAAAGTGGTCAATATTGAAAAGTTCATTGGCCAATCGTTGCCATAGTAGCCTAAGAGGCTCAATCTAATAGATTTAACTCCAAGTAATAAAAAGTTCAAAGACCAATCTTTCTGTTTAACTTTTGACCTAATGCATGATCATTGGTTCAATTTGATGAGAGAGAAGACCGTACCTTGTTCTGCTATTGTTAACGATTCTCAAATGAAACATTCGGCATGAACAGCCTTCATAAGTTGAAATGTTGAAAGAGGCCACCACAATTCTCTACTGGGAACAATGTTAAAGCCATATAACTGATATTTGAAAAGAGTTAATATGGAGAGATTAAGATATTATTGACCTTTTAATATAAATAGGCTTGGTGCTAGCAGACAAGCTTTCAATCGACTTACGTCGATCGACTCTAATGGTCGTGCGTGGACTAGAACAACGCCTCGTCAACAAAATCAAAATGGTGATAGTTTTTGCTGACAAGTTTTAAGTGAGATGTTTGTCTTCAAACAACAATACAATCCGCTTGTCGATAGTGTATATACAAGTACCGATACAAAACATAAACAAACATAACGGTATAACGGCTCCCTATCAAAGTCCACACGCTGCCCCATGTCCCAAACCAACGATAGTTCCAACCTCCAAATGATCCCTTACCATAGGGTGATGTCAATTTTTGACGAATCGTTAAAAGATGTCACTAACAAATTAAATGAGTCGTTAAATGCAATTAAATTAAGTGAAGAACAGTTACAAAGAACAACATACTTAGAATTGAAACTAGATATCCAAAAAGAGATCACTAAGAAGTTAATTTACGAAGAGTCATTATATAGATTACATCAATTGAAGCATCGCCTTCAGGTGGTTTCAAAGGAAGAAGAGCATCATCGTACAGCAGCTCGGGTTTCTGCAGCTGCGGTTGCAAATGATGCTTTGCTATCAGCCACCGGATCAAACCATAGCGTTAATACCAATAGCCATGGCTCAAATCATGTTTTAGAAGAACGTCATATGTTGGCTATGGATGCTGATTTGGGTGTTATGATTATGAACAATTCGAATGGCCCACCATCGGCAAACCAATCACCTAACAGAAGCCCAATTGGTAGATCAATGGGAGGTAATGGGGTTAATAGAATCACCTCAAATTCAAGAGCTAGAAGTACATTACCACCAGCACCAACACAACAACAACCACCACAATCTAGTTCATCATCTGATTTGTTGGGAATGATGACAGTTACTTCCACTCCAACAGTTACGTCAAGTGGAGGATCGAGACATTCCATGAGTTCAGGTAAAGTTACGAAACCATCACATAGAGGAGGAGTCACGAAGCAGAACAAACAAGCAGTCATTGATGATTTAATTAGAAAGGGGGTTCCAGAAAGCATAGCCCATTATGAATTACCAAGAGGGCCAAAACCAAATGCAAGTTTACCATTGAATGAAATTGTCGATTATTGGTATAAAGGTAATCCACTTGATAAATCATGTACGTTACCTGTGACACAAATCTTACACTCATATCCGCAATGGAGTAAATTACAAACGTCATACTTCCATAGATTGAAAAGAGTTATGAAATTGGTTGATTTTCTAACTGACTTGATTGGTAAGACATTTAACATTCAAATGGAACCCGCCAGAGATCAGTCTGTTCAACAAATTATGAAGTATATGAAAGAAGAAAATATCCCTGGTGTTAACGCATTGAGCGAAGAGTTGGCTAACGGTAAAGGATCAAAAGGTGGTGTTAGAGTTAGACAGGATTTGACTGCCATGTTGAC
Source organism: Ambrosiozyma philentoma (assembly GCA_003707675.3). NCBI lineage: Eukaryota > Fungi > Ascomycota > Pichiomycetes > Pichiales > Pichiaceae > Ambrosiozyma > Ambrosiozyma philentoma. The sequence goes on from PPKZ03000002.1 coordinate 392,214, forward strand.
CGGACAACGTTGATATTGTTTGAATTTGTACATTCTTTTAACTTTTACTGTATTCTACTACCTTGATTGATTGCTTTTCTGATGTATTTTGTTGTTGTATGTTTAATTCTAATTTGGATCGTGTACTTTATTTGTGTTTCTTTAATTGCTTTCACTGCTGTTATCACCTAATTCTTTCATTTGTTTCTCTCCTTTTATTACTTTCTTCGTTATTCATTTTGCTGAACTATCTATTATCCGTTCTTTTTTACTTTACCATTTGTTTATTTTCCCCCTTTCTTGATCCTCTTCTCTTTCTTCTTTCTTAGATTCATTTAACGTGCTCTTTAATCCTAATTTAATATTTGTTTATCCTTATCAATATATGTACTCTAGTTTAATGTATATACCATTCAATCACACGGTCTCTATATGTAATCCTTTCGATCCTCACCAGAGCCGCCAATACAAGTTAAGCGAAAACCTTCTGTAACTACCAAACTACAATTAGCTAGCTATCTAGAAAATAACCCAGTTTGTATTCACACTAGATTTACTGAGTCTAGCCAATCACCGCCGTCCATTGATCTATTAACCACACTTGTATTAACGAGCACCCCAACCCCAATACAGTTACTCAAGACAAACGCTAGATAAACGCTGAACCCTTGCTGGTGTCTGGATGTACGGAGAGACACGGATAAACGTGGCCGGCCGTGTTGTGTTTTTCCCTCAGGGAACTGGCCCTGGTGAGATACGCGAGAGATACAACGGAGCCAAAAGGAGGGAGCTGATTGGCTGGTAATGGGCTGTCCCGCTAGCTTGGGCGGCTTGGTTGGGCTGGCGGGGGAAAGAGTTGGGATCTGAGACTGGCCGGTTACTTGTTACAGCTATAGGGGCAATGGATACATGTTGTGGCAGTGGTTGGCAATCAGAGAGTCAGAACGTGGGATAGATCAGAGCACAGGGCTAATTGCAAGGGATTTGTATGGCTGGCAGGAGCCGTCGCCGTCGTCGAGTGGCTGCGACTGGCTACGAACGAGCGAGAAAAGAAATTCAGAATTGATTTAATTCAAGATGAGATTCACAGAGTTTTCCAGTTAGGGTATTCTTCTTCTTCTTGGTCTTGTTCCACAAACTACAGCTCTTCAATCACGATGTCTTCTACCCCAGTCATCCCTAACTTTACTGTTTCCGATTACGCTAAATTCGCCTTGGCCGGTGCCATTGGTTGTGGTGTCACTCACGGTTCCATGACCCCAATCGATGTCGTCAAGACTAGAATTCAATTAGAACCAACTGTCTACAACACTGGTATGTTTGGTTCCATCAAGAAAATTGTCGGTGCTGAAGGTGCTGGTGCTCTATTGACCGGTTTAGGTCCAACCATTTTAGGTTACTCCATCCAAGGTGCTTTCAAATTCGGTGGTTACGAATTATTCAAGAAATTGTTCATTGATAACTTAGGTTACGAAACCTCTGTTAAATACAAGGATGCTGTCTATATTGGTTCTGCTGCTATTGCTGAATTCTTTGCTGATATTGCTTTATGTCCTTTAGAAGCTACCAGAATTAGATTAGTCTCCCAACCAACTTTCGCTAACGGTTTAATTGGTGGTTTCTCTAGAATTTTAAAAGAAGAAGGTGTCGGTTCTTTCTACAACGGTTTCACTCCAATCTTATTCAAACAAATTCCATATAACATTGCTAAATTCTTAACTTATGAAAGAGCTGCCGAAGCCATTTACAAGCTGATCCCAACTCCAAAGGACCAATTAACTTCTACTGCTGTCACTGGTGTTAACTTAGGTGCTGGTGTTATTGCTGGTTGTATGGCCGCTTTAGTTTCCCAACCTGCTGATACTTTATTATCCAAGGTCAACAAGACCAAGAAGGCTCCAGGTCAATCTACCATTGGTTTATTAGCTCAATTAGCTAGACAATTAGGTGTTAGAGGTTCTTTTGCTGGTTTACCAACAAGACTGGTTATGGTTGGTACCTTAACCTCCTTACAATTCGCCTTATACGGTTCCATTAAGGGTTCCTTAGGTTGTCCTCCAGGTGTCGAATTAGGTAAAGGTGGTCACTAAATCATTCGCTAGTTTTGATAACTAACTAACTAAATTTAATGACATTTTTATTTTTATCTTTATTATTCTTTTAGACATTATAATAATATTGAAAGTGTGAAGGGTTTACAAGCTTGGAGACAATTTAATTTAAGAACTTGGAAGAAAAGTGATTTCTAGATGTGTTTTTCTAATATATATATTATTCTTATTTTTTTTAATTTTTATGTTTTCTTAACTTATACTTAAGTTTCACCGTTTTCAAGCTTGCAATTCTTTCCTTAAGACTTTATTATTCTTACAATTATCACGCTAGATATTATCGTATTCTAGAATGTTGAATCAATTCGTAATCCTAATCAATCCCGGAGATTGGATCAGATCAGATCAAATGCAGATTCGAGATTTCAGATTTCAGAGATTGGCTTTTGAATTCTACTGCTTCACACAAGTAACTAAGTTTATATGTCATTAGATTGAGCGATTTATAAGAGCCGTATTGAGTGAACACTATTAATCATACCCTGTATGTGTGATAAATTTTGCTCTGAAACTTGGTAGTTGGCTTATCAATGTAATGGCCGGATTTGGCTCTTTGAACATATGATTGGCGTAACGGAACTTTGCTAATTAGGATATAAAAAGCGGAGCGCAAGCCGATTTCCATGATTATCCTTAACAGACCAGTTTGATTTCGGATTTGACATACATTAGCGTGTTCACTATCTCTTACCATTTCGTTAGCTTAAAAGTGGGTTTATATGTGAATTGCAAACTACAACCGTGCTCGGTTTTTAGGTTGTTTTATTCAGATATACACTATATACACAAAAAAATATCACAATTATGTCTTATAATTCTATTTTGTTGTCTCATTGATCGTTGGTAAAAGATCACGGTGAGTACCAATGTATTGAGCAATTAAATCAACACCCACTATAAAAGTTCAATAAGCTTGATCTGGCTGCTGAAATAGCAGGTTAAAACATACATAGGCATGCCTTTAATTGCCTTATCTTGTGAACTCGCTGCTTTTAATAATGGTTTATATCAAAAGAGAGAAATCAACAAGGGACTTATTTAATGATTGCGTAGAGGATCTAGAAAATGAACTATTCCATATGCAGCATAAGCATTGAACCGTTTTAAAGTTGATGGAACATTAGCAACACCAGTTAAAGTCACAATTGCCGGATAAATTAATTCTATTGTTAGATTTGTTAATCCATTGTAATTCAAATGGGAGATGTCATACTTATAATATGAATTAACCAATCTCAAGTGCTCTAGGTCGATCGATTTCAAACATTCATTGACCACATTAATCGGTAGGGAAGTGCGCAAAGCTTTCAAAGTAGTTGGAAATTGGTTAATCACTTCTTGTAGTCCATCGATCTTCAAAACCAAAGTTATAAGGTTTGGAGGAAGTAAATTTAGGTCAAAACACCTGCAATATGATCCTTCCAATATTAAATTCTTAACGTGCAAGAGTGACCTAAAATTTACTGCATTTGTCGGTGAAGGGCCATCCTCCACATATGAACCACAAAAGATGGATAGGTCAGAAACATTTGGGGGAAAAGTTTGGAAAAACTGATAAGGAAAAATGAAGCTATCTTCTGGAGGAAGGTTGCTTCTACCATCTACATCCATAATCACCTCGATAAAGCTTAAATATTTCAATGAATCTAAATTTGAAAATATAGGATAACACATCCTAGCTGTAGGGAATAATTTTAACTTCATATGTCTTAAATTAGTAGGGCAATATATTGAACTGTCATTAATAACTTGGGAACAATTCAAATATATAAATGTAACTGTTGGAGGTAGGGTGTTGAATGAAATTGGATTGAATCTGGAATGTGAAGCAACAAACCTTTTTAAATTTGATAATCGTGAAAAATCAAATGGTATATTTGAATTACAATTACATATTTTTAGATACCTTAATGTTGAATTAGCTAATATTATTGACGAAGTTGGATGATTGGCATCGCCACAGAACCCAAAGTCTAATTCTAATTCTCTAAGCTTCCCAAACTTCAATAGCCAGTTATTTTGGGTCGTAGGAGTGTAGCTGAACCGTAATCCCATGCCAGAAATACAGTTATTAACATCATCGTCAGAGTTTGAAATCAACCATTCGATATCATCGCCTATGTTAACAAACTTAAAGTTAATACCTAATGTGAGCTGTATACCAGATATTAAAATGCATTTCATAGAATCAGTTTGCTTTCGAAGGAGAACTGCGAGTTCAACACTATGCAACTCAAGATGAACTCTTTGTAGGTGCACTAGTTTCTGTAATGAATGTAATGCACTTGAAAGCTGTGGGCTAGAGTGAATCTGGAGAGATAACCCTTTCAAGTTTGGAAGATGACTGATCCCAGGCATATGCTCTATGTTATGGCCAATCCTTTCATAAAATGATATGTATACAATTTGTTGACGCCAGAATAAAGTATTCTCACCAAAATCACCAGACTTTTGACTCAAATAAATATTTTCACAAAACTCAAGGAAGTTCTTCATAGGATGATAGGAGTCATCAGTACCATTAAAAACACGCACAATATCACAAATTAGAACTTTGACTTTATGTCTTTTAAGGAAACCTATTAAGGAGATAGGATTAAATGACTGTATATCGATGATACCTCCGATCGGACCACAAAACTCTGCTGCCGGAACTTGCTCTTTTCCAGTTCGAATTAAAGAACAACTACTTTCTCTCAATATCTCAACAGCTATTCGTTCCATAATTGCATTGGTATAACTAATTGATAAAAGTTCTTTTATTTCCAAATTCTCGATGAAAACTTCTTTCCATAACATAAGTGAAATCTCTAATGGTAGACCTGTTGCAACCGTTTTAAATGCAATGTCACTTATTGGTGGTCCGGTAAAGTCTCTGTACGCATTTGAAATAATCTTCCTCCTTGGGATTAGATTAGGAATTATGTGAATCATTCTAGTCTCCATCTTGAAAATACTTTCGTAAGAAAATTTGAGCGGAAATTTGTTGTTTTAACGCCAACTAATTCCAATCTTAAGTTAAGTGATCTAACTATGAGATGTGTCATCCGCATACATAATTGATTAAATCTAGTATTGGAACAAATATGAAACGAATTCTTGATGTACTCCTGATCAGTGAAATGTATCCCCAATAAGCTCGTCTTTTAGTAATATGAGAATATATTTTGTGGATTAAATTAGTGTTTTTTTTAGAGATAACATGGGTTAAAGCAAAGGCAAATGAAAATGGTCTCCACAGACAAGAGTCGTGCGCACGGCAGAAACCAGCTCGATTGCCACTCCAACAGAACTCAACTCAACCAGAATATCAAACAGAACAACATTAGCTCCACTCGATTTCCTTTTCAGTTCCGCAAACAATCATAACAAAAACAATACACATATCAAGAATGTCATCACTACTGGAACAATCACTAGATGAGATCATTCAAAGCTCGCCTTCTTCGAGAAGAGGTGCACCAGTACGTTAACTTCATTTTCGAAACTCAATAACAGAATTGATGGAGAATTATTTGATTAAGAAATTACAGCCCAACAGCACAACTAAAAAAGTGGTGATAGATGTTTCTTATTGATGATCGAAGTCGGAATGGTTCATTGGTGGTATAGAATGCTGTTTTATGTTTGATATTCAGTTGACGATAGTGTTTGTTTTAAAGATTAAATGGATAGGATAACGATTTCAAAACTGAAGCATTCCTTTAATTCATTAACGATATTCCCCTAATTGAAATCATCGTGGGCATCACATATTATTTGGTTGTTACTGTTACAATAATTCCCAATACGAAAAATCACAAGAATTCCACAAGAAACTAACTTTATAAATTAATGTTTAATTATTCGATATTATAGAGAAGATCTAGAGGTAGTTCAAACAGAAATTCGAAAAGGTTCAACTCACGTCCAAATTCGCGTAATAGTCGTTCATCCCATCGTGATGATCGTGACCGTGATAGTCATAGACCCCGTGGCCGTCCTTTATTACACTTACCAGTAGATCAACAAGTAGGTCAAGAACCTTATTTGCGAGTTTCAAATTTGCATCCTGAATTAACTGAAGCTGAATTATCCAAATTATTTTCTGGCATTGGTCCATTAAGCTTTGTTAATTTACAAATCAATACAAGAGGTGAATCAACAGGTATTGCATTTGTTGGTTATGAACACCCAAATGATTGTGGGTTAGCAATTGAGAAATTTGATGGTAGAAGAGCTGCTGGACAAATCATTTCTGTTGAAAATGCTGTTCCTCTAGCTGACAGAATTGGTTTGAATGTTACAAGTTATGGCAGTTCAAGAGGTAACGGAAGAGGTAAAGGTAAAGGCCCAAGAGGCTCAAGAGGTAGAGGGGGTCAACAAAATAGACCAAAAGTTGCCAAAAAAAGTGTTGAGGAATTGGACGCTGAATTAAATAATTATATGGGAGGACAAATTCAAGGTACTGAATCAACGAATGACGATGGCCAACCACCCCATGCCCAACAACAACAACAACAACAACAACCTGGTGATGCTGAACACTCGCAACAACAGCTGGATGGGCAGCAAGCTCCGTTTCCTGTCCAAGATAATGGCGAGATGGCAATGGACTAATTTACTTTATTAAACCACAGACGTACTGGTTCTTAAAAAAAATATTGCAGCCTCTTTTTCTTTTTATTAATTTTTATTGTTCAAAGGGACCATATACCGCAATTTCTATAGCTGTTTTTTCTTTCCTTTTTTCTTATTATATGTGTTGTGTTTTTTAATTTTTTTTGTTAAAATTACAAAATTTATCCTGTGTATTATTTTTCTGCCTTATCATAAATTACAATTATTCTAAATACCATATAAAAGAAGCAATATCGTTAAATCATTAAAACTGTGTATAGATGTAAATAAGATCTCATATCCAATCTCCAAAAAAATACAAAAAGACTTGAGATTAATACAATTTGGGGAAAATCTTACATGCTTCCAAGACGGACTCCACGCTGACAAACTCCAACTCATCAATTTTATGTTGTGCCTTTCCAGTTTTTGAACCAAAAAAATCATGATCAAGACTAAGGTCTCCTAATGCAACGCCTAATTCTCTTCTGATTTTTGTATTATAAGTGGAAAATCCCCAAATATGATCATTCAACCATGTTTCCTGATATAGGAACTTGAAAATGATGGCTAATCGTTTATTATATTCATCACTGGTGAACGATACCGATTTATTATATTTTGGTGAGAGTTTGGGATAAATTTGAATTAAATGTTTAGCAAATTGTGACAAGGCCATAAACTTTATACGATGTTCAGGTGTTTGATATTCAATCTTTTGAATGAAGTGTAATAACTCAGGCAAATTTTTCCTTCTCGTGTAGTGAGTTATGAATGGCGTTATTTCTTGAATCGTGGTTTTATAAGTAGGTGATTTTATCAAGGTGTCCAAATATTTATATGCTTTTTGTGAATTATGCTGGGATAATAAAGTGGTGATGTGTTTCGTAGATGGTGTTTGCATCGTTGGGTTAAATAATGACGCTAGTTTGGTGGAATTAGGAGAGCATTCTTCTAAGTTGAATGGTATCATTGCTTTCTTCAACCACTCTGAACTCATTAGAGATCTGAACTCATTTAAATCAGATTTAATCTTGGAATGTCTAGCGGGGCTAAATCTTAATACATTGGTGTAATTTGCAAAATTCTCATAAATGAATGAATTGATTGAACCACTAATCAATGGGTAATCTAATTGTAATCTTTCAGTTAATCGTTTAGATGTTAATTGAATTAACAATTGAGAGATTAGCCATGAGTTATAAGTCAAATCGATTTCATCAATTTTGATAATTTCTCCATCGATTTCATCAGACGTCTTAATTGATGACGAATATTTATCGGCATACTTACTTATATATTGAGCAAATCTTGCTGTAACATGTTCAACAATCCCTATACGCATCATACCATCGTTTCCTGATCTACTTTGATTCATTCTAACTAAATTACACAATAATGGAATAATGAAGTGTTCCAAATTATTATTAAAGCAATGATCCAATAACAGTTTGATAGTTCCTTTTGTATTTAATTGAAAATTCAGTTTGTTCAAGTACCAATATTCCTGGATTCTATTTTGCTCTAATAAATAAATTGATAATCTTTTATGAATTGCCGGACCAACAGTTGACCGATATGAAGTTGGTGATGTAGTCGATAATATTTGTTCTAATAAATCTTTAACTTCATTGGTGAATTTATTCGGAATATGTTTCCTCACTGATTTGTGTGTGAAGTTTGTAGGTAAAGAGTGGATCTCGGCTTGGTTTATGAGAAATTCAGCCAATGTTACTAGTCTCTCCGTATCTTGCGCAGATCTTTTGCCGATAAATTTGAATGATTGAGTTGATGATATATAAGACTGTAGGGGCTCGTCTTTTATATCCAGTATTGTTTTCTTTTCAGTTCCAGGTGGTGATTTTGATGGGTTGTACAATGGTGTTGGATTATAAGGAAAAGATAAATCGTTTGCACAGATGGACAGTTTAGAAAACTGTTTAATTTCTTTACAGGAGTGCCGTATTTGATTGTTCACTACTCGGTGAAACATACCTTGGTTGGTTGGAGCGGTTTGAAAGATAACTGTGATTATTCAATCAAGATTACTAGCTAACTCTCATCTATAGATGGATTAATTGACCTGATCTCTTCACTTTTAATCCCCGGCGTTTCGTGTGTGCGGCTTATAATTGTATCGAAGCATCGACTACCATAAATGAAAATGATCATGAATTGAAAAAAAAACAAGAAAAGGAGAAAAAACCAAATTGATACACATGACTTATATAATGCAACTAAGAAAAGAGTAGAAGAAAGAATGTATAAAAAAGCTTAACAAAAAACAAACAACATATAAATAAAAGAAAAACAAAAAAAAAGCAATCAATATAACGAACAAAATAATAATTTAATGATATCTAGTAAAAATCGACCAATGTCTTAACAAAACAAATAAATAAAATCTAATAATTTGCGGAATTGTATGATGATGGGTAACTGAAAATTAAACAGGAACATCAAAACCTAAAGCCATACTGGCTAACAACCAGAAATTCAAAATTGTAATAATAAACCAAACCAAAACAGCTAATATAGCAACGGTCTTACCGTTACTCATATCTTTATATCTAACATGTTGGTCGTTTAAAAAATTACTCTCTATATCGGAATTACTTTCAACAACTTCATCGTCACTTGTTCTATTTTGTAATAAATTATTTTGTTCAGAATCAGCATCATCTAGAAACTCCATTGGAATTTCATCATTTGAAATAGGAATATCATCATCATCGCCAATTCTAACTTTCATAATATGTTTATTACAAGTAAAGTAAATCAATGGAGCACTAATGAAAGGTAAAAGCAAACTTAAGACAACTTGTGAACCATTCAAAACAGCACTTAAACCTTCTCTACCACTAGTCAAAACAACAATGATACATGGAGTTAGTGCAAAAATTCTTGTGATTATTCTCTTTAGTCCTGGAGGCATAGTAACCTTAGCATGGCCCTCCATAATCTGTTGACTGGCCACAGTAACAACAGTACCACCACATAAACCAGAACATAATAGGGCAAATGCAAACACGGTACCTGCTGCTTTGGATAAATGAGTAGTTAACAAATAATGTAAAGTGAATAAATCTGCGTCTTCTAAATCACCGTCTGCGTCATCGTCCATTGGCTTAGATAAAGCTGATCCAGCAACAATTAAAATAGCGGCATTAACAAATAATGCAACGACGAATAATGAAACAACTAATTCTGCAATTGTATAAGACATGGTATCATTGATAGCTTTCAGTGACGGTTTATAATGATCTCTTTCATCGTCTTCTAAGTTAGGAGCACCACAAAAGACACCACCACGTTTAGGTTTTGGAGTTGGAGGTTTATAATGCCCAGATCTAATATCATACGCCTTTAATCTTGCTTGAACAACACCCGAACCCAAATATAATGAATGAGGCATCAAGTTACTACCTAATAAAGCAGCAGATAAATATAATCCATTGATATCCTCAAAAATCTCTTTCGACGGTAAAAAGCCTTTGAAAACTGCACCCCAATCAGTTGTGGGAGAAACATTGGCTAATTCAATAGCAAAACAAATGACCGTACCTAAAACTAAAATTGAAACAAAACCTTCAAATAATCTTAAGAAAAACATTGGACCATTGGGTCTATAAGCCATAATGACAAAGAGGACATCAATGATAGTTAAAATAACACCCCAAAATAAAGGAATGTCAAAGATAATATTGAAAGCAATGGCAGTACCAATGATTTCAGCAACATCGGTTGCAATAACAGCAATTTCAGCAAATATGTAGATTATATAATTAGCAGTTTTAGGTAAATGTTTACGACAATTTGTAGCTAAATCTTGACCTGTACAAATGCCCAACTTTGAAGCTAAAACTTGCAGAAAACCGGCCATGATGTTTGAAATCATCAATGAAAATAATAGCTTATATTGAAATTGGGCACTAGCTATACTTGAACTGAAATTACCCGGATCCATGTACGCAACACTGACCATTAAACCTGGTCCTATGTATTTAACAAATTTCTTGAGTACTAGAACGAGTCGTATAAAAGCAGATGGTTCATAATTAGAATCCGAGGTTATGTTTGCGTTATTTGAATGGCTGCCTTCAAACTGTTGGAAAGGTGATATAGTTGGGAAATGTTTCGGGGATGATGAGTTAGGATCTGGTGATGTTATTGGAGTCATTATGGAATCATCTATATCAAATTCATTGATTGGAGACTGTGAATCTGGTGTGTTGATACTGTGATTGAATTTGGTGTGTTGTTTGTCTATGCTACTACTTATTATAAGTGAAGTGTCTTCCTCGTTGTCTGGAAGTCTAATATACCTGCTGGAGCTTTTCAGTTGTTTAGGTACCATGATCGGAAGTAGCTGTTATAAAATTAAATATGAAGTGGGGGGGGGGGGGTCCAGTGAGTAAGTAGGAAACAGCTAAATATAAATATCGGACAAGAAAGAAAACGGAGCTTGGGTTTTTTGTAAACTCAAAAATAATCAACAAATGTACGAGTCAGAAAATTCAACTAAGTTTATAAAAAGGGACTGTGGGGGATCCCGGGAAGAGTGAAATGATATTGCTGTTTTGGGAACTAACAAATTCAAGTGAATTCGTATCTGAAATGAAAGAGTGTATAATGCCAGCAACGCTTATATCGGTTCTTGTTCTCGATGAGATAATGAATGAGTACTATAAAGAACAGGGAATAAGTGCTAGTTGGCGGGTAGTCCACTGGGAATCAGAAGGTAGGTATTATATGGATGGAATCAAACAGACGTGATGATGTTGTTATTCTGCTAAATGACTTTTTCACATCTTGTCACGTTTGAACTGTTAGCACACCGAGTTAAAGGAAACGCTTGTGTAATGAAACGAGCACATCGACGCTTTTCGGACTATCGACGTGATGATCTCCAGGATGAGTCGATAGGGCGAGCGGAAACTAGCTCCCATTTTAACTATAATTAAAATTATTTTAGCAAAAGACTATGCTGAGATCAAATCTTTACTTAATTATAATCTTCACAATATTAAGAATGAAAATCAAATTATATTAAAACAAGATGCAAACAAGTAAAAAAAAGAAACACAAAATCATGCAATCATAGGGTAGGTCAATCTTTCTATATATCCAACAACTCCAGGTCGTAATAAATGTTTATACCTGTCTTTACGAGCCTGTAACATTCCAACAGAAACCGCATCGGTATCGTTACATTGAACATCATTTTTTTCATCTCCGAGCCTAGTCCCGGTGTATGTACGTTCTGTAGTACTACTAAAAATTGATTCAAGCGCCGTCTCCGTTTGTTCTAATCTACTCTTAAGAGTTTTTCGAACCTTGTACTCTCTAACTGGCACCAAACAAAAGAAACTCACAATGGTCATACATCCAGAGAAAATTTGAGCTTTTAAGAATGGATTGGAAGCAGTCATATCTCTTAACTTTAAAGCAACAACATCAGAAAATAAGCAAAAGCAACCAACAATAATACTTTCATAACCCCAAGCTGATGGGAAAAGCTGAATTGGAACTGAATCAGGTAATATAGCTTGATTTAGTAACTGACACCAACCAGTAGTTAAACCTGAAACAATTGCAAAGAATAAGACAGTTATAAAATTATTGCAATTAATCCAAAATGCAAATATCAAAATAATAACAAAAATATTCAAACACAATGCAAGGTTGATTTTACCGAACTTATCACCACCCGCACCAATAAATGGTCTTCCAATTGTCTGGCATCCATTAAATATAGCAGTAACATGAGCACCTGTTGTTTGTGATAAGCCAAGGAACGTGGAATAAGCAGCTAATGAGTAAGTTAGAACCATATAAGCGGTAATACCAAATCCAAACCAGAATGAAATGGCAAGAATTGGCCATCTTTTCAAAACTTTAGGATTGAAAATAATTCCACATTGTTGCTTAAAAGATTTCCAGCTTCTTTCTCTCTTTTTTGAAATTCGTTCTTTTAGTAAGAAAGTTGCTGATATATTCAAAACGACAGATATAATAGAAACCATTCTTAATGCCCATCTGAAATCATGTTCATCATTAATTAGCTTTTGACCAGATAACACAAACACTACACCACCAATACCAGAACCACAAACAACAATTCCACTGGAAAGAGCTCTTTTTTTAACAAACCAATAACTTAGCAAAACGATAGATGGATGAAAAATAAAAGCAAAACCAATACCCATCATTAGACCTTGAGTACAATAAAGCTGCCATAATTCAGTAACGAAAGAAGTAAGGAGAAATCCGGAAAAGTGAAGTGCAATGCCAAAAGCCATAGTTGGCTTCATACCAAATGTATTTGATGTAATACTTGCAATAGGAGCCAATGACTGACTTAGAAACACACAAATTGAAGAAGTTAAAGCATAATCGGTTGCACTACCACCCTTGAAATAATCATTATTGAGCCAATAACTGATATATATACCAAATGAAGTTAGAGTACCCCAAGTAGCTATGTTTAATAATAATTCAGCAAGACAGATAACCCAAGCATAACCTTTATCTGGGGGAGGGTAATTGTCATGGTCATTCAGTTCTAAATTTTCCTGAAGTTTGGTTAATTCTCTCTTATCAGCGTCGGGGATTATTTCATCTAAATCTTTAACATTATCAGGAAAGTCTTCGTTAATATGTGTAGCTACCCTGATAGCGTCCTCTAATTCAAGATGTGTAAGGATTCTGCCTAGGTCTGTTTTCTGCAAATTTTGAAGAGATTTGACTGTTTGTAAATTATCGTCTCGAACGTTTGATGCCAAACTTCTTGCCGTTGAAGTGACTCGTTTAGAGACTGTTGAAAAGGATGATGAAACGGATTTAATTTTTTCCAAAGACGTCTGGGAATTTATTGGCGGTATTTGACCATCATTACCAGAATTGAAAGATATTATTTCACTTTGTTTAGAAGAGGTCAGTGATGAAGCATCACGTGAAAAGCTGTCTCTAGACATCTTGACTTGGTGTCTATGGTGAAAAGAAGAAAGCGTTAATGCCAAACAAAACTAGAACTCTAAGGGAGAAATGAGGAGCAATATGTACTACTTGGTGTACCGTGCACTGTGGAGATATATATGATATGAGAAACTAACTCAAAAAAAGATTGGAGTTACGAGATATCGGTGACTCTTTGTCGCCTTGTGGGGAATATAACCGAACCGATTACTCCACCAATGAAACGAAGAGAAATCCGCCGACCTCAATTTTCTATATACCAGTCTGATTTACTGTCTACTGGAAATATATATCATATAATTTAAGTCAAGCTATAGAGAACTGCCTGAAGGATTGAAAACCTTGCAGAAACCAATCTAATCAGGATTCCGGGGGTTTTTCTATTTAGCGCGATCTTGTCGCTAGAAATGCCAAAATGGAAATTAGCATATCGGATTAACTGTTGTAGTAGATTACAAATAATTAACCTTATTCTCACGTGATATTTACGTAAGCTACCTGCGCCCAATTTAGATTGCGGGGTGCACCATGATATTTGATTATTTAAAAACAGTTTTGCATTTCATTCATACCTCCAGAATCAGTTCTTTAGTATAGCCAGTTGAGTTCGCAAAATGTTGAGATATTCAAGAAGATTACCAGCAATCTCAAATTCTTTGGGACTATTTACAGCCTCGAATTTAAGAATAGCTCTTCGATTCAACTCCTCGTCATCACCATCATCAACTACTTCCAATCATGAGAGCATTAATAAAAAGCCCAATGCACCACGTCTGCATAGTCATTACACACCATCTAAACCTGAAAACCTAGGAGAGATACTTACAAATGTAATTCAAGCCACTGGTCCGATAACAATAGCAAGTTACATGAGACAATGCCTAACTGATCCAGATTATGGGTATTATACTACCAGAAATCCATTAGATTTACAACGTGGTGATTTTGTCACATCTCCCGAAATATCTTCCACTTTTGGTGAAGTCTGTGCATTATGGTACTTCAGTTGTTTTTTAAGTCAATTGAAAAAGCAAGCAACGGAAAATTCTGATACTTTTAAAATTCAAGAAAGAAAATTCAGATTCATTGAGTTTGGTCCTGGAAAAGGAACTTTAATGTTTGATATCTTAACAACATTAACCAGATTCATTAAGAATAATAACCCTATTGAAATTATGCTGATTGAGAAATCAGACGTTTTGATTAATGAACAGTATAAATTATTATGTGATCCATCAAAGTCAGAGTTGATTAAGATTGATGAAGGTAATTATAAATCTGTTACTAAATGGGGTAACAAAATCAAATGGACCAAAGACGATCACATTCCAATGAAATTAGGGAAAGAATATATGAACTTTATAATGGCCCATGAATTATTCGATGCTTTACCAATCCATCAATTTACTAAAACTGAAAAAGGGTGGAGAGAATTCCTAGTTGATTTGAAAACTAATGTTGCCCCAGACATACTATTGCCTAATGTATCCCATGAAACAGCTAAATTATTAAACAAGAAGAAAGCAACTGAGTTTAAGATCGTTCAAGCCCCATTTCAAACCTTAAGTTCGGCTTTACCCAAGACAATTCCAAGGTTTGATAGATTACCAATTGGATCTAAGATTGAAATGTGTCCTGATTCCCATAATTTTATTTCACAAATATCACAAATATTAAAAACATCAGATATTGGTGCAGGTTTGATCATTGACTACGGTACAGAAACTATGCCAATCAATACCTTACGTGGTATTAAAGACCATAAGTTTGTTAATCCTTTGACTCAACCTGGTGAAGTGGATTTATCCATTGATGTTGATTTCACAAATTTAGCCCAACTATTAAGTCAAGATGGATTCCTAACGTATATTGCCGATCAAGGCGATTTTTTGAACTCTATGGGTTTGGGTTATAGAACTGATCAATTAGTTGCTTTTAACGAAGGTGATGAAGAAAAGAAACAAAAAATCATTGAAGCGTATAAAAGATTGACAAACAAGGGTATTAGAGACATGGGTAAAATCTATAAAGTTCTTGGTTTCTACGATAGTGCTTATAAAGATATCCCACCTCCTGGTTTTGCCGAAATTGAAGAATTAAAGGAGCAAGAATCACAAAACAAGTCTAGTAAGGGTGAGTCTGCTAAGCATGAAAGAGAGACTAAATCTACTCAAAAATAATTATCTTGTATATACACGTGCAATTTATTCGTTTATCTAAAAATACAATCGAAGATATAAGTGAAGTTCTATTTAAATGGTATTGATACCTACACTTTGATTTTCTTTGGGGCGCTAGTTTGATCAATGGTTTCTTCAATCTTTCTTTTACCATCAATGGTCTGCTCACCAGTAACCTCAACTTTCTCATTCTCAGTACTAGTTTCAGGTTCAATATATTTGCCATCTTTGTCCATCTTCTTCAGGATAATATCTGATATTTCTTCCGCTTCTTTCGCTTTATTAAGTAATTTATAAATCATATTTGAATTTTGAGGATTTGGAACAATTCTAGAAAGACAATATTTTGTATTGGTCTTATAATTCTCCACTTCATTAGCAAATTCCATAAATTCTCTAGCTGCAACGTACCAAGGTTTTTCACCATCTTCATTAAAACAAGTTGGATTTAGTTCAGCTTGTGATGCAATCATACAGCCCACGTCCTCGCCAAATTGCTTCTGTAACTCTTTATATTCCGCATATGATTTAATACCACCATTAATTATGAAACTGACTTTGTTTTCTTTACAGATACTATGGATTTCATCAATATAATCTCTAATTGGTGTTTCTCTATTTCTCATTTCTCTTGTTCTACAATGTAATGTTAAGTTTGAGATACCAGTTCTAACTAATCTTTGAACTAACTCTAAAGACTCTTCCTTTGAGTATAGCAATCTGATTTTAACACTAATTGGCTTATTATTTGGCTTGCCGACTTGTTCCACTAATGAAGTTAAGATATCACATAACAAATCAGGAGTACTTAACAAAGCAGCACCCATACCAGCATGAATTGAGAAATGTTTAGGGCAGCCAGCATTAATATCAATTCCATCGACATCATTGATTACAATAGAGGCAGCTTTGACGGCCAGTTCAGGATCTGCAGTACCCATTTGAAAAATCAATTTTTGCGATTCATATTTTGGATAAGCTCTGAAAACTAAATCTGTAACACCCGGAATCTTCTTGTTCCCTGTCTTGGACAAAAAATCTATGGTGTTCAGCTTGGTGTTTTGGTAACGTTCGCATGTCAATAATCTTTTGTCTATTATTTCAGGACCCCAAACTAACTGTGCTCCGTTCTTTAAAGCTAATAATCTAGTTGGTAGTTCACCTATTCTCACCATTGGTGCCAGGACTAATTTTCCAGTGTACTCAATCATAATCTTTTGTCTCTTTTCTTACTTTTTCAAATACACTGGCTACTTTGTTTGTGGATCTTCTAAGAAGAAACTGTGTGCCTGTGGGTCTGGTGATTATGGTAAAAAGTTGTCTTTCAGAAGTGATTGATTCATCTACAAGATTTTTTATTTTTTATTTTTCTTTTTTTTTTCGATCTGTTTCTGAAGCTTGCGGCTCGCGGCCCTGAGCCCGGCAACTTTCTCAAGCTTCTCTTTTTCTAGAGTCCATCTGATAATATGGAAGGTAATTGAAAATGAATAGACCTTATATCCAATTGAAAGGTGCAATAATAATTACATGATATATTGTTATGATAAGAGTCGTGGTATTCTAATCCGGTCCCACCTTAGATTCACTATTCACCTTCAATCAAAAAGATTGATATTTAAAACTAAAGAATACAGGTGGCCATTCTAGTTAATCAGTACTAACTCTGTGGTTATCATGTATCAATCACTTGCTGGAGTACAATATATATTTTTGGATCAGATGATAAGTAGGTAGATACTAGGTACCAAAACTATGACGACCTGTACAATTAAGGAGAGGGCTGAAGCATTTCCCGAGATCGATAACGCATGTACTCAAATTTGGGATACAGATTCGCTTACATGCAAGATTACATTTCCCCAATCATTTATTCCAACCATATTTTCCACAACAATTCGCCTGCCATATCATTATAGAACTTCAATCAATAATTGTGCTATACGGTACACCATGTGCCTTAGCGAAAAGGGGTCTCTTTTCGGAATATCTACAGTAAATAGGCTCTGGATTCTAGATCTGCAAGCGCCGTTAAGCGTAGATGAATGTATACTTAAGGCTTTCAAGGCAGTAATTAGTAACTCTTTTAATTTAAATACTTGTATCAACCCTGTTTTCCTGATTTCTTCAGTCTCTTATGTCACTCTGACAAAGCTTATAATCAGTTGAAGAATCAAATATGCCACACGAAATCGATACTTCCTCAATTCCAGGGACATCACATTTGGTTGATGTTGACCATTCACTACAAGCTAATCTAGAAAGAAAAGATGGTATCGTCTATATCCCAACTCCATCAGATGATCCTAACGATCCATTGAACTGGTCAAGAGGTAGAAAATGGATGCAAGTCTTTTGTATTGTTGTCTTTTCCTTTGGAGGTATTCCTGTCTCCTGTGTTTATCCTATCTTAACTGATATTGCAGCAGACCCATCCATTAATATTACTGTCGCTCAATTGAATGAAGGTACTGGTTACTGTTTTTTATTTTTGGGAATTGGTAATATTTTCTTAATGCCGCTAGCTCAACAATATGGTAAACGACCAGTTTATATTCTGTCGATGCTTGGATGCACTGCATTTAACTTTTGGCTACCTAGCGTTAAAAATAACTCAGATTGGATCGCTGCTAAGATTTTGAGTGGTTTTTTCTATGCACCAATTGAAGCTCTATGTGAAGTTTCTATAGCAGATATTTTCTTTGAACATGAAAGAGGTACGTATATGGGTATTTATGCTTTAGCTTTAGGTTTATCAAGTTATATGGGGCCTATTTTCTCAGGTTTGATAAAAGATGCAATTGGTTGGAGATGGTCTATATATATTGCTTGTATATTTAGTGCTTGTTGCACAATTTTCATGCTTGTCTTTATGGAAGAAACCAATTATAATAGAAAGTTGAAGATTACTAAAGATGAAAATGATAATATTTTGGAAGTCGTCACTAGTACAACTCATGCCAAAATGGGAAGTTCAAGTGATCAGGAACGAAAGGATGTCTATATTATTACATCCAGAGGTACGGTTCCAAATACAATTCGTAACCAGGTGGCTGCTTTAGAAGATGATGAATCAGCAATGGTTGAGCATGCTCCAGCAAGAACTTTCTGGCAGAGACTCTCCTTCACTCACGGTGTTCAAAACGAAAACCATTTCACTGATTATTTGATTGCTCCATTATTTATGGCCCAATTTCCTGTTGTCTTATGGGCCGGGTTTTTATATGGTTCTGCATTGTTTTGGTACACCGTCTTAAACGCTACTGAAGCTACAATTCTAAGCGCCCCACCATACAATTTCTCATCAAGTAGTTGTGGTTTAGCTTATTTCAGTCCTGTTATCTTTTGTTTCATCATTTATCCTCTAGCTGGTAGATCAGTCGATTGGCTGAAGATCCATATAGCTAGAAAACATGGTGGTAGATCAGAAGCAGAAGACAGACTATGGGTTTTAGCTGTTTATGCAATTTTAGGTGCTGGTTCATTGATTCTATGGGGTGTTGGGTCGAGTAAAGGAGTTCAATGGTTTGGCCCAGTCTTTGGAATGGGTCTTTTGGCAGGATTAGGTTTAGTTGGTGTCGTTTCTTCTGTGACATATGCCTTAGATACTTATGAACACATGAATTATGGTTGTATGACTGTAATTATTCTAATCAGAAATTGTATGAATTTTGGTATGGGATATGCAATTACACCATTTGTTGAGAATATGGGAGTTCAGAATTGTTTTATTGTTTGTTGTTTCTTGTGTTTTGCATGTATCGGCAGTTTTATTGTTCCTGTCTTCTGTGGGAAATGGATCAGAGTCAAGCAAAAAGATCTGTACTGGAAAATTGTTCAACGTTATAAGAAAAGGGGTATCATTCCATAAACAACAGCTAGTTTTGCGATTTAATTTATTTATTTTGGTTTTATATGCTTGTGTAGCATTCTCTTTCTTATCAAATATACTTACCAACTCACACTTTAACTGTCTTCATAATATTCCACCGATATAGATGAAGCTAAACCAGCAACAAACAAAATAGCAATAGTAATAAATAATACAATAACAAATAACGAAACAATTAATTGTGCAATTAAGTAAGAAATGGTATGACTGATAGCTCTCTTTCGTCATCTTCTAAACTAGGACAAAAAACATCGCAACATTTAGGTTTTGTAGATTTATAATACCCAAATTTAACATCATATGCTTTTATTCCAATTCTCCCTTCTAATGGTAGAAAGAGAAAGACTTTTAGAACTGCACCCTACTCTGATGTGAGAATTAGCTAACTGAATAGCAAAACATATGACTCTACCCAAAATTGAAATTGAAACAAAACCACCAAATAGTTTTAGGAAAATCTTGGAGGCTGACAGATTCTACAGCCAATTCATGGTTGTTGCTGGACTAGAAGTGTGTTGAAAAGTTGCCTTTTAGACTTTTGTGATTCATCTACAATCCGATTTTGGGGGTTTCCTGCAGCGGCTCTGAGCCCAGAAATTCATCGCATGGAAGCAAAAGCTTATTTCCCACTATTTCCAGATGTGTCCACAGCGCTACGAACGTGGTCCTGGGTGAACGATAAGAGCATATACCAATTGCATCTCTCTCTAGCTAAATTGGTTGGACATCATGACAGCCGCTCTGATAGCCCAATTCGGGAAAATCAAAAGAATCTGATGATGCAGTCCATCTCATTAAATTAGCTAGAGCTATCCATATCTAAGCTTTGATTCTACTGACAATTTGATTAATACATAGGCTGATCACGATGTGGTGGGTTTAACAAGAACGTTTACAAATTCGATATAGGGCAATATTGTCGGCTAATTAGCATTATGTGTATACAGCTAACATTTATAACAATTATCAATATAAATTATCACATTTACACAATAGCAATATGTAGCTCGGCTATTTATTTTTCAGATGACAGAAACTAATCAAAAAAATCAGGTTTCGATAGATATGCTAAAGCTGATTTAAAGCATATGGCATACGAGGCTGGATTTACAGGATCATCTTTTATATTGTTAAGTGTTATATACCCCCCAGTCTGCGATATAACACCCTGGGCAAATATCTGGTATATAAATTGGATCTTTTCAATCTACCAATCGACCGTTGAGAGCGGAACCGTTTCTAGATAAAACCTAAAATTATAAAACACAAATCGGGGATAAATCATCGCCTAGATTGCCATATGGCTAAGTACCAGATACATACATAAGATTACAGCATCCTATCAGAACAGAATCTCGAATCTTTAATCGCTTATCACACTCCATTCCGTTTAGTCGACCTCATTGGGCTGGCGACGAAGCTTCTCTTTTGGGATATGTTCCTGGGCTCCAGATCGGACAGGGCGTGTGCAACCTAATGAGCCACCGATAAGCTCTTATCGTTCATAAAGTTCATTCTTCAAGGAGCCAGAACGTTTGGAATTCTATTTAAATACACATCACGAACCTACTTTTCTAACCTTTACAGCCTCCTATGGAGCTCTAACAAAGCTTATAATCAGTTGAAGAATCAAATATGCCACACGAAATCGATACTTCCTCAATTCCAGGGACATCACATTTGGTTGATGTTGACCATTCACTACAAGCTAATCTAGAAAGAAAAGATGGTATCGTCTATATCCCAACTCCATCAGATGATCCTAACGATCCATTGAACTGGTCAAGAGGTAGAAAATGGATGCAAGTCTTTTGTATCTGTGTCTTTTGCTTTGGAGGAGGTGTTCCCCTATGTTGTGTTTATCCTATCTTAACTGATATTGCGGCTGATCCATCCATTAATATTACTGTCGCTCAATTGAATGAAGGTACTGGTTACTGTTTTTTATTTTTGGGAATTGGTAATATATTTCTGATGCCATTAGCTCTACAATATGGTAAACGACCAGTCTATATCCTGTCAATGCTTGGAAGCACCCTGTTTACCCTTTGGCAACCAAATGTTAAATCCAATCCACACTGGGTTGCTTCTAAGATTCTTACTGGTTTATTCTATGCTCCTATTGAAGCTCTGTGTGAAGTTAGTATTGCTGATGTGTTTTTTGAACATCAAAGGGGTACTTATATGGGTATTTATGCCTTAGCTTTATGTTCCTCGAATTATATGGCTCCTATTTTCTCAGGTTTGATTAAAGACGCAATTGGTTGGAGATGGTCTATCTATATTGCTTGTATGTTTGGTGCCTGTTGTACAGTCTTTTTGTTTTTCTTTATGGAAGAAACCAATTATAATAGAAAGTTGAAAGTTACCAGGGATGCAAGTGGTAATATTTTGGAAGTTGTTACCAGTATTAACCATGTTAGTAAAGAAGATTCAACTGAAGAGAAAGATCAATCTCAAATTCACGTTGTGACGTCTACAGGTACAGTTCCAGACACAATTCGTAACCAGGTGGCTGCTTTAGAAGATGATGAATCAGCAATGGTTGAACATGCTCCAGCAAGAACTTTCTGGCAGAGATTCTCCTTCACTCACGGCGTTCAAAAAGAAAATCATCTTCTTGATTACTTGCTTGCTCCATTATTTATGGCTCAGTTTCCTGTTGTCTTATGGGCTGGTTTCTTATATGGTTCCTCGTTATTTTGGTACACCGTCTTAAACGCTACTGAAGCTACAATTCTAGGTGCCGAACCATACAATTTCTCATCAAGTAGTTGTGGTTTAGCTTATTTCAGTCCTACTATCTTTTGTTTCATCATTTATCCTCTAGCTGGTAGATCAGTCGATTGGCTGAAGATCCATATAGCTAGAAAACATGGTGGTAGATCAGAAGCAGAAGACAGACTATGGGTTTTAGCTGTTTATGCAATTTTAGGTGCTGGTTCATTGATTCTATGGGGTGTTGGGTCGAGTAAAGGAGTTCAATGGTTTGGCCCAGTCTTTGGAATGGGTCTTTTGGCAGGATTAGGTTTAGTTGGTGTCGTTTCTTCTGTGACATATGCCTTAGATACTTATGAACACATGAATTATGGTTGTATGACTGTAATTATTCTAATCAGAAATTGTATGAATTTTGGTATGGGATATGCAATTACACCATTTGTTGAGAATATGGGAGTTCAGAATTGTTTTATTGTTTGTTGTTTCTTGTGTTTCGCATGTATGGGTAGTTTTATTGTTCCCGTCTTCTGTGGGAAATGGATCAGAGTCAAGCAAAAAGATCTGTACTGGAAAATTGTTCAACGTTATAAGAAAAGGGGTGTCATTGCTTAAACAACAGCTAGTCTGGTAGTTTATTTCGTCGTTTATTTTTGTTTTATATTAATCTTTTATACCTGTCTGTAGTTTTTCTCTAAACATCCTTATCAAATTCCAATTTAAGCTCAATTAATCGGCGCGCCGGCGCTCCTTAAAATTAACAAAAAATTGATAAATTTTGATCACGCGCTGAGCAAAAACAAAAAAAAAAGATTAAGAAAAAGGCTATAGGAAAAAGGAAAAATACTTCTTTTCCCTCTCCTTTTCCTCTTTCCTAACATTTGTGGTAATTATCCTTCAAACTAGTTCAGTTCAAGGATGTCCATCAAATCTGTCAAGAGAAGAAAGTCCTCTACCATTGAGGACAAAGAATCTTCTTCCAGTGTTTCTTTGTTAAGAGCAAACATACGTGTTGCTCCTTCCTTATCGCCATCCCTACTTTTATCATCAAAAAGCAAATTGTCACTAGATAAGCTGCCTGAAACTGCATTGCACATCATTTTATCACAATTATCAACATCAGACTTACTGAATCTATCATCATTATCTCCGTCTTTGCATTCCATCGCCCAATCCCATTTGCTACGCTCAATTCGCATAACTAAAGATGAGTCTCGCCTTAATGATCAACGCTACGTTTACTTTCATGATAAGTCTGTTATCAAATCCGCTAAGCAACTATTACAATTAATTTACACGATCATAATGAACAATTCGAATGGTCAATTAATCAATGAACTTTTCGTCGAATCTATGAGTTCTAAATCTCCATTTTATCTAAGAATTTTTGATCCTGAAAGTTCCTCGAAGAAGGTTGAGAATAGCAACACACCATTTTGGAAATTACAATTATCAAATGTTCTAAACAAACAAGAAGTTGAATTTCTATCAAGTCAGTTACCTTTTGATTTATCTAAGATGTCCATCTTTGATGGTTTTAAAGTTTTATTGAATTACACTCCCAATTTGCAATCTTTAGGAGTGTTTGATTTATCATTAACTAAACTACAACAGCTAAATAATGCATTTGATAGCCTAATTGATGTTACCTTTTCTGTTCAAAAAGATGATAAAGATTATGTTTATCCTTTTGCTAGATGTAACAATTTAAAGAAATTAGCTATTCACTACGAACAAAAGACTGATGATTTACTAAATAAATTAGCTTTAAGTTTATACAAAGACAATAAATTACAACAATTAGAAAGTTTCAAATTGGCTTATATCAAAGTTGATTTCAATGAAGTGGTCAAGACAACTTGGTTTTCATTCTTTAATGGATTACCCTGTGAGAAAATATTCACTCAACTAACTAATTTTGAATTAGACGGTTGCCATTTTGATCATGATCAATTACAATACATTAATAAATTGATTCAAGTCATTCAATTTGAAAATTTGATCTCTTTACATCTTGGAATTTTTGAATATTCACATAAATCAAAGAGACATTCCGAGGATGGATTATCACATTTTGAAAGAGATGAGAATTTCGTTTTGAATTTATTAGAACCGTATTTGAAAAGTTTGAAAACACTTACAATCAAGCCTACAAAAAATTGTTTCTACTGTCAATTCAGTTCGATTATTAAATTTTTAAACACACACACTGGATTAAAAGAGTTATCATTATCAATGAACACATTAAACAAACAAAACTATTTGACCTTAGTGGATACATTAAAACTTTACGAAGGTTTAGAAAGATTAACTTTATTTGATGAATTTATAAACATGAAATTACTCAATAACATGAAGAATTGGTTTTTCTATCAAAACCTAACGAAATTCGACCCATATCAAGATTTTGAAATTGAAGTTTCAAGACAAGATAAAAATCCAGATTTTAATTTGTACATTGTAGATTCATTCAATTTATTCAATGGTAACAATTCTAAGTTGGTCATTTTGTTTTGGAGATTTTTCTTGAATGATTTTAAATTGGCTGATTTAATAACTAAGTGCCATTATTCTGGATCTGTTCAATATTTTAAGTTGTTTGGGTTTAATTTCCGGGTTCATAAATCTGAAAAGTTGATTCAAATTTATATTAACAATACCATGGGCTATAAGGATTTAATGTATTATATTTAGATATTATTATTTGTTTGATTCAATATCTTTTTATGATTTTTTCATAACATATATATACCCGATTATTTACTATTACCCACTTTCGCATATCTCGCTTTCTTTCTATTTTCTTTGATTCTTTTCCCCTCTCGAGTCTCTATTATATTTTTTGTTTTACAATTATAACGCAAAGGTCTTTTTTTATATGTCTTTTAACCCGGATTTACTACTTTTTGTTTTTCGTTTATAACTATTAATTTTTGGTTTTATCTATGTACAATATACGCAATTAATAAAAAATAACTTGATTCTTTTATATACAGAAAAAGGTTTAATGTTTCTTAAGTTGTTGCTTCTTCTTATGGTCTTTGCCTTTAACAACGGGAACAGATTTATCACTAACAATATTTTTAATCTTTTGAATATCTTCCAACAGTAGCTTACCCTTAGCTTTGGATCTCCAACCAAAACCTAATTCTCTTTTTAACTTATCTTCATTCTCTTTCTTCAATTTTAACATATCAGCATACATTTCATCAATCTTCTTAGAGTTCTCAACTTTTTCAATCGAATCATTAGAAAACAACAAATCAAATATTCTACCATCACCCCAAAAAAATCCCTTTCTATCAACAACAAACGGAATTCTCTTCCCTTGCTCTCTTAAGAAAAAGAAAAAAGAAGAATCATTAACACCGTAAAAGCCCTTACCTGAATAAATCTTCGCAGTCATCGATTTTTTCAATTCATTTAATGGCATAGTATGGACTGGACTTGGACGATAAGGAAATATAGGATGAGTAGTGAATCTAACATATGGTTCTTTACCAGCCATGGAGTTACCAGGCAAATACCAAATTCTTCTGATTAATCTCGAAGGAAACAAAGCAAAACCCAAGCCAACCAAGAATGGCATCGCAGCACAAAACCAAACGATCGAAGTGTGAATTACGAATTGAAGTGTGTTTTGGAAATCAGTTAAATTCATATCATTTTCTTTGAATATCCCATCCGCCAAAACTGTACCGATATGGAAAGCATTGATTGAATAAATGGTAAAAACTAGAGCAAATGCATAACAAGCAACGAAATACAATCTGTGTGGTTCAGCTTCATAAATCAATTCAGGTTCTTGCTTATGCAACAAATATTCATACATCTTCACCAATGGGTATTTATTAGGCTCTGGAACACCAGGTCTTGGTAATAATGTTGGGATGGCCTCTTTTTCAAATTTTAAAGAACTTGGAAAACGATCTTCTAATGTATTACTTTGTTGCTTTTCACCTGGGATTCTTCTGGATATGACTTGTTGTTTTTCGTAGATATCAGCAGAAACCCCTGGTTTTGGAGATGTTTGAACTGGTTGTTGCGAAGCATTATTTGGATTAGTTGGGATTGTTGATTTCAATCTGTAGGTAGTGAATCTGTAAGAGGGGTTTGAGATGAATGGTGTTTGCTTTAGTATTTGTGATTTTAAATGTAGTGAAGTCACCAAACTGGATCGTTTGAATATTAGAGAGTACGACACTCCACTGAGAGGTCTAAGAAACAGCATGGTAATGTATCAAAATTACAGTGTTATCGTTATTTCCTACTGTTTGTTGTGGAAATAATTTGATTTTTCGAATTTTCAATTTGTTGAAGCTGTTTTTCGGAGGTTCATTCTGAGCGGCAACTTATTAGTTTTTTTATCTTTGTTTTTATTTTTGTAAGTTTACTTAAGCAACACTAACAGTAGACTTCAAAGTCCAAATAACACCAAGTCAATGAGCAATAACAGACCCCTTCATATGGATAAAACATCTGACAGAAGAGCTGCAGCTGCAGCCCAGCCAAACAGATACTTAAACAGCACACAAGACCTGCAAATCAAAGATCCAGTCCACCTACAGCATTCAGTTGAGCTATTCAAAGAAATCAAAGAAAAGAGTCAAAATCCAGCAAAATTCCAAAATTCCAAAAAAGCAGTTGAGAGAATAGACCCTAAAACCGGTAAGAAATGGTTAGACAATTCATTGGTTGATTGGGATCCATCTCATTTTAGATTATTCATCGGTAACTTAGGTGATGAAGTTGATGAAGAGTTGCTATTCAGAACGTTTATTAAATATCCCTCGTTATCTAAAGTTAAAGTTCCAACAAGTGGAAAAGAAGAAAAGAAAAGTAAAGGGTATGGGTTTATATCATTTGCTGATCCAGATGATTATTTACAATGCTTTAAGGAGATGAATGGAAAATATGTTGGCTCGAAACCTATTGAATTAAAAAAGGCAAAGGCTGAAATTGGTAAAACAGTTCATGTTAAACAGCAACGAAAGAAAAATAAGAACAAAAGAAGAACTTTGGTGTAATGTATGCGATGTCGGGTATTTATAAATAAATAGAAAAAAAACAGAATGCAGATGTAACTAATTAATAAAAAAAATGGGTATAAAATTAATGCAGAAAAGAAAACAAAAACAAAAATGGTAGAGTAATGCACAACAAAAAGAACTAAAGCATGTGAAAAAGGGGAGGAAAGATATTAAAAAGTTAAAGCAAGTATATCTGCCACTAAACTAGCTTCTTCGGAATTATTTGTAAATTTATAAGACAACGACCCTAATTTTTCCTGGAAACTTCTTAAGGTTGGAGTTAAAGGACGACAATTAAGGAAAACACATTTCAAAAGAGATAATGTACCAATATTACCAAATTGGTCAGATTTAATTTTCGATAACAATGAATTTAAAATTGACGATGAAGTGGATAATTTTCTTAGTATTTGTGAATCACGAAAAGTTCCAAAAGGTATAACTTGAAGTAGTAATTGAACCATTGGATCAAATCCTTCATTCATTTTGAGACTTCGAACAAACTCTAAAGCTAAAGCAACATGTGTGTTCAGAAATTGATTGAATATTTCTTCTTCATGAACATCGATTATTTTGTCAAGTCCTTGAATTGCTAAGCTTCTATATTTGGGTAAAGTTATAATACTAACAAAATACCCAATTCTAAATTCAATTGATAGATCCTGAGAAGATTGTCGAAATATTCTATTGAACATTCTAATTAATCTATCTTTATATTCAAATAACTCTGGATACTGATTTGTAGCTTTCAACATTCTAGTAAAAATTTCTAGCCCACTATTCTCCTTTTCTATGATTTGTAGAAGTTGAGGACCATAACTTTTCGATAAACAATCAAAATAAACAATGGAACTTTTAATCAACGGTTCATAATGTCGATGATCAGGTTCAGGATAAATCAAATCACTCACCAATGATTCACAAATATCGAATTTCAGAGACAATTCAATAATTATTGAACGATATCTACTATCTCTAGTCAATTGGGTTAATAAGCTTAATCTAAGTTCACTGTCCAATAATTTGAAAACTTTAAATAAATCTTCATAAAATGACAAATCTAAAATCTCCTCTTTCAACGAACCGAACGAAAATTGAGAAACAGAATCCAATAAAATAATTATATCATCTCTTAATTCTTCATTGGAAATAACTAGATTAGAACATAGCTTTACTGGAATCTTTTTAGCCAATAATCCAGCACTTAAATAACGGCAATCTTCATTATTATACAATTGAAAGGATTCAAATAAAATGTTAACCATAAAAATATAATCATCTGTAATTTCCTTATTTTGATTAATAATCATAGAAATGAAGTTTAAACCACCATTATTATAAAACACTTTTAATTTATCTGTTTCAATTTTTGAAAAAAATAATTCTAAGAGACTAATTACAATGTTCGAATTTTTATCATATAATTCTAGTATGACTCTAAATTGATCATTTTGATTAACAAACTCAGTCAATGAATTCATATCACTTCTGAAAAAATAAACTGATATTCTGATCCATTCTAATTTAACCTCATCTGAAATATCAACTGAGTATAATATTGAAACCAATTCGAAGATAAATGTCTTCTTCTTTCTTAAACTATATGAATTGAAAAAGTCACCATTCAAGCTTCTTAACTGATCTAAAGAATAGTTAGAAATACTTAATCTTGAATGGTTTGAATTAATCTTGATGGTAGCACTAGCCGAAGAAGAAGGAGTATAATTTAAATTTAGTCTACCATGTAAACTATTACCTACAGCAACATCATCAAATCCATCAGTAAATTTGTCATCAGCAGACTCCTTATAAGCCTCTAGTTTCGTTGACTTTCGCTTTGACGGAATAGGAGATAAGGAGGGTAAGTTATCCCCGATTGAAGACAATTCAAACTCTTTACTAAAATCTTCTTTTCTTGATTCCTTATATTTCAATAACTTACCACCTTTAATCCATTTATGTTCCATTAACTGATTCACGTTACACCTTTTTGACGGATCCAGAACAAAACAACAATCATATAAAAATGATTTACAATCTTTCGATAGATACCCAGGTAAAGCAATATGTTCACCTCTACCAATAGCGTGACAAGCTGGCATAGCTCCATAATCATAAAATGGGGGTTTACCGGTTAATAATTCAACTATAGTAGCGCCTAAACTCCAAATGTCTGATTTTGTAGAACAACCTTGCAATTTAATAACTTCCGGTGCCATCCAGTATGGTGAGCCATGAGGTTCAGTTAAACTAGTAGATTCTTTATTGTTATTACTATTGATTCTGTCACTAGGTTCTTCATCAGTTTGTCCTTCCCATTCATTATTTGATAATTTAACGCTAACACCAAAATCGCCTAATTTTACTATTTCGTCATGCAACAATAAATTACCAGCTTTAATATCTCTATGAACTATACCATTTGAATGTAAATAAGATAATCCCTTTAAAATTTGACTAACATATTTGATGGTTTCTAATTCGGATAATTTCTTATTGGGATTTGTAAATAATAAGTTTCTTAATGAACCTTGATTGCAAAACTCCATGATCAGATTCAATTCGTTGTCATTCAAATGATAATGATATAAAGTAACTAGGTTCAAATGATGCAAGCCCTTCATTATAACAATCTCGTTTAACAACTCATCTATTCTTAACTGAGAATCTTCAATATTAATGGATTTCAGAGCATATATTTTATTGGATGGTTTATGATAGACTTTATAAACCTCACCAAAAGCACCTTTATCCAATCTACCCAGACTTACATATTGGCTGAATTCCAAATCCGTCAAGTCCGATTTATAATTATTCAATTTTATAGTCCAATTGGAGTATGAAGGAAGAGATCGATTCGAAGAAACAGACGACATTTTCTTTCGAACTGGAGAACCAGTAGTTGTTGTGATTGCCGCCGAACCTGTAGCAAGGTAATAGTGAAACTTCGTACCGGATCTATTGGAGTTTGAACCAATACTTGAGGTTCTAGTTGCGTTCTTAGAGAGTGAATTGGAACTATTTGAGCTTGAATTGGAGTTGGAAGTGGAGGTACTAGCCAAAGAAGGAATTCGACAATGAGGTCTACCTAAACTGTTGTTGTTGCTATTGCTCTTACTATTGCTATTGCCCTCTCTATGCTTGAATGGGGTAGGAGATACAGAGCCAGAATTCAAACCGAAACCAGAGATGGAACTCTCTTTGTTTGAATCAGTGTTCTTGGAGGGAGAGAGGGCAAGCCTGATCTTGTCCAGCTGGAGGTCGTCGAAACAGCCGTCTGCTTTTGTCTCTTTGTACACAGAAAGTGGTCTCCTGGATGGGGTGGAGGGCGTGCTGAGTGGCCTGTGTGACCTGTGTGACATGGGTTATCCGTTATGGCCTGCAGTAGGTTATGTAGTGGTATTAGGGGTAACACTTAACGGCAGTTGTAGATGGTTGTTTGTTTACAGATCATCACCTGTTCAACAGCACGCGTTATAATTATCCAAATAAAAATTCAAATAGAGTAAACTGTATTAAAAACTACGAAAAATACACAAATCTTACAAAACGCTGCCTATTGGGCTTCTTCTTTATTCCAGGAAAGCAAAGAAGTATCACCGGTTCTTCTAGGATGCACAATGTTCACCAGTAAGAACCCCACACTCAACAACAGGCAAATACCACCACCAACAACCCAACTGATACCTAAAAATGGATTCTTTCCTCCAATCACGGATCTAGTGGATAAGTAGATATACTTGTGACCATTGAAATCATCCACAGGCCAGTGTAATCCAATGTCAGTTTGATAAGTACCTTTTGTCAACTTATCATCATCGTTTCTTAAAACCATCTTAGAGAATAATGAGAAAGCAGAAGGTGCCATCCAGTTTTGGAATTCATACCAATGTTCAAGATCTGGAATATTAGAACTATTGTATCCATTAGGAAACGCCTTAATCCAGTTTGGAGGTGGAACAATATCATCCGGATCATATTTAGTTATCTTGAATCTAGACTTATTGGAATCCCAAGCAATACCTTCTCTATACATTGGGAAATCGTCAGTAGTATCATTAACTGCAGTGAAAGGAGTGAAAGTATCATTAAACAAAGAATTGGCAATTAATCCACAAGGATAATACTTCTTGCCATCTTCATTAATAGATAATGGTTGACAGTTTTGTCCAACAGTATCCTTAATAACAGAAGTTGAAGCCTCTTTACCATTTAATTGATCTTCACTGAATGAAATAGCATATCTTCTATGATTTGGGTAGAACTTTCTTAGTCTATAAAAGAAATAAACATGAGGACCAATATCATTTGGAATTTGGAATTGAACTTGACAAATATTTTGTTCTTCACTGTAATTCTCCCATAAATAGGAATTATTTGTCGCTAGTCTCCATTTTGGTTGAATGGTAATATCTTCTTTAAATTTAAAACTGGTATATTCGGTAGGAATATCACTCCAATAATCTCTACTAGCCTCAGTGTCACACTTAGAATAGTCAATAACAAATTCTTCAACTTTTGCCGAACCGTAAATCATAGCAGCACCAATAGGAATAAAGATAACAGCAATAGTTAACAACAAAGGAATAACAGTTTTGGGAGTTAAGATCGGGTGGAAAGCTCTCAACTTCTGTTGCGTGAAAGCATTTTCCTTAGGTCTTCTACTCTTCTTAACTGGTTCTTCTGATTGTGAGTCTGATAAGTCATCTATTTCATCATCATCTTCCATGTGTGCCTGTTGTTCATAGGGTTGAGCATCTGATGCTCCAGCATAGTTCTGGTCGCCGGAACCATTGTAGTGTCTGTGTTTCAAAGGTAACCCAGCCATACTGTTGTTGGATTTCTATAAAAGCAGGTGTGTAACTAACCGTAGCCCAGTCTCTTCCAGGATAACTAGTGTATAGTTGTTTGCAATTTCTCTACTGTACATTTAATTTGAGCCTCGCCGCAGGGTCCGCGCTTACGTAATGAATATAGAGTATTTACATGAATTAAATGAATACGAATTATATAACCTATTTACTATTACTTAGACTTTTCTTCAGCAGCAGCATCTGGAGTTTGTCCTTGTTCTTTACTTTTGGCAAATATTTCAGTAGAGGCGTTTAATCTGTCAACAAGAGTCTTAGAAACACCAGCCTTAGCTTGTAATTCTTCAACAAATTTGAAAAATTCAGCAGATTTAGTGAAAATTGGCTTGTAATTAGCTTGTTCTTGCTCTGGCAATGTAGCAACAGTTTGTTCAAATAATTTAAGCACAGTGTAGTTATGCTCATATGCAGAGTAGTTCTTTAAGGTATCGGCTTCAAGCGCTTCTTTATTGAATTTTAATGTTTCGAAATCTTTCATAGATGATGAGAACTGACCAATTTTCTTGTTTATTAAACCTAACATCTTGATTTCTTCAGATGAAACATTAGCTCTCAGTCTTAACAAAGCATTTATGTGAGCAATTTTATATAAACTTGTATGTTCGTAATTTTTATCAACTTTCAAATTCTTTCTGTTGTGTTTTAATGCATGACGTAGTTTGTAACGTAACCAGTCTAAATTAGCAATACCCTGAGCTTGGATTTGTATTGATCTAATTAATAATATAGCTTCTATGTTTTTCAAGTTAAATGAGGTCTTTCTGTAGTTTGCTAAAGTATAAATATAATCCAATCCACCCGAAAACTTACCAAATTCTAAAGATTTATATAAATAAGCATTAATAGTTGAAGATTTCAAGAAATCTGGAACTTGGGTGTCTAAGGCTTTCAGGGTCTTCTTAACAGAATATAACTCGTCAACTAATAATAAATTATCAATGAATTGATTGAATTTTGTGACTGATGGAACACCAGTAAATCTTTCAGGTTTGACTGGTCTACCGGTTTTTTGATCATGTAGATCCATAGACAGTAATAATTCACTATTTTTTTCTCTATAAACTAATGGCTTTAGCTTTTTAGGAACAGTCTTGAAATAAACGAAGTTGTCGACCTGATCTTTGATATCATAGAATTTAGTATTATGTTGATGTTTAACTGGAGTTTGTTCTGGTTGTGCGAATAAAACAGACGATGAATGAACAAATCTCTTGGAAATCGAACTGGCGGCCCTTATTGGAACTCTGTTTGCTGCTATTTGACGGCTAAGCATGATGGTCTTATTCGGTGGGGTCAATTTTACCAACTTTTGGTGTGAGTTGTGGTTGTAGAATTCAGCTTCTCCATACAAATTTTCCAATTTTCCAAACTCCAACGATTTCAACAAAACTGGTACACCTTTGCACCAGTTGAGTGATCACGTGGTTAAATCAAATGCTCGGTCATATTCTTGAGTTGCACATTTCTCCCACCACTTATGGTTTTTTTGCTTAATTCATCAACAATCAATTTAAGAATCGCCTATAAACAAGAATAATTAAGATCACATATAATATTTATCAATCTCACTATTTGTTATTAGAGCATTCATATCATTCAATTGACCTCCAATATTACAGAGCAAATATGGTAATGAATCAAATCTAAGCGCAAAGACACTATTAGGTAATTTTGAACGAGATTTTAAAGGTATTACTTCTTTTGCACTGTAAGTAAGGATTCAATGTACTTGATCGGAAGGATAACAAGACAGTCTTGCCTTGAATAGTACGGCAACCAAGTTCACGAAGATCGCATGAACTCAAAAGCTTCATAACAAAATCTGATATAGAAGGTAGGCTCTCTTTAATATAATCCGAGAGCTCTTAGTGGGAATCATGCTTGATAATTTAATGCTCCTTGAAGGACTTCGGTGACTGGGAGTGGTTCCAATTCTGATTAGTCATCGATACGAAGAAATTTGTAGCTATGAGTGAATTTTCTCTTGGTTTTGTAAGGATCCCCATTTTTCTATTTATATATACCTTTGATTCACTAAAAATAATTCATGTCTATCCAATTGTCTAAAATCATTTATGGTTACATTGCCTCTAAGTCTTCGATCTTTCAAAACTACACTACAATAAACTTTGACCACTTTGCAAGTTCCAAGTTCCAAGTTCCAAGTTCCCAGGAAGATGGCATCACAAAGCCAACACAAGTCTTGATCAAAGTTGAAGCTGTTGGATTGAATCCCTCGAATATTATTTCACTAGACTATGCTCTAAAGAGATTTCCAAGTTCTATTGGAGGTGATGACTTTGCTGGTAAAGGTATTGACTTTGAAATTGGTGGTAATATCTTAGGTGGATTGACTTATGGATTAAATCAAAAAAGAGTATTCCAAGAATATCTTTTACCAGATTTTAAAGATTTCGCCACGATATTATGCAAGTTCCAGAGGGTCTACCATTAGAACAGGCTACTAGTCTGTCTATTGTTGGTGGTACCGCTTATACTTATTTTGTACATGGTCCTGGAAACATCAAAAGCGGCAAGGTGATAGTTCTAGGTACTGGATCTTCTGTTGGCATTATATTAGTTTAGTTATCTAGATACTTTGATACAAGTTCATTAGAGCTAAACTTCTTTAATGTTCTCTGACTCGGTTAAGGCTTCCGGTACTGAGAAAATCATTGATTTCACCAAAAGGTCTGATTCTGAAGCTAATCAAGCGTTGCAAATAAAGAAATAACGTAGTAAATTAAGCTTAGTTAATGGTTCCTTTGGCCTTGGTGGTAAAAAAACATATTATTCAATGATCCGAGATTTTAAGTTCTTCTACACCTTGTTGAGTCATAGTATTGGTATTTCTAAATTTGATATTCATGCACTGCCACTTCTGGAAACAAATAGAGAATTTGTTGATGTTGCTAATATTTTGAACATGTCGATCGATTTTGTTTACAACTTTTACAATAACCACGAAAAATCTTTTCGAAAGATTACCTATAACAAGGTGAAAGATAATGTTATTTTATTTCTCGATGAGCCAAAATAGAAAGAATTATGAACTGTGGCAAGTCTTACTGAAAATATATATGGAGAAGTCTTTCAAACATCATTGAGTTGAAAAAAAGAATCAAATATTAACTGTTTGTAAAAGTTCTCTGTTAAATAACCCGTCCAAACCCAATTCTGGAGAATCCAAATTTCCCCAAACTATTTCCAAATATCCTTTGACATTAGCTATGCATTCCATTTGAAGAGTTTTATTAAAATTATCAAGTCTTTCAATTAAATAATCTCTATCTTTGGTCTTGACTAGTGCTGAACCAGCAACAACATACGCCCATGAGCCGATAGTAGAACCAGCACAATACGGCGTAAGCTTTCTCAACCCGGAAAAAAAATCATCAACATAACCTTGAATTCTTTCGTCATTTGCTGTAATGCCTGGATCTAGAAGTTTAGTTAAGAAAATTGCGGAAGCGCTAGCAGTCAATTCGCCTAAGTAACAACTTTCTCTCAATTTATTTTGAGCTAATTTGGAACAAGAAGATAAAACGTCAATTGGTAACACTGGTGATACATAGAATTTTGCGAATTGCAATAATTTTTGGGCCATAGATTTATTATGATCATCAAGTGGAACTTGTAATGCTAACCAACTTGTCTTGGCTAGCAGCTCGACTGCAGGTAATGCTGCTCCTGTAATTGGATAATTCATCCAATTTGCTGGACAAGTATAGATATCTCCCTGTAACATTGGTTGTAATTCTTGGAATACCTGAAATGGTGATTCCAGTAAATATAAATTAGATCTGTCACAAGTTAACCAAGATATAGAGTAACTGAAAAGAAAGCTATCAACCATCAATCTCTTTGGCGAGTCTAGATCAGATAATGTATTGAAATCAGGTGATAAGTCAATGCATTTGGTTGTTATTAGATTATTTGAAATTTGAATAGAATGAATAGTTGGTATTGCTCGTTTGCTTAGCGTTTTATATAATTGAAGAATTGTTTCGCTTAGAGTTGAATAATTAGTGCCACTTCTAACTTTATCTTCTAGAATTGCAGTTAATTCCGTTGAAGGGAAAAAATCAAAGTGTAGGTTTGTTTCATATTTGCTTTTATTCCTGTTAAACCACCATTGCTTAATCAAATAATAAAATATCTTAATTTGAACAAGGTAAGTGGCCATATTTGTTCCAAAATATTTCTCTTTAACAATCAAGAGCATAGCAACAAGCATCAAAAATTCTTCGGAACCATCAATCAGATCCATATTCAGCATATTCAAAGTAGAGTTCAAAGATTTTTCTAGATTTTTAACTGCAACAGACACCATATTGTTATCACTGTGGCATAAGAAAAAGGCACCAAGAGAATACATCAATGATCTAACCACTGGATTTTCAATGACATAAGGGGCAGAAATCGTTGCTGGTTGTAGCTTAATATGTGAATGTTGAGGCGATGTGGCCACCATACAGCCTTTTACAAAAGCATCGTAGCAGTAAGCTTCTTCTTGTGTCATATCGATTCCAATTAGCCAAGTTTGACATCCTGTTAAAATATGCGATGGTCCCGAACTTAATGATAATCTTCTGATATAATCTCGGAACCACGAGTCTCCAGCAGAGTTATTGAATTCAATATTAGTGATATCAGTGATTGTTTTTGTGGGTGTTGTAGGGGCTGGAGGGGATGGTGATTTATCAGCTAGGAAAGAAGTATCTACCAAAATCAGTTCTTGTAAACTTCTGGTTTTATTTGTGGTGCCGGAACAACCTTTCACATCAAACTTGAATTTTCTGAAACCTTGCTGTGTTCTTTTAACATCACTGACTTCATAACCGACAATGCTAGTGGGTTTAAAAGAATTGTGGGTTGGTAATGATTGCTGACCGTTTTCTGGCCACTCACAGACAAAACCTCTTTTTTCACAAGACAGACAAGTGGGTTTCTGTTCACCACATTTTACCCGTCTTTTTCGACAGCATAAACAACCAGATTTGGTTCTCCTTTTTAAAATGATCTTTTTGTGTGATTGATTTAAGTTATCTCTTGATTCAAGACCACTACTTTCCATTGATCAGCCTACTGAATTGGTAAACTTTTTCGGCTTAAAGTTCGATTAAAATTAGGAGAAAGAGGGATGTCATGGGTCAAATCAGGTGGGACGAGTTCAATAAAATGAGATAGTTACTTTATGTTCGGTAGATTTGATAAGAAAGTTTGGGTTGGGGGCATGTTTTACGATAAGCCAGACCCTGTATTGGGCGGATAAGCAGCTCTGACAGTACTTATTGTTACTCCTAGCCCCTGAGTCCTTATAACTAATTGATCCAATCCTCGGCTACCACACCTTTCCGGATCCAGGCTTGATTTCGCTTAGCTCGCCGCAAATTCCCAATGTGGCAACCCTAATCGATAAGCTCTTTCCAAAGAACCAAATGCACAATACCTAGAACATAGAAAACTAACGAACCCATCACCATGTTGGGATTGTAACAACCGAGACATTACCCACATTGAATTAAAAAAATGGATACAACACAGAGCCTAACAGAGCTGAACCCATCCGAAAAACCTGTTTTTAAACCCATCAATTTCTGGTTTTTCTGAAGCCAGAGTACAAACTTTATGATAAAATGATATTGATAAATACATATTCTCAAAATGTTAGTCGATGTTAAAACAGAAAATCCTGAATTATTCAATGAAGTTTACAAACCTAAAATTGAGGCCTATAACAAAATACTAGAAGAAGGAATTTTAAATGAATACAAATTACCAGATGAGGCCATTCCAAAAGGTTTCGGTTTTGATGTTACCAAAATTCCAGAAAAGTACATGACTCCTGAACAAATCGCCATTGTTAACACTAAAGGTGTGGAACTGGCTAAGAAGATAGCGTCGGGTGAAGTAACATCAGTTGAAGTTTTCAATGCATTTGCTAGAACTGCCACTGCAGCTCATCAATTAACTAATTGTGCAATGCAATTAAACATGAAAGAAGGTTTGGCTAGAGCTAAAGAGTTAGATGCCTATTATGCTAAAACTGGTAAAACTGTTGGCCCTTTACATGGCTTACCTGTTTCTATTAAAGAGCATTATGGTCACAAGGGCAAAGTTACACATGCGGGTTATGCTGCTTTGATGGATTTAATTCCAGATAAAGATGTTTTAATTGTTCAATTATTAAAGGAAGCTGGTGCTGTTTTTTATATTAGAACTTCTGAACCTCAGTCAATGATGCATTTTTGTTCTGAAAATAATATCACTGGCCTTACTAGAAATCCAACCAATACCAACTTGACTAGTGGTGGATCCAGCTCAGGAGAAGGTGCTATGTTAGCCATGAAAGGATCTGTGTTTGGGGTTGGGTCTGATATTGGTGGGAGTATTCGTGGACCTGCAGCTTTTTGTGGTGGATGGGGTTTGAGACCTACTCAAAAAAGAATTACTATGCAAGATGCTATATATGGATCTGAATCTGTTCAAGAAGCATGTTGTCCTGTCTGTGGTCCTTTAGCCAGAACACCTTCTGATATTGAATTGTTTATGAAGACAATGATAGACTGCGAACCTTGGAAGAAGGATCCTACTTTGATTCCTTTACCTTGGAGAGATGTTCCAAAACCGCAACTGAAGCTACTTGCTATTGGTATTTGTTACGATGATGGTACTGTTAAACCTACTCCACCTGTTCTAAGAGCACTAGGAGTTGCTAAAGAAAAATTAGAAAAAGCGGGGGTTAAGGTGATTGAATGGAAAGCATTAGATACAAAATTGTTGTTTGATAGTCTTTGTAGTATGTTCAATGCAGATAATGCCTCTCCCCATATTGGACTTTTCAAAAACTCTGGTGAACCAGTGTTGGATTTAACTAAAGTGTTCTTTGGCCTTGGTTGTGGCACTAAGGGCCAAACAGTTGTTGAATACCAACATCTTACTTACATTAGAGACAAGTATCGTGCTATTTATCAATCCACTATGGATAAATTAGGCATTGATTTCATTTTGTCCCCAGCATATGTTTCAGTTGCTCTAGCTCCTAGAAAAATTCGTTATGTTGGATACACTTGTTTATGGAACATGCTAGATTTCCCAGCAATTACTTTCCCAAGTGGATTAACTTGTGATCCTGAAATTGATGCTCCTGATAAAAACTATAAAGCTCGTAATGAAATGGAAAGCATTGAATACTTTTTATATGACGATGCTGAAACTTGTAAGGGTGCTCCTATTGCCTTACAGCTTTCTGGTAAACGTTGGTTTGATGAAGAATTACTCAAAGCTGCTGAAGTTCTTCAAGAAGTTATCTCCAGTTGATTTATTTCTTATTTCTTATCTTGTTTCAATGCATTGTTTGTCGATTGGACCTTTTGTACATAAACCATTATGTATGGTCTTGCTCTGTCTTAGTGCAGACTGGTTTATTAAGCTTAAACTTTTAGTTTATGTACAATTTTGCATTTTATATGTATTTTCTTTGCCTTATAATTGATTCCTCTTGGCCATATTAAATTCTTCACAGTTTTTAATTACATATAGATAAATAATAACAAATCTCGTAACATTTTAACTACTCAGGTCCAATGGAGTAAAACAAACATATAGGCTGGGCTTACTCTTATTGCCATAGTACATAGAAATTATCAAGGATGGTTCGAGACTTGTATATATCTGTATTAGAATCTTCCTCTTCATCCGGATCTTTAACTTACCAAGACGACAATGTATCAGTAAAGAAGGCAGATTGGCCCGTAGGTGTGTTGACAAGGGGAGAGGAGCGTGCGCCAAACAAAACCTCGCTGTCGCTGTGAGGAAGGCAAATCAGTGTGTTGATGAAGTTCACAAAATTATGGCTATAAGCTTGAATTCACTAGGAAACATCCCTATACCCAATTCAAAATGAGAAACGTTCAAAACAATGCCACAATGGCATCAGAATACTCCAATGAGGTGCAAACACAACCAATAGAGCACAGATTCAACCCATATACAGGTACGTACATTTTCAATCGCCTTCGAGATGATAATCTTAAACAAGTTATACTAACATGCTAAACAATCTCAATATAGATAATGGTGGTACTATTTTGGGTATTGCGGGTGAAGACTTTGCTGTTTTGGCTGGTGACACAAGACATACTTCAGGTTATAGCATTAATTCTAGATATGAACCTAAAGTCTTTTCAGTTGGCGATAACTTACTATTATCTGCAAATGGATTTGCTGGTGATGCACAACAATTAGTTAAAGTTTTTTCACAGCAATTGAAGTGGTATCATTTTGATCATAATAAAGCATTAGGTGTGAATTCAGCAGCCAGATTAATACAGCATTTACTATATGGTAAAAGATTCTTCCCATATTACGTTCATACTATTTTAGCAGGTTTAGATTCTGAAGGTAAAGGTTCAATTTATTCCTTCGATCCAGTTGGTTCATATGAAAGAGAACAATGTAGAGCTGGTGGTGCTGCTGCTTCTTTAATAATGCCTTTCTTAGATAATCAAGTTAATTTCAAGAATCAAATGGATCCAGAAAGTAATGGTACTAAAAAGAAAGAACTAAGATATTTATCATTAGACGAAGTGTTGGAGTTAGTTAAGGATGCATTCACCTCTGCTACTGAAAGACATATTGAAGTTGGTGATGGTTTAGAAATCCTGATTGTTACAAAAGACGGTACTAGAACTGAATACCATCCATTAAAGAGAGATTAGATAATATTTCATTTGTATATCATGTACGGCTTTTTTTATTCTACAGCTGAATCAAACAAGAAAAGAAAAAAAAACTATTGGAATTCACGATATATATAGTTTGTAGAGAGAGTAGGAAATATACATAATTTTAAGGGGTACAGACGGAGGGGTGGAGATAAGTTTGATAAATGAATAGTTAAGAAGTTTATTGAGGTAATTGAAAACTGCCATTCTTAACCACCTTCTTGTAGTAAATGTAGAAGAAATCAGAATAGACCAAAGTTTGAATTATACCGGTAACAGTAGCCAATAAATCAACTCTACCTTCAGCAAAGTATCTCCAGAACCAATTTGGAATATATAAAGCTCTATACAAACCTAAAGCAAAGATATAATGAACAGTTAACAATTCACCCTGACCTTCAGTTTGTAATAAAAACAATTGAGGTAAAATGGCAACAGATTCAAGCCATAAACTAAAACTCCATAAGACTTCTAAAATGGTGTACTTATAGTTGAAAATTAGGGCCAGGACAACTGAACCACCAATCAAATACTTAATTTGAAATGTATCATTATTACCTTGAATATCCTTCGAGTACTTTTTCATTAAATAAACTGTGTAAAGTGAAGAGCCAATGAAGAACAACTTCATAGCAGTATTGTAAATGGACACGTAATTGAAGGTAAATAAGTCCAGATATCTTGTTAAGAACACTATAACGTATAATATTTGAGTCTTTAAAGAGATACCCTTAGTCGACTTTGTAGTTTGAATTGAATGGATCAAGATCAAAATTGAGGCCATGTGAGATAAATCTCCAGCCATACGGAATATATTCAGCATGTTGTGGTATTTGTTGAAATGGAAAAAGGAGGGGTTCTACAATGGCAATGATCTGGCAAATAACTCAGTATATAGTTAATCTAGAAGACAACGCATCTCACTCAGACAAAAAAAACACGAAAGCGCTAAAGCCAGCTGCCATTTCTGGTCTGTGTCAAAAGGGAACTTTTCTATTCTAATGTTTTACACAAGTTATAAAATTTAGATGCGTGCTTATAGACCAGGACCGGCAAGATCTTCCACATCTTGGAAACTGTTATGGGTTTCTGTTTCAGGGACAGGCTTTGCAGAACTTTGGTTAGGGAACTGGTTTTCGGTGCCAACTTTCACTTGTCCAACTTCACTTCCCACCAAAAGACCCACAATTTCTTGCTGTCCTATATCATGATCCAGTTTGAAGATACCAGCTTCATTAGTGTCCCTGTATCTAGGAAAATGGAATAATGTGGGGAATTTTGTTACTTGATATTTAGAAACTAATGAATCATTATTAGGATCAGAAGTATTTACACAAGTGAATAGAATAACATCTTCTTCATTATCTTGAGCCAAGTGTTCGTAAAATGAGATATCCTCTTCTGAATCTTGGGTGAATAATAATAGTATATCACGATTCAATCTATCGTATATCTCTTGATGTATATTCTCGGGAGTAATACTGATAACTGATTTGGCAGGAACCAGAATGTCAGTCCCATGCTCTTGTAGTTGTGTTTCATCATCTGATTCAATTTCCTGATACTGGTCATGACTGAAAACGTCAAGCGATTCAAGGTCATTTACTGTATTTCTTGAATTGAAATATCTCAAAATGGGGAAACCAACGACATAGATAAAAGTTTGAATGACACCAGAGACAAAGGATAATTTATCTGATCTGCCTTCATAATGATATCTCCAAATCCAATTAGGGATATAAAACGCTCTATATAAGCCCATGGCAAAGAAATAATGCAAAATTAAAATAACATCCTGTCCTTCGGTTAATAGAACAAAAAACTGAGGTAAAATGGCCACTGACTCGAGCCATAAACTAAAGCTCCAAATAATCTCAAAAAGATTTGTCATTATTGAATTTAAATTATAATTGGCACGATTAAAAAGAAGGCCTAAAATAGCTGAAATCGCCAAGAGATATTTGATCTGGAAAAGGTCATTATTAGCTCTATTTGCAGTCCTGGAGTTGAAATTTTTCATCAAAACAATTGTGAAAATTGTTGAACCAATATAAAGTATTTTCATTGAAGTATTGTAAATTGAAATGAATCTATAGCCAGGAATTATGAGATCAAAGTATCTTGAAACAAAAACAATGAGATACAATATTTGAGTTTTTATTGAAATACCTTTAGTTGATTTTGTTGTCACTAGTGCAAAAATCAAGATACCCTTTGCTATCAAGTGACACAGGTCACCCAATATACGAAAGATATTCATTTTTGATGAGATGATAGCTTACGATGAATTTACTTCCCTGTTACAGGTTGATAGCACTCTGCGTTTCTTATATATGGGGATTCATTAAGCAGCCCAAAAGTTGCGACCTGGAATGAGATGAGAAATGAGTTGTACTAGCGCGATTGGTTGATTTATAAGAGTGGCATTGAGTATCTGGTAAAATCCCCGTATAAAGGTTTTAAAGAGTGAATACAGATCGATCTTATAATTTAGTGAAAGATAAAATGAATTGCACTCGAATCAAAGAGTAAGCTATTGTCAATCAATCACCCAACACAGTCGTCATCTAACCAATCACTCACTAAGCAGAGCTAGGAACAACTAATTCAGTCACGTGCTCAAACCCTATTTTGAGCTAGATGTGGTGCACCAGAAGCATTTCAATACGTAATTTAATCTCTATAAAAGTTGTAAATATTACTTAAATAAATAAACATCTCTACAATTCCCTATATCTCCATAATTCATCATCGTCATCATGATCTTCCTCAACTTCAACTTCAACTTCAGCTTCCCAATTTCTCAAATCTTCTTCAGCTTGTCTATTCAACTCACCAATATCCACTTTAATTTGGCCAACATCAGACTCCATTAAAACACTGACGATCTCTTCAGGACCAACATCATGATCCAACATATAAACCTCGTCATCGTTGTTTTCCCTACCTTTTGGAAAATAAAACAGTGTAGGATATTTAGTCACTTGATATTTAGAAATTAAAGAAGTAGCTGCAGGATCAGACACATCGATTGCTGCAAAGATAGTACCATCTTGAACGTAATCTTCGTAATATTTGGCTAGTCTCTCATAAAATGAGTTATAATCGTTATCCCA
Source organism: Ambrosiozyma philentoma (assembly GCA_003707675.3). NCBI lineage: Eukaryota > Fungi > Ascomycota > Pichiomycetes > Pichiales > Pichiaceae > Ambrosiozyma > Ambrosiozyma philentoma. The sequence continues at coordinate 436,414 of PPKZ03000002.1, forward strand.
ACCCTCAATCCAATTGGCATAGAATACTAAAACAACGTCATTTTCTAATTTATCGTAAATAACTTTTTGGATGTTTGAAGGTTTAATCCCAATGACAGAATTAGGAGGATAGTTAGGTTGAACTCCAGTAGCCTCTTGTAAGTATTCAATTAATTTAGTTGTCGTTCTTATACCGTTATAGAAGCCTATTTGATCACCATTTGAAGCAAATAATTTTAATACTGGATAACCAACCAATTGATATTTATTTCTGATTCTTTGATTATCTAAAGCATTAATTCTAAATATTTGTAATTTTGTATCTTCATATAGTTCGCCTAACGGTCTGAAATGTGGTTCTAAATTTTGACAATGTTTGCATCTTGGGGAATAAAAATAAACGAATGAATATTTGTTAGGAGTGCCAAAAACTAAACTCTCAAAATTTGAATCATCCACTTCAATGATTTGTGCTAGGGTTGTGGATATTAAAAGAAATAATGTTCTTATAAGCAGTTGCAACTTCATTTGGACGTCTCAATATAGTTCTGGAAGTTAGTGTTTAAGAAGATGACTGAGTAGATGTCTGATCATGATATTATAACAACTTTCAGTCAATCGATATGTAGATAAATCGATTTTTTTGACATATTTTTGGGCCGGTGGAAATTTCGGTGATACCGTCTACCAAGAAGTTCAGTTTCTGTGAAAGATCGTGCTTACGTAAGCTTATCGTTTTTATTTATATTTTAGAAACCACTACCCAGCACACAGAACAAATTGAACACTAGCAGAGGACTGCTATATATAGAGGGATCTTCAAGATCATAAATATTTGGAGCATATATCAGCAAAAAGGTTATCATGATTTGAGCTAGAGATTTCGATATTTGAACACGCTTACTCCAAAGGCAAGCATTTACGCAACGCTGGTATTTTGGTTAGCAAGATTATATCTACATTATATTGATTACACAAGCAATCCAGATTGAAAGCAATCAACTAGGTCGTTCTAGCTCTAGCTTAAGAAAAGGGGCCAAAATAGGTACACCACAGTTGAAGAGTGAGCAAATTTTGGTTTCAACTGTGTGCGTAAGGTATAGTGATAATTTGCTCTCTTATATCAAGTATAAATATCCTTGTATTCCCACACCTTCTCTTCTTTCTAGATTGACTGAATACCACTTTCTATGCTGTCCAATTACCCCCATCCATGATGGTATATTCCACCTCCAACCAGTCCAGTCTCTATCTCTAGATAAAGAACATTTTCTCCGCCGTCAGGGTAACTTATTTGTCGGCTAGTCGACTACTGATTGTCCGCAAGAACATTTCAACTATAAGCCCTATCCCTTTTCACAACACGACACACACACTAGAGTCTTACATCTACATCTACGCTACCAGTTGTAGTGTTCAAATATGCTGTTGGACCACGACTGTTCTCTAGAGGAAGGTCCATAATCAGTGAGCACGGTGTGGAGGGAAGGCATCCAGCCATTCGGTGCTGACTAAGACTGACTCGCTTAATTTGGCGAGAGGGAAACTAATTTAACGAGTTCGCCACTGTGCACTGGGTGTGGAACACAGTTGCGTTCTATATAAGGTCTCTTCTTTCCTGATCCCCCAAATCTGTGCCCTTTTGCTTCTCCTCTTGGATAAATACATCAGATCAATTTTCATATAATATATTCATAATGGTCAAAGCAGGTATGTAATTGCCTCAATTCATCTGCATTGGTGTGCGATTGAAAAATTAGGACTGACTTTACTAACTTACCTCCATGATTCAGTTGCTGTCTTAAGAGGTGATTCAACCGTCAAGGGTATTGTTACCTTCGAACAAACTTCCGAATCAGAACCGACCACCATCTCATGGGATATTCAAGGTAATGATCCAAATGCTTTAAGAGGTTTCCACGTTCATCAATTTGGTGATAACACTAACGGTTGTACTTCCGCTGGTCCACATTTTAACCCATTCTCCAAGACTCACGGTGCTCCAGAAGATGAAATCAGACACGTTGGTGATTTAGGTAACATCACCACTGATGCCTCTGGTGTTGCTAAAGGTTCTAAGACTGATTCTTTAGTCAAATTATTAGGTGAAAATTCCATTCTTGGTAGAACCGTTGTTGTCCACGGTGGTCAAGATGACTTGGGTAAGGGTGGCCACCCAGATTCTTTAAAGACCGGTAACGCTGGTGGTAGACCAGCTTGTGGTGTTATTGGATTCTCAGCTTAAGTATATCGCATTTCTCTCTTGTGAGCTGATCTCTTTATTATTCTTTTCCCCTACGTTTTTATGACTAAACAGCGCTTATCAATATATATCCGTTTTGATTGCAAAAAGTTTGAGACAGTTGTAAATACTTAGTATGAAATTATATTAGACTTGGAAGATAGGTATGTACATAGTAACAATTTAAAAAGAAGTAAGTAACAGAGTAGTACTTAAAGGAAGAAGTAAGAAAGCACTTAAATCTCTTCGCCACCTCCAAATGAGAACAGGCCTCCGCTACCACTCTTTCTACTGAAATAATCAAAGTCAATTGAAACAGCATTAGCTAACATAATAGCTTTTTCATCCAATGACATGCCTTGAGGTGCAACATTTTGATAGTATTCACCCAATCCTTCAAAACTTCTTGGATCCATTCTGACAATATAAACACCAGTATCAGTCATGAATTCCCTAAACAGACCCACAAAATTTCTTGAAACTGAACCTGTAGTTTGCCCTTGTTCATTCAAAACTGGAAATTCCCATTGTAAGAACCCAGCATCAATCTTACCGAATTGAACAAATTCAGGTTCTGAAGTGGTCTTACCATCACTTGATGCTGTGGTTGCCGTACCCATTGAATCAAATAAGTTATACCTTCTTCTCCATGGATGCCAACTTTGAATACTTTCACCTATAATTAAACCTTCTTTATCATCCCCATTTTGAATATGAGGCAAAATAGCTTTAATATGAGAATTAATCAAACTAAATGGTCTCTTAATAGTTAACAGCACTTTGCCTTCCAAGTCAATCAAATCAACAGTGAAAGGTCTGTGGGTTCTGAATATTTGTTTGCTGATTGCTTTAACAAATCCAAAATCTCTTTCTAATAGCCAGGCAATTTGTCTGCCCGTTGAATCCATAACAACATATTTATTACCTTGTTCAAAACCCAGAAATATATTCATATATTCGATCTGTCTTTCAATTACTAATGTAGGTTCATTCAAAAGATAGGCTAATGGATCAGATGGCGAAACAACACTACCGCTTCTATTAGGTAATTGGCTTTTAAACACTGGCTGAGATTCAAACTCATAGATTGGCTGTTGTTGTTGTTGTTGTTGTTGTTGTGCATAATTTGGGGATGATTTATTCAGTATTCTTCTGATATTTCTTCTTTTCGGTTCATCTCTGTAGTTCAATGGTGAGTAACATCTTTTTGAATTGATTGATAATGATGGTGCAACTCTTACAATCGAAGAAACAGTCTTCAATAACGATCTAGCCGAATTAACGGTAGAAACTCGTTTGATTAATGGGTTATACATAATCTAACTTCCAATTGATAGTAAATAAATATTGATGAATTGCTAACAAAGAGAACTGAATAAAACTCAGGCACTCTCCAAGAAACTTTTTCAAGGTTCTTTTGCCTTTACTCTTTGCAAATATGGTTATACTTTCTTCCTATAACTGCTTAAGTTCTTATAACCATTACGTCGATGGGCGCAGACTCGGCAATTAATTCTGGTTGCGAGCACTGTCGCGTCGATTCTTAAAACTTCGATCTTTCACAAGAGTTTTTCCACCTTCATATTATATATTATTATTGACGATGGGGTATTACCTAACTTAAACCCAGGCAAATTAGTAGAACATCACAGATATCAATTTTTTGAAATGTCTCTTCGTCTTATAAGATCTATACATACGGCCCCAAAGCTTCCTTTACAAAAACAATGGTCAACTGAAGGTATCAAGGGATTTATGTCACCAAAACAATTTCAGACTTCATGGATACAGTATCAAGATTTCTTGGTTAGAAATTTATCATTAAAGACAGTTGGAACTGAATTTGAAACAAGAACTCCATTAGCTATTACATTGTCCACAGCTAGAAAATCTCATTTAGGTCCAATTTTCCATTATGCATCACAAGCCCATAACAACCATTTTTTCTTTCAACAATTAAAAGGTCAGCCGCCATCAACAGCAGAAAATCAAGAAAATCAAGAAGCTTCTGAAAGAAATGAAAAATCTCCAGAAGAAATAATTAATCCTAAATTAATGAAAATAATTAACTCTACATTTGGTTCATTTGAAAACTTCAGAAATGATTTCTTATTTCAAGCTGAAGGATTACCTGGTAACGGGTGGTGTTTCTTAGTTGAGGATGAATACAAAACATTAAAGATTATTCAATGTAATAATGATGGTACTCCTTATTTATATTCTAGAAATCAATCATTAGATTTAAATGGCGCTATTGATTTAGCAGCTTATGAGCAATTAATCGGCAATGAATCAAAATTATTAAGTAAGAAGAAAGATTATTCATTACCTTTATTAGCTTGTAATGTTTGGGAATTTGCTTATTTAGAAGACTATGGTGTTACTGGTAGAGCCGATTACTTGGAAAATTTCTGGAACTCTATTGATTGGGAAGTTGTCAACTCTAGATTATTTAATCCATGATTTGAGTTTCTTCTTTTGTATATATATTATTAATTTTGTTCAATCCTTTTTATTTCATTACTAGGCTTTAATGTACATAGAATAAAAATTTGTCATTCATATAAATTATATAGCTATAATGGCTTTAGTTCAATTACATAAGAAGTGAAAGAGCTAGTCATTTTCTTCGATTTCATCATTAAGTAAACCGTAATCATCGTAATCTCCACAAGACAATAAAATTTCTCTTAAGTTTTCATCATTAAATAAATCAACGTTCGATAATGAAGAAATCAAATTGAAATTAAATTGTGACAACATCATGTTTTTCTTCGAAACATTCAAATATTTTGATTTTAAAATGTGTAAAGTTTCATCGTCTTCATTGTCATCACCATCACTTCGATCTTGAATATTATTAATTTGGTTCTGAAATTGCAAGTCTTTATTTTCTTCAACCAACTCTAAATAGTTTACTATTTCACTCCTACAATTATCAAGTCTTGATTGATTTTTGATTCTTAATTCTCTTAATTGCTTTCTTATATCGTCATCGTCTAAATATTCTAGCAATTCAACATCCTTCAAATCTTTATCATGTATTAATTTATTTAGTTTATCATAATTAACTTGATTTTCATCGCCATGTATGATCTTCAAATTTGGATGTGTCATTAAATGTTGATTAAAAATATCTAATCGAAGTTTGATAAGTTGTTCTAATGATTCATTAAGTAAGTCATCCTTACTTCTATTTTCAGTATTAAATACTTTGTTATGTAGCATCAGTAACTGTAAATCTTTTAACTCTGGTTTGAATTTGTTATATTCAGAAGTTATTTGTTCAGGGTTTAATGTTGATTGATTGGTCTTTATAAGCAATTCATCTATCGTTTGAATTAATTCTAGATAGGTCTCAGAATGTTCTTCTTCAAGCGACTTTGCCTGTTCTGTGTGGACTTCTGTAGTCATCTATTAGGTTATGAATGTATGGGGGAGTTGTGGGCTAACCTGTATGTATGGTTACGATAACCGTGTTTACGTGTTTTGAGTTCTTTGGGATTAAATCTGCGGCTCATTAAGATAGACCGAGCTGAACTGAATTCGATCTGAAGTTCTGAACCAAGTCTGATGAGATGTTTAATTCAAGAAGTTTCTCCCTTACTTAATACATACCTATAGCGACTCTCGTATTATGGCTCAATCAAAGGAATACCAATTTCCAACAATCTACAACTTCCCCCCTTTCTACACAAAACAGCCCAACTTGAAAACCTACGAAATCCAACTAGGCCATTGGGAACGATTGATTTTAGAATATTGTCAATTCAACAAAATATGGGCCTTGTCATTAACAGGGCAACAAATATCAGCAATAGATAAAGATGATTTATCAGATCGTGATGGTGATGGTGATGATGATATTGAAAACATAGACGGCACGAAATCCAAAACTCTAACAATTTTTAAGAATGATAAAATCGATCGATCCTTAAATGCTGAATTCATAATGGAAATATATAATAAAATGATTGCAGAAGGTAAAGCTGCATGGATAGAATCCAAAAATCATAAAAGTGGTATATTGGTTTATTGGCATTCATTAGATGAATGGAGTGATATAATTACTGAATTTTTTGAAAATACAGGACAAGAAGGAACGGTTTTAACGCTTTATGAAATCCGAAACGGTGAATTAACCAACAATCAGGAATTTTCAGGAATGAATGAAACTCTGCTTATAAGAGTGTTGGAAGTAATGCAAAAGAGAGGTCAATGTCAGTTATTGAAAGACGAAGATGGTGGAGTAGCCGGTGTAAAGGTGTGAGTGAAACGCGACGCGTCGGGTCGACGTGCGGCTCTAAAAGAAATTTTAATTTTTTTTTTTTGTTTGGAAAATTTAGAGAGCTACAGATTTTGTCGTTACACCTGCTACACGCTTTTTTTGCTTCCTGCTTTCACTCCCTTCTTTCCCCTCTAACCTAGCAACAATCTGTTCATAGAGGGGCTAATAGTATCATTCACGATTACTGTAGCCTGTATCCATTTGTTTCTGTCAGCTTAGCTTTTATATCCGTTTTATTCAAATCTAATTTTTTACATTTATTATGAAGTACGTCGTTGTCTCTGGTGGTGTTATTTCCGGTATTGGTAAAGGTGTTTTAGCATCTTCTACTGGTCTGCTATTGAAGACCTTAGGTTTAAGGGTTACTTCAATTAAAATTGATCCTTACTTAAATATTGATGCTGGTACCATGTCCCCATTGGAACACGGTGAATGTTTCGTTTTGGATGATGGAGGTGAAGTTGATTTAGATTTAGGTAATTACGAAAGATATTTAGGTATCTCTTTGACTAGAGACCATAATATTACAACCGGTAAGATTTATTCTTCCGTTATCCAAAGAGAAAGAAAAGGTGATTATTTAGGAAAAACCGTTCAAGTCGTTCCTCATATCACTAATGCTATCCAAGATTGGATTGAAAGAGTTTCTAAAATCCCGGTTGATAACACTGGTTTAGAACCAGATGTCTGTATTATCGAGTTAGGTGGTACCGTCGGTGATATTGAATCTGCTCCTTTTGTTGAAGCATTGAGACAATTTCAATTCAGAGTTGGTCATGAAAATTTTGCTTTAATTCATGTTTCTTTAGTTCCTGTTATTCATGGTGAGCAAAAAACCAAGCCAACTCAAGCTGCCATTAAGGACTTGAGATCTTTAGGTTTAACACCAGACATGATTGGTTGTAGATGTTCTACTTTATTAGAAAAGCCAACTATTGATAAGATTGCTATGTTCTGTCATGTTGGTCCTGAACAAGTTTTAGCTATTCATGATGTTAGTTCGACTTATCATGTCCCATTAATTTTGAAAGAACAAAAGATGATTCAATATTTGACTAAAAGATTAAGATTAGATGACTTGAAGATTTCTTCAGAAATGGGTTTGAAAGGTAAGGAGTTATACAGTAAATGGTCAACTTTAACAACTCAACATGATAGATCTTTTGAAAAGGTCACTATTGCTATTGTTGGTAAGTATACCAACTTACATGATTCATATTTATCAGTTATTAAATCATTAGAACATGCTGCAATGAGATGCTCAAGAAGATTAGAAATTGTTTGGGTTGAATCAACAGATCTAGAACCAGAAGCTGAAATTACATCCAAGGCTAACTTCCATTCCGCATGGCAATCTGTTTGCAAGGCTGATGGTATTTTAGTTCCTGGTGGATTTGGTTCTAGAGGTATCGAAGGTATGATTTCTGCTGCTAAATGGGCTAGAGAAAACAAGATTCCATATTTAGGTGTCTGTTTAGGTTTACAAGTTGCAGTTATTGAATTTTTAAGAAATGTTGTTGGTATTAAGGGCTCTACATCTGAAGAATTTGAACCTGAAATCGCTAAAGATAAAGCTGCTGTCGTTTACATGCCTGAAATCGATAAGGAAAAGATGGGTGGTACTATGAGATTAGGTTTAAGACCAACTGTTTTCCAAGCTGGTTCTGAAATTTCCGTCATTAGAAAATTATATGGTGATGAACCTCAAGTTTTAGAAAGACATAGACATAGATACGAAATCAACCCTGATTTGGTTGAACAAATTGAAGAGGCTGGCTTGAAATTCGTTGGTAAAGATGATGCTGGTGAAAGAATGGAAATCCTGGAATTAGACGATCATCCTTTCTTTGTTGGTACTCAATACCATCCTGAATACCTTTCTAAGGTTTTGGATCCATCTAGACCATTCTTAGGTTTAGTGGCCGCTTCTAGTGGTATTTTAGATGATATTTTAAAGCAAGATTTAAAGAAGACCGATAATGACTTCTAATTTTTATTTTTTTTTTGACCCGTGATAGTGAAAGGAAATTTGTTGTGTTTTCTTATTCTTGATGCTCTTTTTTTGAAAACTGTTGATTTTGATTAATTTGTTCCTTAAATCCTTTGTTTTTCAATTACATGGTGATGCCTTTTGCTACTGCCATTAATATTTTTTACGTTATTACTACTCTTACTATATACTCCCCCTTCTTATTTTGCATTACTTACTATATATCATTCTACATTACTGTAATTTTAATAGATTTTACGATTTTACTATATAACCTCTCACTCTCCGCGCTCACTCCCCAATTACATTGTACTATATGTCATAAAATGCATGAAACAAAACACGTACCTACTTATAAAAAGAAAATCAATATATTATTAAGGGTAGTTGATATAAATACAATATTATAACATTTATTATTTATTACATTAGGAAATATTAAAATTTGAGAGGATGAGAAAGAAAACTAAGATATATAAGATTAGAAATTAATATACGTTATTAGAATAGACAAAATAGAAAATAATTATAATTATGGTATCTGACAAATTTATCTCTATACAACAAAAAAACGGGGGAGGGGAAAATAACAGAAAAAAAAAGGGTGGTAGTAATGGACAATAATAATAATAATAAGTTAACAAAAAAGCATCAAGTAATGAAAAAAAATGAAAAAAAATGAAAAACAAAAACCTTAAAAAACACAGAAAAAATTAAAAAAATTAAATAATAAAAATCAAAAAAAAAGGCAGGTTAATTAGGAAAATAAAATTGATTATACAAAATGGAATGAAACTCTGGGAAATAGGAAAAGATAAAAGATCATAAAAATTCTCTATGGTGATTGATTGATTAAAAACATGATGATTGATCGAATGAAAAGGAAATGCCAAATGAAAAAAAAAAAATCAGAAGTAATAGGTGATTTAAGTTAAATGTATGCTGAATAATAATTGGAAATAGTTTTAATAATAATAATAATAGAAGTACTAATAATAATAACAATAATAATAGTAAACGTTTATTTCAACAGTTTAAAACAATATTTCATGATCATAAAAGTAGGAAGTAGATGCACATTGTAATTTTTGTTCTTCGGGGGTGCGTCAGTGCCCTGTTGGTAATATAAAAGGGATAATGCAATCACTACACCTTTGAAGATAACTTATAAGTTGAATATAAGAAAATGCTTGATAGAACAGGAATAGTGAAATTATCATCCCAGTTAAATATATCTATACCTTCACTGAAAGCAGCAACGAAGCCACAAAGCAATGCCAATGTATTTAAATTCAAATGACTGGTCTCAGGGGACCATGCAAATTCACTATGTGTGTTAACTTCAGGATAATTTGGAACAAAATAACCATAAAACAAGTAAGCAGCAAACACACCAGTGACAAAAGCGGCTATTGAACCTGCTAATGATTTTCCTCTGGCAATTTTTGGAGTTAAATGACCAAATTTTCTTCCAATTGCAGAAGCAGTTGTATCGGACCAACTTAATAACAACACTGACATCACTGTAATATCTTTCTGTTGAGTTGCAAATACTATAGTTAAACCTAATAAATACCATATGACACCATTATAAGAGTTAACTTCAGATTCTCTCATTAAGAAACCAACTGCTTTACAATACAAATTGTTAAATGCTGGCCAACGTAATCTTATCAAGTCTAAAATAAAGACAACAGCCAGACCTATGGCTAAAGGTGTATCGATTTGCTGTTTTTGAACACCCTTAGTGTAAAGAAATAGAGTTATGAAACCTATTGAAGTATGGAAAGCTTTTCTTGGGATTTCATACTTATGAACAAAATTTTTAAAACGTTTATGGGTATCTAGTAATAAATTAGCAGTACTTGAAGATTCAAATAATTGGGAGGTGAATGCATTTAAAAAGGTTTGTATCTCGTAGCTTTCTTTAGTCTCTTCCTCATCAAGTTCTATAGAATCGGTAGAATCCAGCTCGGCAGATTTGGAATAATAGTCATCATCTTCATCGTCACTTGAGGTTGTTGAAGAAAAAAGTTCAGTTTGACCTTCAATATAATCTGGGTCATCTTCTTCTAGATAAGTTGTTTCGTTTATAACTGAGGTGTCAATTATGGAGGAATCGTGTTTATTTGTTGACCTTGAACGGGCATTTGAGGAGGTGTCTTTTGATCCGGAAGTGTAGGACGACATAATGAGGATGGCGAGACTAGTTGGTGATAAGGCGTGGTTGCAGTTGTGGTTGTAGATGTATCTGAGAGGCAGGCTCGTGTGACTATAGAATGGCAGGAGCAGAAAAGAGATAAAAGACAATAATGAGAAATATACGAGAAATGTGAGAAATATAAATGAAGCGGTCAAAGGAGTGGTGAAGTGTTGGGAGAGAAGATAAAATAAAGCGTTGTTTGTTTGTTGATCCGTTCAACTTGCTTTTCAAATTTCCATGTGCAAAGGTGAAGGCGCAGCTACCCAGGTGACGTGGCGCGGGCAGGGGAGGCGCAGGTCAGTTGGAGGATAATAAGTCAATTCATTCAGTTACACAATAAAATATCCATATACAGTAAAAATAGTTAAATACTAGGAAATAAGCAATTATTTCTTTTCGTTTATGTGGGACCATTGTTCTTGAGCCTTCTTCTTTTCTTCGTTAAATTTGTCAGTGGCTTGATCCTTAAATTGGTTGAACTTTTGTTGAAAGCTTTCTTCATTTTTACCAGAGTTGGAGGAACCACCCATAGACTTTTGTAAGTTTTGCTTTTGGGAGTCAACAGCGTCAGAAGCTTTACCAGCTTCCTTTTGTAAGTTTTGCTTGGCGGAGTCAGTAGTGTCTGAAATTTTTTGGGAGAAATCTTGGTTGCTGGACATTTTTGTAAGTAGTTAATTCAATTAACGTTATTAATTATAACAAACTCAGAAAAGACTTACTGTATCACAAGATTCTTTTCCAATGAGGGAAACTGCTCTTATTTATACACAAGTATCTTCTCCACTTTCTGGCTATATTTTGAACGCTGGTAGCAATGCACGCAACAATAGCAAGGTACGTAACAATTACCTGCTCTCTTCTTTCCATACCTGGTGCCCTCGACAAAGGGGGCAAGTTTAGTCATAGTCATTGCGTCGAGCATAGCGCTTAACTACGGCGAAAGGTAGCAAGTCCAGCAGAAATTCCAGTAAGGTAGCTGGAGTGGAGCAAACACCTAGAATTTACCTGTACATTACATTTCCCTAAAATTACTGAACTTACCTTCATTCGTTAATAATAGCCGATAACGGATAGTTCTAGAAATTTTCTGCGTGGACCCAATCAAACAAATCGAGGCTCAAACTGAAGATCATTAAGATCTTTGATTCGGTAAATTTCTAAAAAAGTTTATTAAAAAAAATTAAATTAACTATCAAGTAGCCATGAACAATGAAGACGTAAAAGTGTGAAAAAAAAAAGAAGAATAATATATAGTACAAAAAATCAAAAACAAAAATCTAAATACAAACAAGGAATAATAATGTAAACTTATTCATCATCAGAAGAATCTTCAGTAGTAAGCCAGTGCTTAGCTCTATCGATGGCCCTTTCCCATAATTTCCAAGCCTTTCTTCTATCTTTATCTGCCATCTTAGCACCAAAATCATTAGGATTTCCTTGGTGTCCATTTTCAGCTGATCCATTATTAGTAGCAGCAATTGCATCTTCAACATCCTTTAGTGATTTATAAACTCCAATGTCTGGATACAATCCAGAGGCAATCGCAGCACCTAATGCTGTACATTCAGAATTCTCTGATCTGACAACATGAACACAAGGACCTAAGAAATCCGCTTGAATTTGCATAACAGTATCTGACTTAGACATACCACCATCAACATGTAATGTATTTAATAATGAATCTCTTGCGCATGTATTTTCATTATCTGTGTCTAAATAATCCGAAGATTTACCAGCATCATTAATCATGGCTTTTAAAATAGCACGAACTTGGAAACAGACACCTTCAATAGCAGCTCTTGCGATATGTGCAGCTGTTGAATATTGAGTTAAACCAAATATAGTACCTGTAGTCTTTGAATCCCAGTATGGAGCAAACAATCCAGAAAATGCCGGAACAAAAACAACACCCCCAGAATTTGGTGCAGTTGCAGCTAATGGGCCAATATCAGAAGCTTTACCAATTAATTTCAAGTTATCACGTAACCATTGAACGCATGCTCCTGCAACTGCAATAGATCCTTCTAGACAGTATTGCGGTTCATTTGAACCTTCACCATCAACGCTTGGATCTAATTTATCAAACCAATAACCAACTGTAGTGACCGCACCATGTTTAGAAATTAATTTATGATTACCTGTATTAAATAATAAGAAAGCACCGGTACCGTAGGTGCATTTAGCATCACCTGATCTTAAAGCTAGTTGACCAACCAGTGAAGAAGATTGATCACCTAAACAACCTGTAATTGGGATACCAAGGACTCTTTGCTTCAATAAATCAATTTGTTCACTATCTATGTGTTTACTCTTGTATCCCAATTTAACTATATCTGGAATTCGGAACGAACCATAATTATAAGATGAAGGAACGATCTTTGGCAATTGAATTTTTGATTTATCAATACCCCAAAAGTTTAATAGAGTATCATCATAATCTTTAGTTTCTAAGTTCATTAAAAAAGTTCTTGAAGCATTTGACATATCAGTGACAAAGGACTTTTCTTTGGTTAAATTATATATTAGCCAAGTATCAACAGTACCAAACATTATATCTTTTTCATTTGAATCATAACTTTTCTTAATTGAAGGGACATTTTCATACAGCCAAGTCCATTTTAAAGCGGAAAAATAAGTGGAAATTGGACAACCTGATCTATCCCTCAAATCCGTTAAGGTCTCTTTAGGGGTAACTTTCAGTAGATGGTTAACATGATGTAAAGTTCTTGTATCATTCCAAACAATACCATCATATAAAGGACGTCCAGTTTTCTTAGACCAAACTATAGTGGTTTCTCTCATATTAGCAATACCAATAGAAACGATTTTATAAACGCCTTCTTTTTCCGAATTATCCAAAGGTTCTTCACTATTTATGATCTCTAAATTTGTAACGACGTTGGCCAAACAGATTAAAATGTTAGCTAATAAATGAGCAGGATTACATTCAACCCAACCTGGTCTTGGGAATGATAAAGTTGGGTTTTTACTTATCTCTTCAACTTCTAGATTTTCATCTTCGGTATCTAATGCAATACCCTCGTTTGTGAAGATGGTCGGAGAGTTTCTTTTGGAACCTTGTTGCGCCGAAGTTGAGTATTCGATTTGATGCTTTGTTATCTCTTCACCTTCTTTGGTGAATAGGATGACTCTTGTAGATGTGGTCCCCACATCGATGGAACATATTAAAGGGATTTCTGCAGACATAGTAATGATCTTGCGTAATGATGAAAAGAGGAAGATGGGGTCACTGGTGTGCAAGCTAGGGGAAAAAAGTGGAAATACTGGCCTTAAATACGTTACTGCCGCCTAAACTGCCTAAAGGTCATTAAAAGTTAGCTTGTGGAGAAATTTGAGCTTTATTTTTAGGCGAGCCGCAGAAGATCTGGAGAGATGGCTTTGTTATGGCGGGGTTTTGTGGGTACGCTTAAGATACTTCATTGGGACTTCAAGGGTGAGAGAGGGCACCAGTGTGAGCAGTTCTGCTCTTAGCAGGCTGGAATGCGTCAAAACAGAGCCAATGCAGAGCTACTTAAAATCTCCGGGCCCGGGTTGAAAATTCGAGAACCAATTGATATCCAGGTTTATTGATCCGGTGATTAAAAAATTTCATTACATAAGTATTGAATTGAAATTAAATTAGGTGAAACAGCTTATATACAAAGTACTTCATCATTAAAACTCTGATAACTAATAACTAATAACTAATAACTAATATCAATCACCGCCAGGACAGATCAGTAGTTTAGCAGCCTTCTGAAATTCTTCATCGTTGCTTGCAAGTTCAAAGTTGGGCCCATCATCCTCTCCAATCATCTTCCCATTTTCATCTGTTATAACCCAGTTCAATCTTTTCCAAATTGCGTTAACTAAGTGTGATTCAAAATAACTTTCAAATGGTGCAGCAACATCAAAATCAGGGTTGATTGACCTACCTCTTTCGTTAATAGCTTCAATCTCTTCATAAGTAAAGAAGGTCATCTGATCACGGTCAAAATCAGAAAAGAAATACTCTTCTTCTTCGTCTTCTCTTTTTCCCTCTGTAGGCTCTTTGTATCTCATTAAAGTTAATTGGTATAATCTTCTTGAAACTAAATCCCAATTTTCAAAAGGCTCATTAAATGGTAATAGACTCAAAGCCCTTAACAAAACACCAAAATCATTTGTTCCTTCTTCTAATCTATTCGTGGCTTGTAAGTAATTCAATAACGCAATGCAATTGTAAAACTGATTTTTATAGGCAAAGTAAAAATAAAATTTTCTGATGACCCTAAATCCAGGTATTCCCATGCGATCTTTACTTGCTTCCATTATATAATCCCATGCCTTTTGAGGATCATCCAATTTATCTAAATAATATGATGCGATTTCAAATGTTATAGGGAGCGATGTAGGTCGAATTGTAGAACTTTCTTTGAAAAATTTCAATATCGACTCAATTGATTCTCCATGATTTAATTTATTTCTAGTGATCATTCTACTTATTTCAAAAATCTTGACTTGATTATCAGTTAAAATCTTCAATATTTCTTCTTGTGATTCAAAGTCATTGAAACCTTTGTATAGTGTGAATAATGTGGTAATATTTGGTTTTAAGGCATGCTCTTCCATAAATTGAAAATTGGTCATTAGCTGTGATTGTTTATTGATTATCTTAAAAGTGGTTTTACAAATCAAATCAATTAAAATATTAGCACTTTCAACAGTTGGCTTTCTATTACCTTTGATGGACAAATTTCTTATGGAATAACAATCAGAGATGCGATACTGCTTTGCAAAAAATGCAATGATTCTATTATAGGAATTAACACTCATATCGGCAGCTGTTGGTGGTGATGCTAAAGTATAGAAAATCTTTTCAATGAAAGGCTGCACTTCAGGATATCGTTTAGCATCCACATCAGTTAAACGAATAACATAATCATTCAACTCTTGCTTCGTTAAATCGTTTGGTGGTTCAGGTATAGCGGTCATTATGTCTTTTCTTGTAAACCAATCAATTTCATCAACTTGCTTACTGAATCCATTTTGTTTAATGATGTCTTTGAGTCTCGCTACAAGTAGAGGCTCATTAAAAAATTCTACATGTGTTTGTCCTTTTTCAGATCTCAATAACCGGGAATAAAGGTTTTCGATGTCTGATTGTAACTTATCAAGCTTTGGCTTTGAAGAAAGTTCAAATGTTGAGGATTGCCTTGAAAGAAGCCGTATGTAAGTTGTGGGTATTCTAAGTATTGGATATCTTAACAAGGTCATTGGGTTCTAAATTCAAGATGTTAATGGAGTGTGGACATAGGTTATCACTGAACTCTAACCACCGAGTTCCCGTAAACCAACCTCTTTTAAAGAGCCTTTAGCCGAGAATCTTTGAGGAATTGATGGCTGATTGTTGAACGCGAGCATTCTACGCGTTAGTTGAACTTTATAGCATGCTTACCAGGAACCCAGGTAAATCAACCCTATCATAACTATATAAGTAAGAAACAATCAGAAATGTCCTCCATAACGTACAACCTTCAACCTAAAAACACACCTGTGGAATACACGTGTAACGTGCTACCAGTCAACATAAACTTCACGGGTGAACTGACAACAGCAAAAGACTTTTGGCTTTTACAATTAGAAACAACAAAAGTCACAGAAGAATCAGAAGAAGGTACCGAAGAAGAGAAACAAGAGTCAAAAACATCAGTGAATTATCTAAGAGGTCGTAAATTATTAGGAAAACATCATGTTTACGTCAACGCCAATTCAAATCATTCTTTATTATTGTTTAAAAAAGGTGAAACTGATTTCCAAAAAGATTCCAGAAGCTATGAATTGCTTGGTACTTGTAATGAACTCGTTAATTATGGCCATGAGAAGCTCCCTGATTCAAATGATCCAACTGAAAAATTAAATGAATGGTTGAATTTAAGTGGGTGTATTCATAAGGACGATGACGATGACGATGAGTAAATTTTATTATGAACTTTCCTTTGTATTTTTATAACTGATAATTAATAAAATGTTTTATTTTCTTTTTGTGTTTTATGATTGTTAAGTTGTTAAAACGTACTAATCCTGCGATCCGAAAACGAAGACCAATCCTGGTTTGGTTGCATAAGCCGTACAAATCTCATAGTGAAGCGAAATCTGCCATGCCATGAGCTGGACTGAAAGAAAGCAATATCCAACAATTGACTACCCCCAATAAAAGACCGAACCTTCCAGCTATAAACCATCATCGCTCAACATGCCTACTCCCTTAGTTCAATCATTCAAGCACTATCCTTACGTGATATCAAAGTATGTGCAAGTTTCTCTTTTATTCTCTCAAGAAGGTTACAGCATAGTATACTAACCTCCACACTTTTTTTGAAATTGCAAAAGATGGATTGATCCAATATTTGCTGTTGCTGTTGGTTGTACGTCGTACTATTTATATGAAAATAGAGAAGGCAGAGAAGAAGGCCATAGATTGCATGAATTGCTCTTGAAGAAATACCAACAAGTCAAGAGTGAGCAGAAATGATTGTGTTTTAAATCTTTTTCCGGGTCTTGTACTTATTTTTGGGGTTTAATTTTTACAATTTTATGATAATTAATATAATTACAAATTACAGTTACTTGTGAAACATGATTATTTTTTATAAACGCATCAACAAATTTTATTTTATTTTTACTTTTATGAACGAAACAAAAAACGGATATCTAGCAGCAAGTATAACACAAGAAAAGAAAGCACTATAAACCATATATTTAAAGAAAGGTAACTCAAACTCTTAAGTCTAAGTCTGGTTTCTTTCTAGAAGCTAATCTCTTCATTCTTTTGGAGGTGGATTTTCTTTCTTCTTCACCAACATCAATCAAATTTCTTCCGAAATTATCTTTATCTTTCAATTTATAAATTCTGACAATCCAATTTTCAGTAGTATACACTTCTTCCAAAACATTCAAATCGATGGATTTAGCATAACTAGAACTCATTCTTTGTTGTCTGACTCTATCAACCGGGTCTTGATGTCCGAATAATTCGCCAAATCTATAATAAGACATCTTGTACATTAATGAATTCTTCATTGTGTCAGTAGCCAAGTCATCAATTCTATACTCACCTCTTGGAGTAAAGAAATTCTTTTCACTCACTTCCTCCGGCCAAATACCTTCAGCGATTCTCACCATCCAAAGGAATTTATTCAAATCATCACCTGAATAACCTAGCAATCCACCAAAGATGACCAACACGTAATCAACACCTAGTCTTCTCATAACAATTTCTGATTCTTCTTCACCGACAGACATCGCTTTACCCACGGTGGCAATATGAGTGTTATTCCAGGTATTATTATCAACAAATGTAGTTCTATCAGCCATACCACCAATCTGATAACCATAATCCCACCATGCCATGACAGTAGAATCTTCAGGAGTGTTCATTCTAAGCCAATAGTAAGCTTCTCTGTAATCATCAATGATACTGTGACCACCATCTGGGGTTCTTGAAGCTAAGACAACAGAAGGCGATGAATAAGCAGTTGAAGTAGCCCAGGTACAATGTTGGACGTAGAAATACAAGTAAAAGACAAAAGTACCCACAATGATTAATTTGGAACCAACTTCAGTTATGCTTTTTTGTAAGTCACCTTTTTTAGAAGCCAAGGCATCTTTGAAATCTAAATAAATATCAAATAATCTACCTAAAGCTAAACCACCGCAAACACAAACGACTGGAGTTAAAGTTAGCATCAATCTAATCATAACACCAGAGAAATAAGAAGCCAAGACAGAGTAAACAATGATGAAAACAGCTTCATTAGTTAATTCTTGGAAACATAAATAAACACCAACTGGGAATAGCCAAATTAAGAAATTTAAATCAAAGAAATACGAAGCCCAAGTAGTTGGTTGATGTTCAGAAACAGAGGCAATAATTGGGATATGAATCTTGGCATATGAAGTATCCCATAAAGAGTAGAATCTACCAGTCCATGGGGCGATTAAACCTAATTTAGTAGCACCAACTAAGCCCCCAACACCTAAAAGGGAAACTAAAGCACCAAATGCAATCATTAACTTATTGAACTTTTGATCAGATAAAGTGTATTTTAGATAGTTGACTAATAAGACTAACTGTAATAAACCAAAAACACCTAAAGATGCCATATGGTCATTTGATCTAATTGGTAAAAATCCAACGAATGGAATTTGCATAGACATTAAAGTACCTAATGCATACCATGTTGTATAACTTGTATAAATTTTGAAATCGAATCTACCCATCAAGACCAAGATAAAAACGTGTAATGGGATCATGTTAGTAATGAAAACGTAACCACCCCATGCCGAAACCATATAGAAATAGAAAATGGCAGTCAAAGCAGCATAAAACACGGAACCTAAGTTGATTGATTTAACCCACAAGTAGAAAGTAACCATTAACAAGGTAATTGCAATTGCCTCATTATCGTATGATCCAGCAACAGATCTTGAAATGTAACCTGGAGCAATACCCATGAAAATGGCACTGAATAAGGCTGCGGTTTTCTTATTTTTCAAAGACACAGTAGTACTCGAAATTTCTAAAGTTAACAGGTACATAGCCAGAGAAGTTAAAGAACTGAAAGCTGGCGCCAACAAGACACAGATATTTCTAATATCAATTGGTAAACCAATAGCATTCAAGAAAGAAAAAATGACTGAAGATGTAACCATTAAACCAGGATATAAAGTACCACCAGTGACTCTACCTAATGGATACCAAGTTTTATCATCGAACCAATTGAGAAATTCATAAAAGGAGTTTGAAACCAAGTATTTGGTAGCTCTATAATTGAACCAAGGATCAAATTCATGGATGATTGATTCGAATCTGATGACAGCAAACAATCTGGAAGAGATGGCAGCTATGGAGATTGATATGAAAATGAACGTCAGAAGGAGAAGTTTAAGCAAACTGAGGACGCCTGCATCGACCCTAATGAAGCCCTTGTTGTCTATCTCGTAGATCATGCTGTGGGAGTGTGTATGGGGTAATTGTAAGAAGAGCAGTATTCCAGTCGTCGGTCTTCCAGTAGTTTAACATAGCTAGTGAACACTGTACGTGTCTGTAAAGTGTGGAATAAAATCCACCATCTGTGGTGCACGGGTGTGTCGATACGCCATGAGCGATAATATTAATCGATAACCAATGACTGTCTAAGCTCCAATTTAGTTGGTGATCACTGATCAAAGGCCAAACAGTCAACAGCCTATCGATAGCAGGCCCTTCGCCCATCAACACTCCTATCTCTTTTATCCCTGCCGTCCCATTTCTTTTTGCTTCCCTATCTATAGCCTCTACTTCAACTTTCACAAGATGTCCTCTTCCTCTGCTAAAGTGTCTCCAGGCAGTCTACGTTTACACCCAATGAACAGCAACAACCACACAGCAGCCCATGTCGGAATTCAGAGTCCTTCCTTCAAACTGCCAGCTGCTACGGCTACTGCTAAACTCCCGCAACCTGTTGCCGATAATACAGCTGAAATGGTCGAGTCGGGTGTGAATGAACTAGTGCCTCAATCGTCAAGGAGACCTTTGTACGTGCTGAACGAAGCACAATCCCAATCCCAGCAAACTCCCACTTCGATAAAGCAAGAAGGTCTGGAGGTTACTTCTTCCAACTGTACTTCCACAACTGCAAGCAGTGAAAGCAGAAAGGAGCTTTATAAGTCAAATATCATGGAAGTCATCCCTGGTGCCTCTGAACCCAATACTAATACAAAGACAAATAATAAGCTAAATAATAATGGTTCTAAAACGCAACAACCAGCACTACAAATGGCATCTTCTTTTTCTAGATCTCCAAGAAATCATTATGTTACATCGAGATCACCCAGAAATGGTATAACTCTTTCAAAACAGCAGTTACAACTACAACACCAACAACAGCATCAACAACAACAACAACAACAGCAGCAGCAGCAGGCTCCTCAAAATAGAAATTATAATAATATAAGCCAACGCAGAAATAGTCCTGAAGCATCCTCTATAAATCATAGTAATAACAGGGCAGTTCCAACGGCCATTTCCTTATATCATGAACGGAACCACCCTCATCGAACTAGAAATTCTCAATCTTCTCCAGTTTTATCCCCAAATTCATTATCCAAAAGTTTAAATGAAACTCTGTTATCTACAACACCTCCTCAAAGAGCAAGATCTCCCTTTAAAGAAGCTACTTTTGTCAAACAGATTAAAGAGCAAAGGAGACCAATGTATACGCCTGCAGTTTTAAGATCTGATGAATCTCACCCAACTACCAATACTCCAGTTGTTCCGATACCAATACCAATCGTTTCAAGTGCTAGTATAAATGAAGATTATAGGCATGCACTGGAAAGGCCAAGATTGGCAAGCTCTGCTTCCTCGGCTTCAATCAGATCTACAAGTTCATTTGTTGATTATTGGGGTTATTTCTCTGGTTCTTTGAACTCTGCTAAATTTATCCCTGACGAACCAACTAAAAAGCATTGGAAGTCTGATAATACAAGATTCAGTTGTGCTGGTTGTAATAAATTGTTTCACTACCTGACCGAAACTAGAAGAAAGCATCATTGCAGGTATTGTGGTGGTATATTTTGCAGTGACTGTCTTAGAAATTTCATTTATTTAAATAAGAATGCTGAATTCACTCTATTTGGTGATGATAATGAAGATGATGAAAATATAACTAATGTAAATGAAACATCTTTAAACCCACCAGTCACAACAAATGCTACAAACTCAAGACCCACTACTGAAAATGAAAATAATAGTTCATTATCACAATCTCCGTCTCTAAGCGATACCCCATCTCCTCCTGTTCCTCAAGATAAGAAATATTTATGTAAAGTTTGTCAAGCGTGTGCATTAAAGTATGAGAAGTTTGTTAAACAGCATAATACATTGATAAATGAACGTGAGAGACTTAAGAATGAACAAATTGAACAAGAAGTAATTAATAATGATAATAAGTCTGTTCCCAAAAATGGCCGTGGTAGGTTTAATTCTGTCTTTGGTCCTGATATTGCAATCGAAAATGGTGCTGATTGGGACTGGAGTACGTTCTGATTGATTTATTGACATATTTTTTAGAATATGTTAGTTGTATTATTATTATCCTGCTTTAGCTATATATTAATTAGTATTACATTAAATTTAATTGGCGTTAAATTTGGGTTTCTGTTTTTTTTTGCTTTTAATTAATATCCTCTTTCTACTATATACTTATTTGAATTTTTTCTATGATTTATCTTTAGCGGTGTTCATAAATACGGGGCTTTTTCTTTATATTCTTTTAATACTTGCTTACTATTAAGGGTAATTGCACTATTCAATTCTATATACCATTTTTTTCTGTTTATTTTATAGATCGATATTTTCTTTAAATGCATATTACTATTACTTATAATACTTTGGAGTCGGCATATGCAGCTTGGCAGGTGTGCGAATGCTCTAAAATAACAATATACAAAACAACTATTCATAAAATATTATGAGAAAGAATTGAAAGAAAATCATAAGAAAGTAAATAACTATAGGTAATTGTAAAACTAAATAAAAAACTATGTATGTCAAGAATTGAATGAGATCATGTAATAATATTATGGGAAATAGGAATGTGAGCAAGTAATGTATGCGATATGGTGTTAAAAAAACTCAATAGACACAGATTGAGGAAATGATATGAAAGAAATCCTCCCTCATTAAAGCATAAATTGCAAAAAATTAACGGCAAGAAAAAAAAAACTTATAATTGTTTCTCCCTATTGTCTTTAATAATTTGGTCTTTAATCAAATTTAATTTTTCATCTTTGATCTTGATTGTTTCTTCATTCTCGAACTCAGATTCTGATGAAGTTGACAAGAAATCATGATCACTTGTAGATGATAAGCCCGCACTCGAAGTATATTCGTTATCATTTTGCATAATTGGAACACTGGAGGTAAGCTTCAGTGTCACTCTGCCTTCAGATATTTCATCAGTATCTAATTGTTTTCTAGCTGCTCTTCTTTGTCTTAATTGCTGCGTTTTCAGTTCTTCGAATTCATCTTCTGAATCTAAACCTTGTTCTAATTTTTCTGCGTGTCTCTTCTGTCTTTCTTGTCGTCTTAGTTTCTTTAGTTCTTGCTTCTTGTCATATTCAATTAAATTAAAATCAGGGAATAACTGTGGTCCAAATTTATTAACCGCTTCTGTAATTTCCATCGATAATTTTTCCCTTTTTTGTTTTAATGAAGTGAATCCTCCCTTATTAGCTAATAGCAACCAAAGTGGTCTAATTGATTTGAATAAATCCATACCTCTATCACCAAAAATTAGTGCAGAGTAAGTAATCATAACTGAGAACAAATAGAATGTTAAAAATGCTTTAATTTTAGACATCTCACCAATTCCAGGATAATATCTTTGTAAAATCAAGATACCCATAACTGAATAAAAAATATAAAGTAATGGCGCCAAACCCATACTAACCAATATTTTCCAAGTTGCAATAACATCTCTTGCTTGAATCTTAACAGTTGAACCAGCCAATGCTTCTTTTCTTTTACGTTCAGAAATTTGTTTAGTTGCAAAGAAAACAGGTGAGAATAAAATTGCACCAGGTAATGCTAGAGTACATAGTATAACCAATTTGAAAGCTGCTGAAAGAAATGAAACTAAAACAATTAATCTGCTTCTTGTCTTTGTTGACTCAACAAGGTGATCAGGAATCTTTAATGATTTTAAAGTATCGTTGTATTCCAAAATATCTTTCTTTAATCCTTGAATTTCTGGGTCATTCTTATAATACAAGTAACCTTGTAATAATCTTCTATTCATTTCAACAACTGTACCAATTGATAATTTTGATGATAGATTATTAGAATACAGTCTAGTAGCAGCTTGAACACAAACTAAACTTTCATAATCAGGACAAGTAACAGTAACAGATTTCAAACCTTTAGTGATAGTATCCAATAATTCTCTAATTGCATCTTTTGAAGACTTTGGGTCGGCATATTTCTTGATTAAATCATGGTCAATTTCAATTGGTGTTCCAAATTCAACAACTGCTCTTGATCTAAATTTATGAGGATGGAAATAGTTCATACCACAGGGAACGATTTTGACATTACAATCTGGATTAGCATCCATTGCACCTAATGCCATAATCGCAACACCCGCCTTTAAAGGTAATAAATCTGGTCTGTCATGAGAGCCACCTTCTGAAAATAAACCAATGCAATGGCCATGAGCTAAATGTTCAAACACTTGACAATAAACTTCACTTTGATCAATTTTTGGAGCAGTTTTAAAAACTGTACCTTCTTTAAGCATTTGTTTGGCCTTTTCTGTAGATGAGGGAGATGCAAATCTGAAAGGTTTTTTCAAATACAATTCTGTATCAGAAATAATATCACCAATTTCACCTGTACCTAACGATTTAGGTAATGCCAATAAACCTTTAGGCTCGCAATCTTTTGTAAATGTGGTACCTTCACCAATGATACGTAACTCATTCTCAGGATCCATATTAACAATACCTTCCTTAGTCTTCAAATTATCTTGAGCTCTTTTAACGGGAACAGCCATTTCAGCTCTTGAAACTAAACCAATAAATCTACGATTATGTGATTTTTCTGCAATCAGGAATGATATTCTCCTATCTGTTTCTTTCTTAACTTGTCCCATCAAAACAATTGGATCAATAAATTGATTTGCATGAGGAGCTGCTACAAAGATAATAGGACCTGACTTTGGCATTTTATATGCTCCTCTTGGTCTAATTTCCCTAAAGAAGCAATCAAAAATAACGGAAAACACCCATAACACTAAGTCATAAATAAATTTTCTAAACTTCGTTGGTTCATGATAATGTTTTTTCAATTCTTCATATTTCAGTTTTGCCTCTTGTTTGGCTGTCAGTTGATTTTGCTGTTGTTTCGGTAATTCTGGAACTTGTGGAGAAACTTCAGTAGTTGAAGAAGGGGCAGACAGCGATTCTGTTGCATTTGAAACATTTCCCAAATCTCCAAAAGACATTGTGTAGTTTAACACTTACGTGAATTAGCTCTGGTTGTCTTTCAAGTAATTAGTTTTCCCCCAGGAGACACACACTCTGAGCATATCCTTCTCAGTTGCATGATTTTACAAATTGTTGGGTCTTGATCCTGGTGCCGCGTTTGCGGAAAGGTATGCGGCTGGGTGCCCACTCAGAAGCTGCCACCAGAGACTTGAACCAGGGCTCTGTTTTTAGGTATCTACAGGTTTACCGAAATGGGTTTGTGTATTTATAAGTAAAGGTAAGGGTATTTATATGTATGCAAAGATGACTGAAAAATGGAATATGTACAGATTTAAAGGTTGTTTCTTCCCCTATCTGATTGAATTATGTGTCTACCATATAGATTTAACCTCTCCATTTCCAGCAATAGGGACCTTGAATCACTTGGCTTTAGAATCGTATAAATTGATCTCCATGTGGTCATTGTAGGCTTCAAATTCGATGCTTTTATTAGATTAAAACATATCTCCATGTCTGCATATGGTCCTTTTCGTTGTTTTTTCTTCAATTTTTGCAAAGCCAAAGTATGAAGGTACAAATTAATACAAAGAATATCAGGTTTGACCTTCGTAAAGACTGCCTGTAGACGGAAAATATCTTTAATTGAATCTAAAAGTGAATATCTCGCATAAAAAGCAAGAATTTGGTGAAACGATCTTAAATCAAGAAATTGAATATTTTGCACAGTTAAAACTTGTGTCCTAATCATTTTTAGAAACTCCAATGCGGTATCTCTATCATAATGACTACCCATAACAAATTCTAAGTAATTGTTAAACATTCTAGTACTGGTGAAATGAGAAGGTGGGCAAGTAAATGAATACATTTGGTTGCCATGTGTTGATAACTGTAGCAAATCCCCAATTTTAGCTATATCATCTTTAAAAGGAAGCCCAGAAAATCGTGTACAGTAATTAAGAAATGATCCCAAACTATCTCGTCTCAAAGAACTCCCAAAATGTGGATCCTGTGATGTAGGAGGTGAATAAAGTCCCGGAAGTATAAGTTCTGTAGTATCTAACGAGTCATGAGTCTCGTCTGCCAAATTTGTATTCCCTAAAGTATTTTTGCTATTCTCATCTGAACCTATAAATGTATTCCTTGCAGTTGAAAACCATCTGATAGTGGGTATTATTGGTCGGTATGATAACCTTGTTATTGAAATTCGGTTTGAGAAGTAACATAACTTGAACATCATGCAGGTTATTTCTTGCTTACTTTAATGTGTCATCGGTCAGCGTATTATGAGCGAAGATGGGTGGCTATTTTTCCAAGTTCAAGGGCCTTTAGAGACCATAGAAGCATCCTTGATTTCCCAAGGCTCAATCAATTGAAAATCCAGTTCCTCTGAGTGCGGCTTTTTTGACCTTCAGAGTCGATCGACTGTTTCTGGATAGCCAAGCGACTCGGACTTGCCTCTGGCAGGAGGCTTACTGGGCTATTGTTCTGTTATTGTTGATTTTATTGTTCGCATTGGTTGCGGGTGTGCGTACTGTGGCCCGATTAGGAAATTAGTTCGTGGTCTAAAGTAAACAACTTCCCCTGAAATTGACATATCACTTGAAAACCACAAATCAACACAAACAGCTGCAAACGGTGTCTACTCACTATTGATGGTTGCTGTTATACATAAAGCTAGCAATTAACCAGGTACAACTTTGGAAGTCAAACAACATCTTAGATAACCCAAAACAACTTTCTTTTCTCGGATAAGACTAGTTTCTCGTGATCCTTTATCTCTGCCCCATCGAAGAACTATTTACACTAATTTTCACCACCTCCAACGTTAAACTACACTAAAAATTGAACACATCACATTTTCCATAATCCTGTCACTGACACCTTCATTTACTTTACACTCTCTCCATTGACAGCTCTAATTAGTCGTTCCTTCAAGCTAGAATTAACCCAACCAACATCTCTATGTATCAGATAGTTTCGTTGGCAACAAAACTAGCCGTTTCTCTTATAAAATTGGCCAATGCTGGCTTAGCCATAGCTCTACTCATAAAACAACAACATTTCAGTATTCCATTAGTGATCATTGCTCCTAGTCAAACCATTGGCTCATTATTTATTATCATAACAATAATCAATCATATTCTGAAATGGCCACTTCGAACCAAAACTCAATTAAATATAATTAATTTGATCTTCTTAACAACAACATTTATCACTATTACCTGTAGTATTTACTGGATTTCCAACATTGTTTTCAGGAATGTACCTGAGTCAAATTTTCAATCTAGGCAGCTACTAGTTTCATTTGTCTGTACTTTAATTCCTTCCATTTTCTTTGATCCATTTACATATTTAAAAACAGAAAGTGTTGCAAGACGTCTTGCCTCCGATATTGAGAACCGAATGCTTGATGATGACAATCAAACTAGAATTCCGTCTTATAAGTCTTTCAATTTATCTCACTTCGAAAAATCAAGTAATGGAGTTAGTACTACAAATACCGTCAAGGAAAAGATATCTGCTCAGACGCTTGTACCTTCGTTTGTTGATTATGATATTGGAGAAGTTAATCAAGAGCAGACTTTAAATAAATTAAAAAACAAACCAAGCTTGTTACAGTTCAGTGAAGCTAAGAGTCAAAGGGTCAATCGAACGGGTACCAGTAGTGATAGCATTGATGATTTTGATGATGATGATGATTTTGAAATCAATGAGTCTGATCACATTCAAAATGACAGCACATTTATTTTACCTGATTTCCAATCGCCAACACCAGTCAAAAGTCCTCCTATTGCTATAACTCCATCATCTTTCAACTTCCCAGAGACCATAACTGAAGAACATAGTAGTTATGTTTCAAGTAAAAGAAATTCAAACAACAACAAAGAATATGACGATTTGGATGACGTGATAGAAACCAATAATTTAGGTGCTATTCCAATTGTAAGTCCACCTCAATGGCCGTTACAAAATACAAATAAATCAGAGCCTAATAGATTGAATCATATATCTCTGGATTCGTGGGAAAAAAATGCTGATAAATGGCTACTTCATAAGGAAAGATTAGGAAGCTCAAAATCCATATTTTTCAACGATGATAAGCCGCTTAGTAAACCTACTTTCAAAAGATCAATGAGTGAACCACTATCAATAAATTCTAACACGGATCAACAACAACAACACCAACAGCAGCAACCACAACCACAACAGATCCATTACCCAAATGAACAGGAAGAAAAACTAGTGTTGAATCAATTATATATTCCACCTAGACCAATAACTCCATCTGGAAGTTTAGTTTCAGACTCCGATGAAAACGAATATAAAACAATTATGAATGAATCCTTTGCGTCTTCCTATGAACATTTAGCTAAATTAAGTATGTCAAGTCTAGCAGAAATTAAGAATGCTGGTTCTAGCACTGCTCATAGCAACAGAGCATCAGTTCAATTATCACCCATAAATTTAGGATTTCCTCAAGAATCTCTTCATTCAAGATCGAGCTCAATCAAAAACTCACCTACAATCAGCAAAGCTCTACCGTCACCAACAGCCACATTGAGAAAATCAAGATCAAACAGTCCTCTGAAAAGACTTAAAAGTTTAAAGAAATTGAGCATCAGTGGCACATCGCCATCACGTTCAAGTTCAGAAGATTCTGAATTTAATTTTGAATTATTAAAGAGTGTTCAACAACAACAACAATTACAAAATTCGCCAAGAAGGCACAGACATAGAAAAACTGCATCTACAATAAGTTTACGAACTTCAAACGCCAAATCTCCTCCATTATTCTATCCTAACTCCACAAATCATGTGAATGCGTTTTCAATGAGTAATTTTGATGAAATTATGAAGGCTTCTGGTGAACATCCACACAGAGGGACAGTTTTCTCTAGCGACGAAGGCGAAAACAGCGATCCTGAATTCAATCATACTAATACCCCGGAATCAAACAAAAGTAAAAACTCAGTTCCTTCTGTTGTAATCGGTGAATACGATCGAGAAAAATGGAGAACCATTCAGAATAAGCTAACTTCTGAGTCTACTGATTTATGTGATACCGCAACTTAATCTTACCCAATCTTGATACATTTACTTTTTTCTCATCAAATCTCATGTAAGTCTATTTTTCAGTACACTCTCTTTTAAGATAAATAGATTTTTATATTAGACTGGTTCCAGCACAGGCAACTTTGTAATCTTGTGCATGTATATCCTTTTTTTTTTTTTTGATAATAATTGCATCTTTTTTTGTTTTCCTACGTGTGATTGTTATACTGATGTTATACCTATTATTTTATTCATGTTATACCTGTTGTTATAAGTCATTTATATGCATTTTGCTTTCTCTCATCTAGAGTTTTTGTTTATTTATTTGTGTTTCCTTAGTTTAATTAAAGTATTTGTAATAATTAAAGATAATAATTAAGGTTGTAATTCTCAATCGGTCTTAGTTTATGGTTAATATTGGCCGTATATGGCATCATTGTGGTCTTTTATGATAACTTAAAACGTAATCCCTTAAAAGTTAGATCTTCCTTTAAATAGGCACGTACATAATTTGGAGATTCAGGCATGGTACATGTGCCAACATGTCCGTGCTGTAATGCATGGCCGGTGTTTCGCTTCGAAGATTACTTTTGGAGATCCACTATATAAATGGAAAAGAGGCCGGGCCAATTGCAATTGAGAAATCTACTATTATTTGCACAGGTGAGTTTATAAATACATGTCATGCCAAATTGTTACGTTATCGACCCGGCTTTTTATTGTTTTATTTTTGTCTTCTGAAATGAGTCCTTAATTCATTTGCAGCTGTATAGGTTTAATAATTAGTTTCTTTCGAAAAAACAAGAGCTGAGAAAACCTATAAAAATAGTATACATGCTACGAACGTAACCCCCAAAGGAAACTATATCTTTAACGGCTAAAGTCCATAAGTATTTAGACATACAGCTTAAATTAGATGTGCCTTCATTTAAGAAAGAGATCGATATAGTACCAGGGTTCTTCAGACGTGTGTTTACAAGTTTAAAAAAGGGGTATATAGTTAAAAGCCTGGTACCTAGTTATGTAGCTAGCTATTACCTAGAGCTGCTATATATTTTCATGCCGATCTAATAATTAATTTCTGTAATTAGTTTGATCCGACAGATGTATCATTCGAAGGTAACAAATACGACGTCTTAAAAAATAAACACGTACTTTAAAATATCACTTAATAGAATTGTTTAACTTAAATTATCTTATTATAGAAAGATTTTCAGATAGATCCATCAACTATTGTCGTGTGTGTATTCTAGAATTCTCAGCATATATGATAGAGAATGTGAGTTCATACACCTATAGTACCTGGGCATAGCAACATCAAGTTTAATAATGAACATACATATATATTGTGTAACTGATATTTATATCTGGGAGATATATCATGTAAGTGGGATATGGGCATATTTTCATAAGGGCGTTAATTACGTCTCTCATTCGAATTCCATCGATCGTAAAGTTATAAAGCGAAATAAAGTGAAGTTGCAGTACCGAGATTAAGTTAAAGGGGGAATAATAAAATTGGGATTAAATCCTCGATTGAAATCTGGTATAGATAAGCTTAAGATTGCTGAAGCTTGTACACGTTCATAAGGAATGCCAGATTTCGAAAAAGATGGGTGCTCGCTTGGATTACTTTGATTTGATTTGGCATGTGCGATGTATATATACGAGCAGCATTGACACATGAATGGATAGTTAATATACGATTGGACTTCCATCCGGCTCACCAAGAGAATGGCGTAAATTGATTTGTCGGGAAATACTTCGGTAGTTTGCTAAAGTTCAATAATGGCGCGCGTATATTGGAAATAATTATATCGGCTGATCGCAACACATAATGAAGTGATAGATTTATGAATTATGAGGAGGACCGGCGCTATATACGTACCATTAACTTATTAAATTTCATTAAATTAAAATATTTTAAGAGCAAATTACATTCGTCCAGTATTATTGCAGCGGGTTGTAAATTTCATGCAACACTTGGAGATGTAGCAAATTCACACAGGTCTACGCATATAACAAAATCAGTTCAACATAGTAATCTGGCACTTACAGTTAATATGATAAAGGATCATAAATGAACATCGAAAAAAGGGAACCACTCGGATTGCGGAGCCGCCCAACCACCCAATCACGTGGACATATATTTAGGCCGCGGCGCGGAGTTAAAAAATTCCCATAAAAATTATAATCTTTCTTTCAAGTATTTAATTTCCTGCTGACTCATACGTTACTTGCAACATGTTCAACAGGCCTTATATAGATATAACTACAATGAATTTTAGGTTCTGGCTTTTGATTCTTTCAACACTGGTCATTCGCAACTATGTGTTAGGGAATGCATCATGACTAACATACAAGAGTCGAAATCCAACAACCGCGCTAGCTGAAGCCTGACGTGGAGCCATTTTATGCAACCCTGGCTTTAAATCGAGGCAGCAGAAAGCATTAATATCCCGAAATTAATATAGAGCAGGCTCAGGATCTTTACGCGCCGAGTGGTGGACCAGCTAGGTAGTCAATCGAAGTTTCAGGAGAGAAGTACTCAATTAAAGAGAGAAATTAAACGGGAACTGGAATTTAATAAAATAGTCAAATAATCCTTCTTCTTCCTGCCTGTCTGTGCCAGCTCCTCTTCCTTGCCCACAGCTCATCAGTACAACGGTACCTGGGTATATACAACACCACTCTCAAACTCCGTCTACCAAAATATCAACAGATCGACTGACTTCTGAGCTAGAGTGCCCTCTCTCTCTCCCATCCATAAATAACAGCCAATTCCAATTCCCACTTTGACCATAATCACAGCAGCGTCTGGCGAATACAACACGTCCCCATTCCCGTTTCTCTCATTTTTACTAATTTAAGATCTATTCACCTCCCATGGCCACTATGTATCCTGGAATGACCCCTTACGGCTCCTATAACAGCAATGGGTATCCCATTTACTCCTTTCCGTCAGCTGGCCAAAACACACCCCAGGCATCAAATTCAAATGCCTCCAATGCCCCATTCTCTAACTCTGTGCCGGGCTCTTCGTCTGCTCCTGCTTCTGCTGCTGCAAATACCTCTAATGATTACTCAACAGCTTCTGGTAGTTCTGCTCCATCTTCTTACGCATTTACTTACCCAACCCAACAGATCCAACAGCAACAGCAACAACAACAGCAACAGCAGCAGCAATATTACCAACAGCAACAAAGACAAGTTCAACAACAAGCACAATCATCTGCATCTTTACCTCCTCTGAATTCATCATCAATGTATTATTATCAATCTTCTGCTGCTCCTCAAGGTTACTACACTCATGCTTCTACCGCTCAAATGCAATATGGATTACCCCCTCAACTGTCTTATCAACAAGGCGGACCTTTGACCTCAAATACTTCTCCAAATCCTTCAGGTAAGCCTTCATTTTCAACAGGTAGCCCTGCTTCTGCGGTTTCAAATAGTGTGACTTCACGTTATGCAGCACAAAGAGCTAAGAATTCTGAGCCCCCTGCAAGAATTTATAAGTCTGTTAACAATCAGTCACAAATTTCTTCCCGTGAATATATTCCAACAGATCCAAATATCGATATAGGCGAATTTACTGAAGAAGATCTCATAGTTTTGAAAAATCTATTGCCATTGGCCGAAATTCATAAATGGAAGTATATCTCTAATAGATTATCTAAACTAAGATCTAAAAAATTGAACACAGATTACACTATCAAGAAATTCCATGAAATGTCTAACTTACCTTTTAATCCGCAAAATTCTTTACTAAATTCTAATTATTTCTTACAACTTAATAAAGAAACAGAGAAGAAACAAGAGAACTTTGAAGGTCTTTTAGGTAGTTCTATTCCGTACATTTTATGTAAGGATGGATGGAACTACATTGATTAGTTACTATAACTCTTTTTCTATTATAATTATAACATAGATTGTTATTATCATTATACTACTATTATTATATCCCCTTTTTTTAGAACTTTGGTTTTATCACATCGTTGTTGTTCTTCGTCTATTACTTGTTTTTAATTAATTGTATTATCCACCCACTAGCATTTCAATTTCAATTTCAATTTCAATTCGGTCACAAGTCCGTATAGCCAGCTATATAACGATTGACTGTACTTTCACAGGTTTGATTAAAATTGCATCCATTTATTTTACTTTTATATGACATTCTATTTAATGTATCTTGTTTACCTCATTTTTATTGTCCATTATTAATTATTTTGCTGTCCATCATTGCCTTAGCCTATTTGCCCGATTTGACCATTACTTCTATTTATTAAATGAGCTTAAAATGAGCTTAAAATAATTTACTCCATCAAAACTGAATATTTCCCAGTGTTTCGTTTTTGTTCTCTCGTACTTCTCTTTTTTAAAAATTTCTACTAGCAATTATCAGTGCAATATCTTCAAAATTGTGTTTCAAATCTTTTAATCTTTTTTATCTACATTATTCTATAGTTGTTTGAGACAATTAATTGCATATATGCTTTTTCTTTTTTGGTTTTGTTTTGTTATAGTTCTCTCTTTTATATTTGGCTCCGATACGCTTCTTGAATTCTTCTTTCTTTTATTATACATATTTATTATTATCTTACCACTAAACCTAATACTACCTACTATGTTTGCTTGTCTCTAGTTCGTTTTTTGTCTCTTTGAATTCTGTGTAGTTTTGTAACTTTTATATTTTTAATCTTTAAATTGTTTCAATTATTACTCTTTATCATGCATGCTGTTATATTTTGGATTATATCGATCAGTTGACAGCTAGGCATACCTACGTACAACCAATGTTCAATTACATATAAGCGCAATAAATTAAATTAATTAAAATTGGTTATGCAAAAAAAGATACAGAATTCGATATAATTAATTATTTTAACCATGCAAGCTTACTTGATTGATTTGGCAATGTGCCATATACACAACTGGGGTTAACAGAATTCCACTACAAACAAGTTAGATCAAGCAGTAGCTTCATATATCCATACGTATGTGAACATTCTACATTCAAGACGTATATATAATAGTAGAGCTTAACGTTCACGAATATAACTAACTACCTATACGAATATTCAATCAATCTTAATGTACTATGGCAGCTTACTTACTCCTAAATACCATCATGTACGTGTAAAACAATTTGTACCTGATTATCCTCTTAATACTCACCTGTCATCATGAAATATCATCCCAACTATAATTATGTACGTACATGTAATTAGCTAAAAGTTAATATAATTCAAGATAATTAATTAATTGCTTAATTAATTCATCTAAATAGAAATAGCAATCATGCTCGTACGTATACGCACACCTAAACAATCGACTAAGCAATAATATATTAATTGTTTAATTATGTACGTGAATTTGAACGTTAATACAAAGAAAATTTAATAGCAGTTCTAGATACATATCTAAACTATAAAGATACGTTAAAATGAAATCAAATAATACCTGGATCTTTCTTCCGTCGGATGAAAGAAGAATATGTATATAAAAAATAGTAGGGCTAGGAAAATTAGTTCGGTGGAACTCATGACCTGGCCAAAGCCTTGCTCGGGCCAGGCCTAAATAAAAGTTAGTCCCAACCTCATTACTATGCCGAAATAGGCAATTTCGTCAACTGAGTTAAACTAGGTTAAATTTTCTCTATAAAGCCGAATGGATCTATTATTTTTATATCATGGGATTTCATTGCATATATAGCTACCCCATATATAAAATATAGAAAGAGAAAAATGAATTTAGAAAATTGGTGTAGCGTACATATAAATACGTTTTTAGCGGAGGGGAAACGCTTCTTTTAAATCTCCAATATATAAATTGGGCCTAAGGTGTAGTATTATAGATAGAGCACAGCAACTGTTTCAGCTATAATTTTTCATCATTCAATGTTGCTACAGATATACAGCGTCTCCCACCCCTTGTCTTGTTGTTTTTTTAAATTGGCTAACCTTTACTGTCACCTCGGTTTTATTGCTGGGTTATTCAAGCCCAATACCCCAAGTAGATCTTTGTGTATATCATTTTCCAGAACTAATCTTGTGGCACTTCTATAGCTTGCTTCTAGCTCATTTGATTTTATTTTACATGATCTGATCAATTATTTCAAGAAGCGTCAGAATAGGGGAATGATATTCGTGTTTATAGATTGTTTAGGCTTTTTGAAGACGGAAATTCAGATATAGACTCGAATATCCTTTCCATAATGGACAAGAGAGAATCGATCAACTCAGCACCTCCAGTGAAATGGTAAATCACCTTCACGCCAAGTAGTTTTTCTCGTATCTGAAAATTGTACAAAATGACTAAATATCACTTCTGGAATATATATATAATTCAATAGAATATATTACAAGGGAACTCGACAGATATCATCTACGCGAGAGGGCCGAATGGCTCAGAGGCTAAATGATTATTTATAACATTTTTGCGGCTCGGTGGCGTAATTGTAGGTGTAGCTCGAAAAATTTAAGAGATCGATATCATCAAATGATAATTCACAATTTACCATTTTGCTTTTCTATCAAATAACTTAGATACAATGCTGTCGAAACAATTCACTAGATTGTTTTCTTCAATACAATCGGGAGCGAAGCATACTCTTGCTTTCAAAAATTATCTGACACTACCGTCTGGAAAAATTGGTTCTTATTTTCATGATGTTCCATTATCTCTAGACTTGAACAACAAAACAGTTTCAATGGTTGTTGAGATAGCTAAGCAGACACACGGAAAATTCGAAATTAGTAAGGACATTGAAGGGAATCCGATCGTTCAAGATACTAAAAAAGGTAAATTAAGATTTATCAAAAATGTTTTCCCATTTATCGGTTATCCAGTTAATTATGGTGCGATTCCACAAACTTGGGAAGATCCAACTTTTGTTTCTTTGAACGATTTGAAAGGTGATAATGATCCGTTAGATGTAGTTGAGATTGGTGATCTTAAAGCGTCATTAGGCCAAATTAAAAAGGTCAAAGTTTTAGGTTGTTTAGGTTTGATTGATGATGGTGAATTAGATTGGAAAATTGTTGCAGTTGACGTTAATGATAAAAGAGCTAATGAATTGAATGATATTAATGATGTCGAATCTAAAATGCCTGGACTGTTAAGCAGTTTGAGAGAATGGTTTAGAACTTATAAAATCCCGGATGGTAAGCCATTAAATGAATTTACTTTTAATGGCGAGTTTAAAAATTCTGATTATGCTGTTAAAGTTATTGAAGAATGTAATCAAAGATGGGAAAAATTAGTCAGAGGTGAGTTCAAAGGTTCCGATGCATTTGATGTCCCAATGATTCAAAATGTTTCTGTTAACCAATCTGCCGAATTGTTAAATGAGCTTGAAAATATTGAATTACAAGAAGTTGAATCCGACGCTGAATTGCCTCAGGATTTACAAACTACTTATTACTGTAAACAATAGGGAAAATAAAACTTGTATATATTGAATCCTGTACATATATAGTTAATTAATTAATGCCTTAATGACACGTTTTAAACTGAAAAACAAAAGCTTTTACTATTCGTCTTTAATAATAACAACTAACTTTGTGTTTTCTTTAGTGTTTGCCTTGGATTTCTCATCGTAAAATAAACCTTTATCAGCAGAAAAAGTGTTTGAAACTCTTTGGAAATCAATAGCCTTTTGAATTGATTCTAAACCTTTACCAAAAACTTCAGCCTTAGGTGATAGTTTGTAAGTGCCATTTGCGATACCATTTGGAAGATAATCTTTTGTTAAACCAGAATAGATCTCATCCATATTTTTGAAAATTATAAATTTCTGGGAAACACCATCACCTAAATCTTCTGGACCTGGATGAAGAGCAGCTTGAATGATAGATTTCTTTCCAGAAACACATTCACATCTTCTAATTACTTCAGCTGGTTTTTCAATAAAAGTTGCGCAATTTAAAAGTCCAACCAAACCTTTACCTTTCAAATATTCTACAATTTGATCAACAACATCATCATCATGGTAATCAAACCATTTAGAAGCACCTAACTCTGTGACAGTTCTTGCGCTCTTAGGTGAGCAAGTGACAATGACTTCATAACCAGAAGAAGTGGCTAATTGGATAGCATTATGGCCAACAGCTGAACCAGCACCCCAAACTAACAACACTTGGTTTTCCTTTTTACTGGTAGAAACGTTCGGCATTTCTAATCCTAAATACTCAGATCTGTACAATCCATTTGCAGCGGTGAATAAGGTTAATGGTAAAACAACAGCATCAGAAAACTTAGTAGCATCAGGAATCTTAAAAGTACAGATCGAACTAGCAATACATGATGTTTGAAAAGCAGATCTTCTTCCATCCCAAGTCCCAAAATTATCACAATAAGCAACGACCCTATCACCAACTTTCAAATCACTGACATCCTCACCAATCTTCGTAATGATACCTGCAGCATCTTCACCCACAATTAGAGGGGCAGCAGTACCAAAAGTTCCTTTTTGAACAATCCAATCAATTGGGTTGATAGCAACTGCATAAGTTTCAATTAAAACTTCATCTGGATTAGGTTCTAATTGATTCGATGGAGCAACTTCCATGGGTTGGTTGATTTCTTTGATCCAAGCAGCTTGATTTTCAGCGGACATTATGTTTGATTAACTCAATTCTCAAGCC
The DNA here is from genome assembly GCA_003707675.3 of Ambrosiozyma philentoma. Classification (NCBI taxonomy): domain Eukaryota; kingdom Fungi; phylum Ascomycota; class Pichiomycetes; order Pichiales; family Pichiaceae; genus Ambrosiozyma; species Ambrosiozyma philentoma. Next base: position 473,827 of record PPKZ03000002.1, read on the forward strand.
AATAAAATCATAATTAAAATTTCCAAAACTTCATTTCTGTGGGAAATTCTTCTGTATTTATAGTATTTAGTAAGCCATGGTTGTAAATGGTCTTAGGAAATAAACTAGAAAAAGGGATTTAATTCGCTGCTTTCCCGTAATCAAACTCCTAAAACCGATTTAATAGTGGTGCGTAGACCGGTAACTGCGCCACTACCACTCCACACACCCGTGCACTACTTGTTACCACTAAAAATCACCAAAAATTCTTTATTAGAGATTTATCGAGATGATTGGTAAACAAACACCAACCAGTTTTTCCAAATCACTCATTGATCTCCCCAAAATCTCCATCACTTAATCAATGACAGTGGAGCAAGATAATATAAACACTCCGGATTCTAGCTGGTATGCATCCATCTCTAATTTGTTTTTCCTTGCTGCTAACTGAATTTACTAACTTAATTGCCTACCTTATTTTCAATTTTGATTCAGGACTTTAGAGCATGCCTTATTGCTACTAGATACTTTTACTGATAACGAGTTACTCACTAAATCACTGGAAAATTTTCTCAGTGCAAATGAATCAATTCTCTTATCTAAAACACTTCCTTTTTCCAAATCAAATGCTCAAGAGAACAATAAGTTAGAGGATAGTTTTACTTTAAGATCTATTCAATATAAAGCCAAATTGACAGACAAACAAAAGGAATACATTTATGAAATATCTAAGCTTTTGAAAATGGATAGTTTAGAAGTTCAAAGAATAGTGATCACTACTTTAAACAGAGTTCCAGAAGATCATTCATTAAGTTTAAATGAATTAAATAACAACACCACTTGGGTCCAAGATAGCATTAATAGGCTTGAAAGCATCTTATTATATACAAGTATTGTTTTAAAAGAAAGAAGGATAGTTTTAAATTTATGTACCAAATTATTAAAACTTGATGAAAATTCCTTAACTTCTTCTCCTTATATTTCTAAATTAGTGAGCAAAATGAAACAGAGTGCCTTTAGTTTAATAGAATCATATGTTTCCAATCTTTCAGAACTTGTTAAGGATTTAAAGCAGTTTGATGATGATCAAATTGAAAATTTAATCAAAACAGAATATAGTTTGTTAATTATAGATGTCCTTAATATGCTTTCAACTTTAATTTTAAAATCCGAAAAAGGTTTCACTAAAGGTACCGTTACTTCATGGTTCAAACTAATGTCAGAAACAGGATATCTTTCATCACTTTCAACAGACTTGATTACAGTTTATCAACAACAAAGTCTAACTATTGAAAGCTTATCGACTGTTATTTCTTTACTCTTCTTAGATTTAGATTTTAATTTTGGTTCATTAACTGATAACTCATCATATATGAATGACGCTGAAGACCTGTTTAATATTGATCAAAGCATACTGAATACCAGTTCTAATCCAGTCATCCTGTATGCTTGGAGTATTATTTTACATAGAAAGTTCATTGTTATATCTGAAAATCAGGACGATCTGAAAGCAATTACTGTACTGAAAAAGTTTGGTGATTTGAAAAACTTGGAACGGAAATTTACCTTTTATGCTTCTGATGCTGCTAAATTGGATGTGTTTACAGCTTTGAAACAATGTCATCAATTCTTGAAGTATGATTATGCTTACACTTCCATCTTAGGATCTTTTATTGTTGCTTTTACTCCATACATACAGCTCAATGACGATGTTATAATTACAGTCAGAGATATAATTAGTGATTGTTCTGAACAAATAATTGCTAAATTCTTTTCAGATGGCTCTGCAGAAGAACTTTTGGCTTTAGCTAGAGCGAAAATGCCCCTGTCCTTAAAATCATTTATATCATTGGTTAGCATTAATGCAAATCTAGCTATTGAAGAATTAACAAGTTTAAAATCATACATGCAAATTTTTAAAGAAGATGACTTCTATTATAAATATAGATTAGATGATCAAAATCCAGATTTGGTTAGATTAACTCAAGATGTTGATATTTTACCACCTTATGAGTCAAACGGTGAAGTTTCATTACTATTGAAAGAAGGCACAATGGCTCAAATATTTCCTTCAAAATCTGCGAATAATGGTCAAGTTATTGCTGCATTCTTATACGAATACAACGGATGGTCTTTACTTGGTAGAATATTGAAAAATTTATCGAGACAATTGGGCGATGACACAGAAAAAATTGAATTGCTAATAGAAATATATAAGCTAGTTAATAAAGTCTTGAATGATTGTGATGAAACTTCAATTAGTAATGTTATGCTGGGTTTAAATGCTTTTATTGGAGAAAATGATATTGTCGATTTAACTTTCCGTTTATTAGACTCTGCTTTACAGATTAGAAATATCGATTTACTTGTGGTTCTAATTAGAGCACTTACTGCGTTAGCTGCAGGTGGTTACTCTTATAGAGTTTGGTCTTATCTTTATAAATCTCCTTTGGTTGGTGATAAAACAGCTAGTATGGCTACCAAAATATTGGGTACTGTGGAAATGGTTACTGGAAGCTACAATTTTACTTTGGCAATCTTAGATTTAGGAAGATTGTTATTGAATGATTCAGTTAAATTAGATTCTAAAGTTTCCCTAAAATTGAAATCAGAAGTTATCAATAGATTCGTTATTTTCTCTATTCAAGTGTTAGATGGATTTACACATTGGCAATATTTACTTGAATATCAGAGATCACAACTTGGTGCTACCGCAATTAGTATATTACAAAATATTTTATACTCATTATACAGTATTGATGAAGATGATAAACCAGAAAAGAAAGTTAGTAATGTTTTTGCCCTTGCTTCAAAGAGAATTACAGATACCTTTCTTGTTCCTGATATTCAGAATTCACGTTCCATTAAGAGTTTTACTTCCATTATAGATAGGTTCTCATCTGGTTTCACTGATTATATTTCTTCCGATTTATATGGTTATTGGCAAATTGAGTGGCTTAAATCTTCTTTCAAATTCATGACTACTGTTATCAATGTTCGTTCTCTATGCCAGGGTCCAGTCCCTTCTACTTTTGAAGTCTGTTTATACTCTAAAGCTCCACATATGGTTAACATATTTGCTACAAGATTGGCATTAAGACAGCAAGTAATTGATTTACTTTCAGCCATGGTAAATGCTAATTGGGAAACTGAACCACCTTCTTTATTGACTCATTTAGGTGAAACTCATACTAAGATCCTACTACGTTCTCTTTCAACTGATATTTCCAATGATTTTGAAGACTTCACCTTAAAAATTTCTCTATACGATTTCTTTTCTGCTGTTATGGAAGGTAAGCAAGAAGGTTTAGCAATAGTCTTCATTACTGGTAAAGAAATAAAGGATTATCTTTTATCTGAAAAGAATAAAGGAGTCACTACAAACTCAAGTTCACTACTGAAATTATTAAAGAACAATATTTCTAAGATCAGCTTATATCCAAATAATGTGACTTTACATCTTGTTGATGCTATTGCTCTAGCTTTCAATTCATGGACAACAGCAAAAGAAGAAGGTGATGACACTCAATTTATCAAGAAACTAGTTAACAAACTTGATGATTTTCCACAGACCCCTGATGTGCAGGATATTGATGAATCAAATTATGTTAAATATTGTTATGAGGTGAGACTTTTATCCAAAATTGCTGAAATTTTATCTCTTTATTTATTCGTCTCACAAAATGGTAAATGTAAAGATTTGATTATTGAACTGTTAAAATCTAAAAAATTCAACGATGCTTTACTATTCAAGTTCCAAATAATTGGTTATAGACCTTCTCTCCAAGAGGATGCCAGTAAGGCTTTCTCGAAAATCTCGCCAAGTTTTAAATTATCCCAATTTGTTAGATCATCAGTTTTTAAAACCAATAGATATGGTGTCGAATCTGAGTATGCTTTTAATATCATGGATGATTTGTTTGAAAATTTGCCAAGTTGGAACGATGTTAGAAAAATCATTATCTCTTCTAGTTCAAATAAACAATTTGCATCTGCTCAAATCACTACTGCTCAATCATTTGGAGCTTTGATAACTTGTTTGTGTCAAGTCAAAGGTGACGAAATAAATTCTTCAAGTTTGGAATTAGCATCGGGTTTGCTTAAGATAAATGATCAAGACGGTGCTCCAGGTGTTTTATTTGATGCTGTTTACAAAGGAAGAATTGAGTTGGCGTTTTTAATTACTCTTTCTTTTTCAAAGAAACAAAATACCAAGGTTGATGATAAGCTTCTATTTTCCATGATTACTTCTGCTTGTAGGTTATTATTAGCCAAGGAAATTGATCTTCCAACTGCGTTATGTAAAGTTGATGTTAATTATTATAAACCAGTTTTAAGAATATTACTATTAACTCTAAAGATGATTGATGATAACTCTATGCTTCTCGTTGAATATGGTGCTACATTTTCTGATATTTTCACTTTGTTCGTTGCACGTTCTTTAAAGATTCTGTTTGATTCAATTCAAGGTGAATGTATAGCTTATCCAAAAAGAGATTTCGGTAACAGTGACTTAGTTTCTAAGCAAATTGATGATATTTCATTATTAATAAATATTTTGAAAACTTTCTTGGGCTTGAATCTAACTAATGAAGTTGAATCTTCGATTGCATTATCATTAATTAAGGATGGTAGCTTTAGGTCAGTTGCTAACTTGTATTCATGCTCTCATTTGATTAAAGTTAATGGTGAAGAAATTTATGGAGATTTTTCTTTGACCGTCATATATGAACTTGTTAAGAATAAAGCCATAGCTGAGAAACTAATCATGAACGGTGTCTATGGCTGTTTATTAGATTCGGCTATATCTGTTAGAATTCAAAAAGGTGGAATTATTCCATTGTCTCCGACTAAATCTAAATTACATCATCTATGGGTTGATGGTATTCTCCCAATTACATTAACACTCCTCGGTCAGTTTGGAGAAAGAGTTTTACCTGATTCATGTTTATTTGTTACCGCTTTCGAGAGACAGATTGCATTTACCACTAACAGTTGGCTACAGAATAATACAGCCATTAGTACACCAACCGTTGAAGAAACTGTTCAAATTGTTATGTTGGCTAAGACCTTAAGCATATTAGGAGCATATGACTACATCAGAGAAACAAATGGTTTAAGTAGTGACAAAAAGGTTGTTTTAATTCCAGGGATGGATACTAAAGAAGAAAGAATGAATTTTGTTACTTCATTGAACTATCTTATTTCACATCCTAAATATTTGACGTCGAGAGTTTTCCCATCTGATTTAGAACAACAGAAGATTTTAGAAAGTCATGAAAAGAGCAAATTTATTGAGAGCTTGCTAGATGAAATTAAATTGTTAAAGGATTCTTTACTTGAATAGATGTCGTCGCTTTTTTGGTTTTCCTTTTATTTACCTTTTATGCCTAATTCTCTGTTATTTTATAATTCTGTGTATCTAGTGTATTTCTACCAAATTTAATTAGTTTTCTTCTTCTCTTAGTTACCATCTAATTAATAACTAGTAATACTCTAAATCGAAATTTGGTCGACCTTTAGACGCGCCGTCTTTATTTATTTCTTTGCGCGCACACGTCCACAATTGAAGCGCCAATTTCTACCCCTCATTTCTATTTAGTTGAAGAGGGAGAAACTGTTTTCCAGAAGAACCAATCGAACCAGGTGAACTTCATTCAGGAAAGCCTAAAATACAATCACGTTTATTCCAGAATCACACAAGATGAAGACTCCAGTTCCATATTCCCCAGAAAACGCAAAGCTCGTTGCATCTCTCTACAGAAGATCCTTAAGAACTGCTCATGATTGGATTAACAGACATGATTTCTACAGATCCAAAGCTGCTGAGATTAGACTTAGGTTCGAACAAAACAAAACTGTCTCAGACCCTGCTGAATTAAAGGTATGTAGCACAATTCATTTTTTTTGTTGAGAATTGTACTTGGAAATAATTAGATACAGTTCTCTCAAAATTGAAAAACTTTACTAACAGTTTGAAACTCTTTTTCTTGTTGTTATTTTAGGTGATTCTAGAAAAGACAGAAGCTATGCTAGAAAAGTTTAAACATCCAGATCCAATTATTCCACCGGCATACCCAGGTGGTACCAGTTATGATAGAAATGTCCCACCAAGATATCAACCACATCCATATCCATTCAGAAACACTATCTAGACCTAGTTTTTCTTTTACTTTTATGGTTCTTACACAGAAATTTATCAATTGATTAAACTTTTGTTGCCTTTGGTGGATCCAGGAGCTAGAATTGAGTCTCTACTGCATTAAAGCATTTTAGATAAAAGCAAGAGTTTACACTAAAACAATCCCATTTCTCACTCTATTTATTCTTATTCTTTCTTTGTTGGTTCCTATTTATTTATTTATTTATTTGTAGTTACAGCTTTTGTCTTTTTATGATTAATATTACGTCCTATATTATATGCATTGCCTATCAGTATCGTATGGTGATGGTTCCCCTCATCCAAGAAGCGCCGCACAGCGATCAGCTCAAAAGGCAAAGCAAACTACCAAGTCTAACTCAATAAACCATCTCTCTTCCTGAAAAGCATCCAATTCATTATCAAACACCACTAAAATAATCTGTTAATGGTTTCAATTGAAGAACTACCGTCCCAAGTGTCCAACCGTCTCCACTATCTGGCGGTAGATTTTGCAAACTGTAATTGAAGGCCCACCTCTACACTTTTTTGTCCCTTTTTTAGTGGTCATTAGCACAACTCTTCTTGAGTTTATACTAACATAGCGCTTGTCATTCATGCAGATGTGTTGTCATCTTTTAATACTGATAATGAAGTAATGACGAAAGAACATGATGATTATGATCCATACCTGGCTTGTTCTGTCTACAGCGATGCCCAATTTGCCAGAGATTACTTTGAGTTAGTATGTGATAAGAAACTGGTTGACTTAACTGAGAGATTTAACAGCTTCACAGTTTTTGTCTTTTATGGTATTATTGGTGTTGCAGCCTGCTTTATACTATTTTTTTTTATGTCATTGGTTAAGTCCTCTGATTATTCGCCACCTATAAAACCTGCTCATTTATTTGCAATGGAGTTTGAAGATGAACCCAATACAATTGAGATGTTAACATATGATCCTCTAGACAAAAGAGAGAGAAGAAGGGGCGTGGAAATACTGCGTAGCCAAAGCTTATTATACCGTATCTTGTATGGGCACCCAAAATTAAAGAACGAAAATCCTCATGAATGCGATTATGATGCTTTGATTGATTATTACCAAGATGAAGATAACAAATTGAACTATAATATGGATGAGGTTACAGGGGAATGGGTTAGAAATGATGTTCATGAATTTGAAAGAAAAGATGTTCAAAGAAAACTTACTTTTGACCCTATTAGTGCTTCTTCTCCAGATGATGATGTTTTCGATTCTCCGGTGATTGCAGAAATCAGCCCTAATTCACAAAGTACACCTTGTAACTTTGAAGAAGAGGAAGCTGGACATAGCGTTTATTCTGATCCTGGACTTAGTTCGCCAATTAATAACGATCAATCAAGTGTTGTTGTTGAAATTCCTTATGAAGAATATAATTATGATATTAAACGAGATACTTCTAAATTCACTGAATTATACTTAATAGGTAAAGAAATCAATTTAGAATCATATTTAAAATCCACGTATGATTTTAACGATGAAGTTATTAACGATTTAGAATTCAGTGAACTGACCTCGTTTGCTCTGGATAATCTATATGACGGCTCAAAACTAGACCTAGCTCAAATTAACAAGATGAGATCCATGTTAATGACTGAAGATAGTGATCTAATTTGCCTAAGCTTCATTGAAGAATATCACGTTGTTTGTAATGCTATTGAAAATTGCAATATTATCGAAGAACAGATTGGTTGGTTTAAATTTATTGTTGATTTATTTACTTATAGTCCTGAATCCTATGAATTTGATATGGATGCTTATATTTGTTTTGTGAATGTCATCATTAAATCCGTTTGTTCAGTTACTAATTTCCAGGTCTATTGTTGTGGTATTATTTGTCTCTATTATTTATTATCCTCCGTTCCGGCTGTTCAAATATTTGATAATTTTTGTTTAATGTTTGCAATTGAAAACGCGTCTGATTTTGAGCTCAATTTGAAGATGGAATTATTAAAACTTACAATTGCATCTGATTCTGAAGCTTTGACTTCTGATGTTGCCATTTTCAATCATGTTGCTTCAAAAGTTAAACCATTTTTATCGAGTTTATCTAAGTGTGTCAACCCAGATAACTCAAAGTTACAGGATTTAAGAAAAGTTTGGGATAGAATTAGTGAATCGTATGAAATAGAAAACGTTTCGCCAGTCAAAAGAGTCTATAGTAATAAATGGAATGATGGTCCTCAAAGAAAAGTTTCCTTGCGTTCTCGTGCTACGAATACTGCGAATGCTATGAAGATTGCTAAAACTAATTAAATTTGAGTCTGTTTGTTCTCAGTTTTGTTTTAATTTTGCTTGCTTATAGTTTCTGTATTTTATTTCTTTGTCGTTTGTTTGTTTATTATTTTGCTATTTGTCATTTATTATACTTTATTTAACCTTACTTTTGAGTTTTCATTAATATACTATATTCGGTGTAAAAAATATCAAATTCATTTCCCAATAATATAAGTGCACTCAGCAAACAAAGAAACGAAACCAGATAAAAATGTCATAGTATATAAAATTAAACTCAACTAAAAAATGGCCCAAAACAATACGAAGAGGTCATCACATACAAAAAGAATATAATAGTTCTAATCTATATACATACAAAAAAGGGTTTAATGTTGCTCAGGAAGATCTTGTAATTGGATTGAACGTTGATTGGTAGCTTCTTCCTCGCCCAATTGTTCAGCTTTTTTATTCAATTGAGATTCAGCCTTTTTGAATAAAATGGCCTGTTCTTCTTCAGACAGCTCATCCTTCTTCTTATTCTTAATATAATACATTGGATTTAGTTGTCTCAGAGTCAGATTCTTTAGGAATGGCAAATGTCCATGTTTTTCTTCATATAACATTAATAATAAGGTGGCAATCAACACTAACCAGTAGACATTATAACCAATAACTGAACCATATGTGCCAGTATTCTGCCAGCCCAACAAAGAATTAAAAACATCCCAACCATTATCAATCAATGGATTACAACAATTAACATGCCAAACTGTTTTTGAAATATCATAAGAACCAGGACCAGAACCATTTTCAGCAGCGTCACCACCCGTCTTTTGATTGTACGCATAATTCTCGAAGAACCAAATACCTCTTGAGAATAAGCCTGCTGCAATCAAGTATAAAATAGCAGTTGAAATACATAAGAAGATTTGTAAAGAGGTAGTCGAACCACCATAGTACATGAAAACACCAACCAAAACACCAGCAATAATACCACAAATGACAGGTAAGGGGAATGCTTTAGCCGAAGAACCGATACCCACACCACCAACGAAAACAACAGCTTCCATTCCTTCTCTAAGAGTAGTGATAAAAGGAAGGATGAACATAGAGTACTTTTGTAGTATATAGCTCATTTTAAACCTCTCGCTAGTCTTCTTAGGTGGGTCAATCAAGGCTTTAGCAATTTTAACCCTCCACTTTGCCTGCATTTTATTAATTCTTAACATTGCAATACCCATCAATGAAATCAAGACAGTTGCAATGATACAAAAGATACCTTCCCATAAATCCTCAGACTTAGACCAGATATCATTACCTAAGGAATAATAAGCACCAATGAAAGCACCGCCAATAACTAAACAAACCCCGATACCAGAGAAAGCACCCCACCAAATTTGTTTAACTAGCTTTTTATAAAGTATAGGCTGGTCTCCAATTGATTGTTTAACAAAGGCTAATAAAACAGCCATCACAATGACTGCTTCTAAGGCTTCTCTGAACACAACAAAGAAGATTTGAACATTGAAAATATTGGCCATCTTGAGGTTGCTGCTTTCAGTTTAAATATTCTGGGAACGAAATGGAAATGAGAAAAAAAAAACAAGTAGTTTAAAATTGAAAGATTTTGTGGCTTAAAGAACTTCAAAACGGAGAACGAGAGTTAAAGATGGAATTGATAGACGAGAAGGGGTCCTTTTTATATGAATTCTTGCATCAATAGTATAAATTAAAGTGAAATGAGTAAGAGAAAAAGGTAAACTCTAGTTGCAACAACTCGCAACAGGATCTGCGCAGAAGCACAGCCCGAATCCCGTGAGGCAATTTTAAGGTTGTCGTGAGGGGGTGTGTAATAGACGGACAAGTCTTGGTATGTTTACCATGCTTCCGTGCATAATTGAAAATAGTTGGAAAGTGTATTAGTACATATGGGTAACGCATGTATTCATTAGGAGAGTCTAGCATTCAATAACGTATGTGGAAGTGAACGTTTAAAATATATATTCCCTCGAGCTCTCACTAAACTTATAATTTAATTAAGGGTCCTGCATTTCAATGGTCCCTTTACTTAATTTTCCTGAAATTTAATCGGCAATGCTTAGTTGGCTTTAAACTCTCTCATTCCCAATAATTTAGCCGTTCATATTCCTTGGGGGAATTACTAATTGAGGCCCTAATGGGTTACTATAATGTGTTAAATTTACAGACTACACGGTCAAAGCATAATTTGCCAAAAGAAACTAATTTGATATTATTCCCAAAACATCAAAAAAGGGCGATAACTATCATGGTCCCAATATGATAGAAATCTAAAAGACAAAAAAAAAGTATAAAATATAATAATAAAAGAAAGAAAATTCCCAATTCTTTCAAAAAAATGAAGCAAGAGTAATAAAAGGTAGAATAAAAGAACAAGTTCGATAAGGAACAGAAAATACCTAGAAAGTAAAAACCTTCAGTCAGTGTGAAAAAGTAACGGAAAAAGAACATAAGAGATAAAAAAAGAAAACTAAAAAAGGTTAAGAGACTCTCTCTCCCTTGAAACTCTCATTCGACAAATGATAGCATATAAAATGCATCAAATGAAGAAGTAATAACCCAAAATTGTGTTCTTATAGATATGTGACATTTCCCAAAACAAAAATAAAAATAGATCATGTGTGATGATAATAAAAAAAAGAATAATTGAAACATTAAAAGTATTGAATAAAACAAAAATAGTGTGTGTATGGATCCCTTTAATAATTTCTCAAAAATAAAAACAGATAAATCATTGTTCCATTTGTCTCCTGGATAAGATGAAAGCAAACAAAAAAATAAACATTAAATACATTAATTAAAAGGCAGTTGCATTGCCAAAAAAGAAGGGTCAAAAGATTTAGTGTTGAGCAGCAGCGCTAGCAGGAGCTTCTGTTTCCAATTCTTCTGCCTTCTTATTTAATTGAGATTCTGCCTTCTTGAATAAAGCAGCTTGTTCAGTTTCAGATAATTCATATTGCTTCTTATTCTTCAAGTGATACATTGGGTTCAATTTTCTCATAGTAACATTCTTCATGAATGGTAAGTGACCAGTCTTTTCTTCGAATAACATTAATAAGATAACAACTATCATAAATAACCAGTAGACGTTGTAACTAATAACTGAACCATATGTGGCAGAGTTTTGCCAGCCTAATAAAGCGTTGAAAACATCCCAACCATTATCAATTTCAGGGTTACAACAGTTAACGTGCCAGACAGATTTTGAAATATCATAAGAACCTGGACCAGAACCATTTTCGGAAGCATCACCACCAGTCTTCTTGTTAAAAGTGTTAGTTTCAAAGTACCAGATACCTCTTGAGAACAAACCAGCAGCAATCAAATATAAGATAGCAGTTGAAATACATAAAAAGATTTGTAATGAAACAGCAGAACCACCATAGTACAAGAAAGTACCAACAGCAATACCGGCAATTAAACCACAGACAACAGGTAATGGATAAGATCTAGCAGAAGAACCAACACCAACACCACCAACGAAGACAACAGCTTCTAAACCTTCTCTTAAAGTAGTGATGAATGGTAAAATGAACATAGCGTATTTCTTCAATAAGTAAGAAATCTTCAATCTATCTTTCTTATTAGCAGGTGGATCAATCAAAGATTTAGCAATCTTAACTCTCCATTTGGCTTGCATCTTGTTAATTCTTAACATGGCTAAACCCATTAAAGAAATAACAACAGTGGCAATCATACAGAAAATACCTTCCCATAGATCTTCGGAGTTACCCCAAATATCATTATCTAAGGAATAGAAAGCACCAATGAAAGAACAACCGATAATTAAACAAATAAGAACACCAATAATAGCACCCCACCAAATTTGCTTGATTAAAGCTTTGTAAAGGTCGGGATGCTTCGAGCCAATACTTTGCTTGACGAAAGCAAGTAAAACAGAAACAACGATAACAGCTTCTAGTGTTTCTCTGAACACAACGAAGAAAATTTGAACGTTAAAGACGTTAGCCATTTTGAGACGACTTTGTAATTAAATGTAATTAAAATCTTTTCTTTTAAATAAAATGGAATATCAAATATGATGTAAAACAATAAAACACTTGGTAATATAACACAGAAGTGGAAATATATAGGTATGTGTTTAAGACGAAGGGGAGAGAGAGTCCTTGTTAATTTGATAAAGATGGTATTTAACGAAAAGTTTGTACACACAAAGAAGGAAAGACAAAGGATGTTCAGGGTACAAAACATCTGAAAGAAAAACGGGGGGATTGCAGTGACTTATATACATATTTCCACTTGGTGCATTAATTTAAATTTGTGGGAGAGATGGAGAGCCGATCACCATCGAGGGAGCGCTTAAACATAAGAATCAGGCTTTAGTGCCGAGTGCGTGGCGCGCGGCGTAGCGGCAGGGTACTTTAAAAAAGCTTGTTTTGAGGGCAACACGACCCGCTGGAGGTTGCTGGTCTGGAGTGAGCAAATTGATCGGTGGACTGGTATAAATACAGGTGTGTTTTCCCTCTTTTCATGCTGTAGACTGCTGAAAGGTCTTCTCAGACTCTTGAAGGTTATCCTCAGGTTTGGCTGTTTGCTCCCACTTTAAAAAAACAGAAAAGGACAGGGGAAATTGGGAATCCCCTTCGGACATTTCGCCAATAATTAGATGAAAATTTAATCAATTTAATCACGCCAGTCAACCCTGGACCGGCCCCGGCAATACATAAAATTGTCGAGCAGTCTGGGTTATTGGTTTCGAGACTTAAATACATAACATTCATTCCTACTATCTTGGGCTATAAGAGTCTATGGAATCGCTAGATACATACGTATTCATATGGACCATTTGGTGATAGTACGTCTATTTCCATAACATTTACACAAAGTGTACTTAATTTAAACACTTTTAATTGTTTTTTTTTTTTAATTTAAAAAACAAATATATATAAGATCGATCAGATAAAAAATTCCGTGCTGCAGCAAAGCCGCACGTCGTGTATGAGCCAATCCATATTGTTGATGTGCGGCAATTAAGTTAAGCTGCTATATCCTAAATCCATGTAAAATTTATTACGTAATTACTGTCGAGCGAGCCCATCCTGCTAGCTAGTACACTGGAGAGAGAGCTATATCTATAAGTGGATCACAATTGTTACAAATTCGTTAGAAAGTACTATCTCTCTGTATATCCAGGCACTTTTCTTCTTTCTTCTGCTTGCATACAGCTACTTTTCCATGAAGAATAACCTAAGTCCACTACTGCCACTGGGTATATGACCAAAAAAGCACTCCACCGGATTCAACCGTATTTACTGATGGGCAGCACATTTGTATTTCCATAATGTAGAGATCTTAATTGACTCCTCCAGTTTATATATGTACAGGGCAATATTAAGTGGCCTGGCAATATCCATGGGTCATGTTGACCATATAAAATTTCCTTTTAAAATTAATTCTTTCTGCTGTCGAGAAAACTGGAGACTTTAATGCAAGCGATCCGTTGCCAAACGGCCTAGTTTCTTTATTCTTCTTTTATTGATTTGATTGAATCTCGGAAAATATATCTTAATTAAATTGTAGACAATTCTACTTACATTATGCTACCTAGCATACCTACCACCTGAAATTATTAGATATTAATCCATATAGATCACCAATTAGCTAAATCTTATAATTGTAGCATTTAAAACTTATGACCGAGCATCTAATTAACCAACTAGCGTCTATAAATCCTTTTGATACCAAGCTCATAGATGTACGTACCATATGTAATTCTTCAAGCCCATATAAATTACAAGCAACGGGTTTATATTATGGCTACCCGTGTTTTCGTGGGCATTCCAATTTCAGGGTTCAATATATATGCGTTGTTCATGTCCTGTGAGATAGCTGCTTGAGGGTTTTTCAAACACCGTTAATTATCTAAGAGTCGGGTTGCTCGTTATTTGGAAAGGGAAGTGAATTAGGCCGACACCTGAGCGGGATAGTTTTCCTATACCCGGCGACCGCTAATTACCCTTACTGATCTGATTACGTAATAAATGGACTCTGATCGATCAGATAAAAATTTTATATTCCCGTGCGGCGTGTTGTTCTTCTACCATGCTTGCATGGCCATATATCAATAGCTATAGGCCCTATAACGAAACACTCTCAACAAGGCTTTCTAATTCCTTAAAGTTTCGATGCCTATGAAGTTTAGGTGAGAAGTTTATTAAAATATAAAAAGGAAAGAGCCAACAAAATGGAAAGAAATTATATCCACAAAAAAAAAAGGCAAAGCCAAATATGGCAGCAGCAGCAGCAAATTAAAAAAAAAAGAGAACCAATGAAAGATCTATAAAACTAATTCAAGATTTCCTCCTGAACCATAATTAACATACTGTGAACGGCTGAACAAAGCCTTTAAATTGTCAGGCAATAATCTGGATAATTCATTCATCAAATAGAAAAGCTTCTCAGGGTCCGGTTCATATTTAGTAGCAATGTAAATATCTAACAAATATTCCATACTTTCTCCATCCTCTATAGAATTAACTAAGCTTTTTCTCCAGCCCAAACCAAGTATTAAGGAACCTAGCCCGCAATGTATTAGTTTGTCTTCCAGTAAAATACCAAGAATTGAACTCCAACATTCTGAAACGTCATTCTCTGTGATTCTAATCTCAATTTTGCCTCCATTTTCCATTAATGGCTCGGATCTAATCTTACTTTTAACGCCATATTTCAAAACAGAAATTGAACAGGACACTCCACCTTTTGAACTGGGTCTAATTAAATATTTCTTACTATGATTTTGTAATTTATCAAGTTGTTCACTATTCCAAATCTTTTTCATTAAATTTGGTTTCCCATCATTCAGTTTGTTTTGGTACCAAATATTCCATATTGAACTTAATTCTCTGACTTTGTTATCCATCCAACAGAAACTTTCAAATTGGGTATTTGAAGTATTACCACCATATTTAGAGGCTATTGCAATAAAAGCCGGCTTAAGATTAACATTGTTGTTGTTATACATCTGAAAATTTAATGAGGATGCAGTCAAGTCTTTTGATGATTCTTTTAGATTTAACATGCTAAAACTGTAATTTGGAATTGGGTCTACCTCATTGTGATTTGGCATGTCTATTACTTCCTTAAACACATCATCCCCAGTACTTTCTATATCTTTTCTTTCTTCATTCTCTTTTATTTCACTTCTTTTTGAAAATAACTTAGTTAAGAAAAACCCAGATGAGTTAGTTGTTTTGATGCTAGTTGTATCATGGTTTTCCGAAGATGGATTTGTTGAAATGTTCACATTTTTATTTTCTCCTAATGATAAAGCACTCGTAACTTCTGTTTTCAAAGTTTCCCCATTAATAGCATCTTCACAATTGTTATCGTTATCATTGTATCTTATGTCTTCGGAAGTCTCATTATCTCTAGTTGTTGTTTTACTTGCACCCCAGTGAAACCAGCTTTTTACCTTTTCTCCAAGTCTCCTTCTGGAACTAACACTTGTGCAACTTATGGCATCAGCTTGGTCTTCAGTTTGATATGGAGTGTAATCATTTAATTTAACATTAAATAGCTTAGCTGTTTCAGCTATGGCTTTATTTATAGGACTTTCTTCTTGTAATAACAATGAATCATCCGCCCCCTCTAACACTCGAGAATCTGGCAAATCTGGCAAATCTGAGCTTTTCATTTGTGGTGGAATATTATTTGAATAATAGTTTAGAGAGTCATTCTGAGAGTCATCCCTTTTAAACTCAACTAAGTTTGTATCGGTGTTATGATCTAATGTAGCAGTCTCCTCCCCGTAAAGGTTATTGCCAAATAATGTAATCTCCTGTTGTTCTCTTGATTCTTGTAATGGTTTATTCATTGCCATTTCTCTACATGCTTCTCTGACAATTCTTAAATTGGGTAAATCACCATCATTATTAACTCTCTTAGTCTTGGTGAAATTGCTAAATCTGGGAGGTTGTTGTTGTAGTTTAGAGTCAAAGAGTTTGGAGGAGGAGTTCAACTTTATATCGGATAATCTAACAGTACCACTAAAAAAGTCTTTATCACTTGATTTCGGTAACTCGTCTCTAAATAAATTAGGTTCTTCATTTTCAAGACTTGAATTATCTTCAGGAGTATCATCTTCAGAGGTGCCGTAGACCGTTGTTGTTTTTGAATTTATATCTTCAGAATGTCTCATAAAAGGAGTAGTGGGTTGCCTTTCAGTAAATTTATCTCTTTCAAGTGCAGATGGTCTGGCTTTTAAGGGTGGAAGTGTTTTGAGTGGTTTGTTGGTGGAGTACCAGTAACTCATGATTTGTCTTGTTCTTCAAGGCTCTTCAGATATGTGAAAGAAGGGACCCTGACTGTAGATGGCTAGTGGATGTTAGATGGTTGTGTTTCATCTAGTGGTGATAGTGGAGTTACTCTGAATATGATTCGAAATTTGTAGAGATCAGTAAACTTACACTTTGAACAAACACAAACATATGTAAAGTGAACAAAATTCCCGAACAAAAGGGCGAGGAACCCAGGTTAACGCTGAACTAACAAGGGATGCTCTATTTCATTCCATGATTCGAACAAAAAGATTCAATAAACAAGATCATCATAATTAATCACTCTAATATGGAAAAAATCCAAAAGATACCGGTATATATCTTCTATAGCCCTTGAGTTTAAGACCTGATTCAAGTAGGGAGACTGGGATTAGTACGAACTTGGAGGCTGCATCGATTGAAGGGTTTCCTGAAGAAATGGGAAGCAAAGACTTAGGAATCTAGATTATTGTACTCTCTATAAACCTTGTAATTCTCGTTATGAGATATGCTTTATATAACTTCGGCTGAAACTAGTAGACATGTTCTTCCAATTTATTTGAAATTTAATCCTTCCCCTCTCCTCCCCCTCCAAAAGAGAACTTTACCAGATAATTCCAGCATAAACTAAAATCAGTGAATTAAAGAAACCTTTTCAAGACAAATTATAATTAAAATTATTTTAATTAGTAGAATTGAGATTGATTGGCTTGAAAATTGAATTACTAGAGAAATACAAAATTATTATGTAAGATATAATGTCATTAATATCTCTTTCAATGGATAAAGAAACATAGAGTAAAAACTTTAACAAAAGCCTGGCTAGCTCAATCGGTAGAGCGTGTGACTCTTAATCACAAGGTTGCGGGTTCAAGCCCCGCGTTGGGCTTTCTAAAATTAATTCTTTTTATATTTTTCAATATGAAGAATCTAAAATACTTCTCTCTTGTGTTTTGCAAAGTGGAGAGTAAGCTTAACTTAATAACGGAAACATACCTACATTATTTGGTGGATCAGAAGTACATAATATAACAGTTAGATAGAATGTGAGGTCAAAAATCTACTGACTCGAAGACTGCAATGAGCCATCACACAATATCTCATCAAAAGTAAGTACAACTTAGAGCTAAATTATTTTGAATAGCCATTTTAAACAGAACATCTAATTAAACATTAACATTAATAATAATATACAAAATAATAACAAATAAAAATAACGATAATATATAAAATAGAAAGATATGAAAAAAAGTTACGAAAAGACGTCTTCTTGATCAGCTTCTAATTCATTATTAGCTTCCATTTGGTTAAAACTTACAAAATGTAGTGGTCTGTGCAATTCATGATAGAAGGGCAATGGCTGATCTAGCTTTAAATAATACTCCATATCCTCAGACCAAGAATTCGAAATAAACGAATAGTTCCAAACATCAGTGTCCGGGACCATATAGAAACCCTTGAATCTATCGGTAAGCATAACCATGGTTGTTTTCCTGTAAGAAGGAGAATAATCAGCCAATCCAACCGAGGAGCCCAAGGCAGCAAGATTTTGAGTTGCCCAACGATACCCTTCTTTCGTGGCATTATACGAAGTTAAAGTGGCAGAACCCGGAGTAAACGAAACTGATAAAGCAGTAGACTTAGTATCCCAACTGAAATTAGTAACCATCTTTGTATGTGTTAAAAGCTCAGAAGATTCATTGGCCCCTTCTTCAATACCCGATGGAACTGTATGAATCCAGCCTAAAGGTTCTAAACCTTCAAGATATTTAGATTTAATTCCTTGTGAAGGAAATTCAACATGATGATTATCTCCAAGCTGTGGGAACATAACAATAGCTCTAACTTCTTTAACAGAATCATTATCTTCTGGTGACTTCCCATATAAGAAACCAGCAATTTGAGTTCTAGTATCACCACATTTAATGAATTTTGATAAAATATTTCTAGGAATCACATATGCATAGCAAGTAGTATCATCGCTCTCAGTAACATAAACATTCTTTGATCTCATATGAAGAGTACCAGCAGAAATAGCTCTATTTCTCCAATCAACCTTAGATTCAAATCTAGATTGTTCATGCGCAGTAGTAGTAACAGTAACAATTTCTTCACCATGAACATTAACAGTCTTAGTTTTAACAGCTGTCAATTGATTAGAAGTTGGGTCTTGTTTCTTGTTACCTTCTATTTCAGCAATCTTTTGTCTTCTAACTGAAGGTGCTCTAATATCTTGTCCCAAAATAATATCTCTAATTTCATTCTGAGTTAAAGAATTAATGTTAACGTTATACTTCTTAGAATAATCACTTAACACAAGATCTGCTAGTTGAGCTTCCACGTTTTTCCATTGTTCATTAGTGAAAGACGGCCATAAATGATGATCCTTTGTTTTAATTGAACTGTCTGGATGTAAGATCAGGTTGACCTTTTCACTATTGACATTTAAAGCACGCATTAACAAAATCAATCTGTTAAAACAAACATAAGGAGAGCAACCATTTCTCATCCAATCATCATAAATGTTAAACAAAACCATTTGAGGTTCCTTAGCAGTGTTAACAATATCTAAAAGTTTATCAATTTTTAGAGCTGCACCAAATGGCAAATGCAATTCGGTAGGTCTAATAGAAATATTTGGAAAATCAAGCATATGAACTTCTAGTGGATCCAAAATACCCTTTCTAGTAATAATAATTTGTTTAGGCTGTTCTTCTTTTGGTAATGATCTGATAAGAGCAGCGACTTCTTCAGCAGATTTCCATTTTGATAATTGGGTTCTACGTTTTTGACCTTGGAACACAGACGTATGAATGATTTTGAGGAACAATTGACCAGTTTTTGGATTCAACATAAATAAAGCACCATTTAGAACTTTAACTGCGGTATTACCTTCAAAAGTACTATGAGAAACAACTCTGTAGACATTAACATCATCAACAAATAATTTATTATCATCATTAAACAACTCACTATAGTTACTAGAACTCAAGAAAGCCTCTTGAGGCTGTGCTTGATATAACTGAAGACCCTTTCTAATTCTTTCTCTTAGAACATATAGAGCTGGATTAGCTTTCATGATTGTACGCATAGCATTCTGCACCAATTCCTTTAAACCAGGGAACCAGTTACCATAAGCATCATACATGTTATAAGCCAAATCAATAGCAATAATTACACCCGTTTCAGAAGGATACATATTTGTACTATCTGTGGTATAATCTAAAAACTTGGCTCTTGCGTAACGTGAAATATCATGGGAATCATAATCACCATATCTTAATTGAATATCTAACCAGAACTTACCACTTTTCACGACATTGAAAGTATCATTGGAATCAAATAATAAAGAAGGTCTTGAGCAGTTCCACTGAACAGAGCTAGTTAGTAAAATATCAGCAGTGGAGGAATTCATTTTGTAAGATTTACGTGGATGAATTGGCAATTTTTCAACACCATCAATTTGAAGCTCATCAAGATAACTATCCAAAACTTGACAAATATCAACAACCAAACTTTCATGAATCTTTTGCCATAAATGAGCTCTGAAGATTTGAATTAAAGAAATTTTCAAAGTTGGAATTTTACCATGTAAGAAAATACCAGTTAAATCAAGTTGAACTAAGAAACCTACATAAACATTAGCTCTGTTAATAGTTGGAGACCACCAAAGCGTGAAACGTCTATTAGGAATTTGAGATAAACCAGATCTTTGAGCATTAGTTAACTTCTTGAACTTTAGTGTGTCTTCAAAACCAGAAGCCTTTTCCCAGAACAAACCTTCCCAAGATTCGAAACCAGTACCTTTAAATAAAGTATGTTCCAAAATTGTTTCAATACCACCCAAAGCTTGAATAACATCAGTTCTATAAGCATTAAGATTCCACAATTTACCATCATGACGATCTGAAATCCACCAGAAAGGGCTATTACGAGAAATTGAATATTGCTTGAATTCTTTTCTGATTCTGTAACCTTTATCAATAGCTAATGTTTGTCTATCCTTTTGGAACAATGTACTAATCCTTGGTAAACCTCTATCCCAACTGTCTTCAAGATCTTCATATGCCAATCTACGTCTCTGCTGTTCAGCTTCAGTCCTCTTAATAGCAAATTCAGACCAAACTCTTTGAGAATCAATAAATTCATTTTCCCAGGTTGTAATATATCTAAATATAGTCGGAATTAATCTATCATCATCATGAGACATACCAGAACGGAAATGAGAAACACCAGTATCCGTTTGTCTTGACCATCTTAAATCAGAAGCAGGAATTAAAATATGAGAAGCACTCAACATACCTAAACCACCTAATTCTTTTGGAGTATAAAACACAGCAGGTGGAAATCTGGAAGGCATTTTAGAGTTTAAACCAAGCTTAACACGAGTTTGAATTTTAGTTTCAGCCTTAACTAATACATCAAGTAAGGCAATTGTACCAACTGTAGCTTCCCTATAATAGGCAAACAAAGATAACAAAGCAGTATTCCATTTACTAGCAATCTTAGTGAATGTCGTTGATCCAGACGACATCAAAATTTGTCTAATACGATTTTCAAATTTTTGAACATCTTCTTCAGTCACTTGTAGAAAAGCTTTCGCTGTAACCTCTTTAGTATTCTCATCAATTAAATCCCAGACACCTTCCTTGGATGATGAATCTTCATTCATTCTAATCTTTGGTAAAATACGAACTTCAAAACCACTCATAGTAAATAACAAATTTGGGTTATCTTTAGAATAGACAGATGCCAAAGTATCTTCCCAATCGATGGAAACAATTGACCTTGGAACACGTCCTTGAATCTCCCAGAAAGTTGCTCTTCCTAAGTGAACATCATGTCTCATTAACTTCATTCTAGAATCACGTGGCCAGCATCTACGATTATTATAACCAACAATATATTCAAAGTTAGGATCAGGATTTTCAGATAGGAATTCTTGAATTAATTCTTCGGATTCAGTTTCAGTAAATCTGAAAAATATATGAATCTTATCGATATAACGAGAATAAAGTCTAATTGGTGAGCCACATTGAGTTTCAACATCAGGGAATTCCAAGAAATCAGATGGATTGGATGGAGAGCCAGCTAACTGGGAAGCTCTTTCAAGACCTAAAATCAACAAATCAACAAGCAATCCATAATATTGATAGACAAATGAAGAAAACTGAAGTCCTCTAATCATACCATATTGATTAATGTGGTGCATGTCTTTATAATTAAGAGCAACATTATTCTTATTCGTAATATAATCAGCAATATTTGAATCAGTAACTAATTTAAGTAGAGCATTTAATAAAGTCAAATCAACTTTATCAGATAGTTTATTAATTGTAGTTTGGAGCATAACATTACATTGACCTTCATTAATATCCCAGACATTATGTAAATTAGTTAAACCTTGACACCATTTATAAACAAGTAAAGGTGGAATTTCAGAATCACTTGGTTTAACCCAATTTGGAAATAGACCCCTTTTATCGGCTTCATACCAAAGGTACTGATCTAAATAAGCATCAACTATCTTTTCAATGGGTTCCACATCATAAACTGGTACGATATGGCTATAATGATCCATCATTTCAATACTAACTTCATTAAACTTTCTTTGGGTTAACATTGTCCTTTTAATATTGGCTAAAAATTCATGTGGATTGTCATACGCTTGTTCAATTAGTGCCAACTCTTGCCTTTCAGATGAATTCAATCTTCCTTTTGCCTGATAAGTTTCTTTTAAATTTTCTAACGCCAAGATCAACACTTTTGTATCATGCTTATAATTCGTTGGAGGGAAGGGAATAGGAATAAATCTTCTAGATTCTAACCAGTTCAACATTGTGTTATACATTGCAACACCTTCTTGGGTAGACACATAAGGACCTTCTTTTTGATAGGCTTGTTGTCGTTCTTGTTCATTCTTAATCCATAATCTAGTAAGTCTACCTAAATTTTTCTTAGCAACAGATTTATCGACAGTAGCACCTCTCTTAATACGCTCTCTATTATAATGAGCAACTGAAATCCAACCATCAGCTTTAGCTTTAACATATCTTTCAATGATTCTTTCAATTGGTTCAGGTAAGCCAGGAACCTTCCAAGGAACATTAGCTTTCCAACATCTCCAAGCTTCACTTAAATGTTGTAAAATAGCTTTGGACTTATTCTGTTTAATACCTTCAGGAATCATATCTAAAATATCATTCATAACAGAAGCTCTTAATTCTAAGTCGTAATAAGAATCAACTCTTTGCTTAGTAATCGTTTTCGCAACTTCTTTGGACTGTCTACCCTCAAATTGACGAGCCAATAAATTACCTAACCATCTTTCTAATAATGGAATAATACCCCTCATAAAGAAAATCCAAACTCTCCATGCAGGCTGCCAGAAACCACATCCTGGACCTTTACCAATCAGAGTATTAAATCTATAATAAACAACATGCTTCAAATCTTTACATGCTCTAACTTGATGCATAACTTTATACTTATATCTATAAATACCAGTCAATTGTCCCAAATGATTTAAAGCATAATAAACACCATCTGCTAGTTGAAAAGCATCGACATTACCGAGTCTATATTGAACATGAGCATCAACAATTAATTTAATGACCCTCAAAATTTCTCTGATTAAATGAAAAGCGTTACCAAATCTAGACTTCTTTCTTTCTTTTGTGGTTAATGTTTTGGTTGGTTTCAAATTGAAATTATAATCTAGATGCAAATAAGTTAGACCTTTTCTATGAATCAATAAATTCAACATATTATAACCTTGATTGCAAACCTGAAGACCAGCCTCCACCCAATCTATTGTTGTTTGTTGAAAATACTTAGTATTCTTTAGTGATTTAAGTAAGCTAACTTTTCTCTGACTTGAAGGATGCTCTTTTCTGAGTTCATTAGCAACACTGGTTTTTAGCAATTTTTGATATGAAACTCTAACTTTAACGGGATAGTCTCTCGACGAATGTTGTGAATACCAACTTTTGACCAACGGAACATCTTCAGCACGAACCATTCTTCCACTACGACGATTGAATGGAAATGGAGCCCACAATAGTTCAATAGCAGGGTATGAATCTTCTGGTTGTAGTTCTTCATTTACAAGCATAGGGGCCAATTCTAAAGTATTAAGCTCTTCTTCTTCTTCTAATAGTTCACCAGTTTTTTCATCAAAATCCATTTCTTGATACACATTGCTGATTTTACTTTTTGGCCTAATCGCATTGAATTGTGGATCGAAATTAAAAACAGGGGCATCAGGATCTTCATTCTTAATAAATAACACGCTTGGTTCATGATACCACGACAATTTAACTGATCTAGAAATAGAATTATACAAAAATGGGAAAGCAACCCTATATTCTGTTCTAACTGGTGTTCTGAAAATTATTCTATCCAATGAATTAAATTCACTAAAATCTTCATCCTCTGGATTAATATCTTTATAGAGTGGCTCAAACTTTGGCCCCCCTGGCAACGAAACATTTAATGCTTTAGCTGTGAAAAATGATTCTTTGTCAAATAAATAGTAATAATTAGGATCAATGACATCATTCAATAAAGGAGTAGCCAATCTATGTAAGGCTGAAATAATATCTAGGGATAAATTCCACTTCTTGTACGATTCACCATTGACAAAATTTAAGTTTTCAAGAAGAGGTTTCGAATCATAAAACCATTCTGCGATAGAGGAGTCTTCCAAATCATCTAATTCCAATTGAATGGGGTCCAAAGGCTCAAGATCTTCAATTTGTTCAGAATAATTAAGTGGAGGTTCTTCATCATCAAATGGAGGAAATCTCATTCTTTTAAAATGTCTTCTATCTCTTTTTTCTCTTCTCATTTGAATCCACATTGTTGCCCATTGAGCAGTATAAACAGGTTCAATAACTCTTGGAATTTCATTAACAAAGGTTATTGCACCGGTCATATGATATAGAACTTTTACTTCTTTGGTCTGCTCCCATGGTTGAGGCATTGATTCTAATAACTTTAGAATGGCATGGGGCATATATTTCAAAGATCCCAAAATCGATCTTTTTTCTTGAGAAAATTTCTTAGAAGACAAATCACCTTGATCACTGATAATCTTACGTAGATGTTCAGGAGGCATTTCAATTTTAGCTGAATGAACAAATGTGCCTTTTTGAATTTTACTTTCAGTGTATCTTTTCTTCTGCAGTCGAAGCCATTGTTGTGCTCTAGCTTGCAATTCTTTATCATTGATTAGAGGTTGATGTTTAGGCTTCATTCCGGGAGGTGGTGGAGGAGGGAGTCTACCATTGTTTGAAGACTTTAGTCCTGGAGGAGGAGGAGGTAGGCTTTGTGATTTCAAGCCTGGGGGAAGAGGAGGAGGTGGATGTTGATTCTTTGATGATCTGTGTAAACCTGGAGGTGGAGGTGGAGGAGGTAAACGTGTAGTAGATTTTCCATTTGTACCATTCTTTTGCTTTTTGCTAGGCGGCTCTCCATTTACCGTTTTTGAGGATGAAGGTAGAGGTGGGGGATGTTTTGGAGGCATATTGAAATATATCTAGAGTAGGAAGTTAGTATATTTTCTATCTATAAGGCAAAAAATAAGTTTGTAACTAGTGATGGGAAAACGGACATACCTCTTATTCAAAAGTACCCAATTGAAATAAATAGAACAGCTGATATACTATATTATCTAGCAATGCAATGAAACTAGTATTAGAATACAGAAGGAGAAAGAAAAGGAAAACAAGAACAGGAAGGGAAAGGGAAAAGCTACACAGAAATAATAAACAACGGCGACACACAAATTTTATTTCGCTTGGTGGCTCGTTAAAAGCGCCGCGAATCAGCCACAACATTACTTGGTATTCAACTGCATTCTAGCTTCTCTAGCAATCGTTCTTGCTTCTTCTATTTCATGGGAAGTACCATGAGTTAATTCAACGGCATAGTTATATGCCTGTTGATAGTTACCACATTCAATTTCGTATTTAGCCAACCATAATCTGGCCTTGACAGTTTCGTCAGTGACTCCTTCATTGATTTCCTCATCCAAACAAAGCTTCATGTACAATGAGGTAGTTTTGATATCACCAATAGCTTGATGTAGATTAGCTAATTTAAATAGTATTATAGGGTCGGTTTCATTGGAAACGCTTAATGCTTTTTTGTATGCTTTAATTGAGTCTTCGTGTTCGTTCAGTTTTTCACAACAGTTGCCAACAGCTTGCCACATACGCTTGTCTGCTGGCTTTAAAGCACATGCTCGTTGATAATAATACAACGAATATAAATGCATATCCAGAACTTCATAAGCTTGCCCTAAACCATACCAGGCTCTAAAATCTTTATTATTTGTATCAACTGCTCTTCTATAACTTTCAATTGCAGCATGAGAGTTCTTTAATTCAACAAATTCATGACCCATTAAAGTCCAAGCACTCAAACAATTTCTATTCAAGGCTAAAGCTCTTTTATAATACATGATTGCCTTTTGATGGTCAAATTTCAATGAATAATAATTAGCAATAATACAGCAAGTTTCTGGTCTAAACGAATCTATTTGAGACGCAAATTGGGCTAAAAATGCTAGTTTTGATCTCTTTTCCATGACATATAAAATATTGGAGTAAGTATCCATATCATCTAATCTTAAAGGATCATTCACCAAGACATCATCAAAGATATTCTCCGCTGTAATATAATCTAAGGCATTATATGATATCAGTGCTTTTTGAATTTTCAAGAAACTAAAATTAGGAAATATTCTAAGTAGTTCTTCTAAATCATCATAGAGCTCACCAGATCTTTGAAAGAATTCTTGATACACTGTAATCTTAAAGAAAAGTAACATAAGTCCATACAATTTGTTATCCATAAATTTAGAATTCTTCACAAATTTAGCTATTATACTAATAGCTTCACCAAAACTTGAGAGAGAGGCAATTAAATCAGACCAACATGACCAATTAAAAGGGTATATAGTTAGGGATTGATAAAACAATTCTTGTGCGGTACTAGTTTGGTTGGATTTAAGAGCAACAAGTCCATTCAAATATAATAAGAAAGGGTCTTGTAATTTCGCAGGCAGTGACTCCTTGTACTGATCTAGTTCTTGGAGAATAGTAGTTAATTTTGAGTTTTTCGATTTAGCATCTTGTTGACCTAAAACACCACCTTCGTCAGTCTTTTTCTTTTCTCCACTCAGATACATTGCATACAATTTTAAAAAGATGGCCTTTGGACTCAAAGTTTCTTTCAACACATGAACACATCTATCAAATTCTTTGCAATTGAAGTACGATGTAGCTAGTAGGATCTTGTCTTGTTCTGTGAATTCCAACATCTCTGTTTGCTGGCTCTTTTCTGGCAAATAAGATAACTTTGAATTTGGCTGTCTCTGTATTTGATGGAATATAGCAATGTTTTGCTCGTTTGATAAAGGTTGTAACCCATTCAAAGCTTCAGAAGACCATCTGCATCCCTGGTAGAGATTCAACTCTTGCAGAACTTTCACACTCTCACGCAAGGCAATCATGAGTTCAGCATGCTGGTCGAAGGACATCTTGGTTAGGCGTCAATAACTGTGAAAATAGTAAGTGCCGGAGTGGTAATGTAAACAGTGTAAACACAGGTTGATTTGACCCAGTTCAACAGTACGAACGCGATTTGTTTGAAGGTCGAAATCAGATCAAAAACCCAAATTCTCAACTGAAGTTAGAAACCTGTGGAAACACACTAAAAAAAGACAGCTCATTCACCCAATTGCTTCCACACACCATGTCAGCTGCTATGCCAATCAAGGACTACAGCGTGGAGATATATGGTATCCATGCTGTCACTGATAACAAGACCCAGTTCAATTTGATGTTCGACGTGTCCAAATACTTCCCAAGGGGCACAAGACTATCTAGCCTCCCTATCACCAATAATCTTTCTTCTGTTATTTGTTTAGTTCAACCTAATGCTCCTTCCGTAGTTTATATCAACAAAGAACGTCAAGCACTTTGGCTAGAAAAAGATCATCACATTTATCCTACAATTACAATCTTATCTATGAAACAGGATTTGTTCCAGCCAAAGGTTCAACTGCCCCTCTGCTTAAACGACCTACCAACGATTTTTACTGAGATTAAAAAGAAAAATTATAAGTTTTACAACATTATACCAAAAGAATCCAATACGATGTTATATCAATATGATGTTGTGGCAGTTGCTGATATCATGGATTCAGAACATATTATTGGAGTTGGGCATTGTACTTCTGAAGCTAAATCAATTGACGGTTTACCAGGTTTAATGAAAATTGAAGTTGAATTGGTTCATATAAAAGGTGATTTTATTGAGATTATAGAAAAGATGACTACTGAAGACATTCAAACTATATCAAAAACAAAGCTTTTAATGAAACATCATGTATTAAAAAGACAGTCTGATAACTCAATTAAAATGGGTATTTCAGAAGCCAGAATCCCAAATTTTGGCAATAATGAAAACAAGTCAACTAAAGATGAATCTTCTAATATAGGTAAGACGAGTACTGGAAAAACTTTCACATTTTCTAAAGATGAAGGTAAACTTGAACAACAATCTATTACTGCTACCTCAAGTGGGCTCTCCACCCCTAACATTGAACCAACCCAGTCCCCATCCCCAATTCCAGTCCCTAGCTTTAGTTTTGCCTCACCTTCAAGCTCTTTTAAAGCAAAAGAAGTTCCGGTTGATAGAGTTTCAATTTCTTCGCCAACTCCAACATTGAAGTCCGAAACTGAGTCCTCCACTACTAAAGATGAATTTACCCCTTCAAAGCCTGTACCTCCTTTCCAGTTCGGTCCTGCTCCATCCAGTTCTAATGATAGCACTAATAATGCTAACAAGGAAGGCTCTATATCTTCAAAGGAAATAGAACTTAACGATAACAAATCAAAGTCAGAAAGTCCTTTTGGTTCTCTTCCTGATCCTACTAGCAAGAAAGTCAGCCCTACTAGTTTATTTGATTTTAACACTGAATTAACCCCACCTAAATCTGGCTTTAATCTGGTTGAAGCAAAAATAGAAGGTTCAGGTTTCCCATTTAGTTCTAAAAAATCTGGTTCAGATACTGGCTCTCCAAATGACAAACCTAATTCATTTGGTATCTTCAATCTGAAAGATAAGTCAACAACTGCCCCTCCATTTTCGTTTAGTGCATCTGACAATAAGGAGGGTACATCCCTTAAAGCAAAACCATCATTTACCTTTGATTCCTCCATTTCAAAGGATGCAA
Organism: Ambrosiozyma philentoma; assembly: GCA_003707675.3. Classification (NCBI taxonomy): domain Eukaryota; kingdom Fungi; phylum Ascomycota; class Pichiomycetes; order Pichiales; family Pichiaceae; genus Ambrosiozyma; species Ambrosiozyma philentoma. The sequence continues at coordinate 502,764 of PPKZ03000002.1, forward strand.
ATACAAGTACAAATACAACTCCAAAAAGCATAAACATAAATAAACCATTCACTTTCAGCAGTTCATCTGAAAAATCCACTTCATCAGGTTTCAAATTTGGTTCCTCCAGTAAAGATGCTCCCAACAAAACAAAGCCGGCCTTTAGTTTTGGGAATTCTAGATCAGATAATACAACTAACGAAAAAACTGGAGGAGCTACTTCTTTTTTTAGTTTCAAAAAGAATGAAAAGACAAGCAGTGCTACAAATTCGCCAACCCCTGCATTTTCATTTGGTAATCCTCCTTCTAGTCATGGCTCTTCAAATAGTACACCCAAACCCACGGAAGCTAGACCTGCTTTCAGTTTTGGTTCACCATCTAAGAAAGTGGATGATTCACTCATCAGCAATTCAGTAGTTGTTGTTGGGAGCTCTACAGATGCGACTGCCAACAAGCCAGCTTTTACTTTTGGCCCACCAATTAAGAAAATTGAATCAAGAGACGATGATGATGCAATTTCAATCAAGAGTAAAAAACGTGGTGGTGGTGAGATCTGACGAGAAATGTATATTAGGATTCTGACATTCTAAATAAAGCTTTCCTTCATTTTCATTTCATTTTATTTTTATTTTTTAACGTTCTAACTTCAGTAATTATGACTTTTTCTTACATTTGCTTTTACTCGGTGCTTTTTCGGTGCTTTTTATAACTCATGGATTCGGTTACGTGTTTTTTTGTCTTACCCTTGCATTTTTATAGCTCTTTTATAGTTCATTAGTATACTCTTGTATAGCGATACAGCAATTCATAGTTTTAAGGAATAGTATATTCGAAACAAAAACAGGCATAAATAAAAAGAAGCATTCATGTTAGGCAAATAACATCTTGAATGAGTTAATACACAGTATAAAACAAAGAGGTAACACAAATTAACGAAAGCATCAATTACAACAGAAAAAAAGCATAATATAAAACATCAAAATAAGACATAATCAAAAAACGGAAAGAAACATGTAACGTGAGCCTAAAAAAAAAAGATAAATGAAAAGGTGTTCAATTATTTTTTGTAGCAGTTGGAACAGTAGAAGCAAAGGATGCTTTATTGAAAACGTTCTTCACCCCAATCTTGAATTTAACCCAAACTTGTTTAACAACTGGAGGAAAAGCAGCATTTGAGAATAGAGCATCTAATTGAACTTCCAATTTTAAGAACACAGTTCTAGTGAAAATAGATTTGTCGTATCTTAATTTAAGGAAGAAACCATAAATAATAGCAGCCATAGTGTAACCTTTAAATAACAGTAAAGCTTTACTTAAGATGGCGATAAAAGTGGCAAGTTCAAGCCAAGCCGCTAAGTACATTGATTTGTCATTGTAAGTCTTGATAAAATGTTTCATCTTAGCAGAATAAGACTGAGCACCAGTAGATGGCATAATAGGTAATAACTTAGTACTTAAGTAGTTGATAACGTGGAAAAATGAGAATAGCAGGAAGGGGGTCAATGAGATGGCAACATGAGGCAGGAAAGTCAAGAAAGCAATGGCAATAAGCAAGTATTGAACATTGTCATCCATAATCAATTTAAAAGGCTCAACAGAACTATTTTTATAAGTTTCAAACACGATGATACCAAATGATTCAACGATTGAAGCGTAGGCAACGCTGTAAGAAGTGTGATGGATGATTTTACCCGTTCTACCCTTTCTGAAGTAGGTCCAAAAGTAGACAGATGCTGCGATAAGAGTAAATAGGTGACCTAAGAACCAGACGAATTGCATTGATTTAATTATAGGGACGATTTGCTCTTTAAAGGTCTTCTGAGTAGGAACAGAGGAAGAAGAGGTAGTGGCAGACTCTTCTGACTGGGTATTTTGAGATGGTTGGGACATGGCTGGTGGATTAGTTCTCTGATCCATTTCACTTGTATTTTGTACCGTATCAATTGACAGTCAGCCTAACCTAAAGAGGCTCTTCCTGAATCTTCTCCAGTTAGATCAGGCCCAAATTACCAATCCGCAAAAGAGCCAAAACACCACCTGCCTGTTCCGCTGCGGCGCGGCGCCAAATTTTCTTTTCTTTCCATTTTTTTTATTTTGTTTTTCACATCTTTACACTTAGCTCGTCCCTATGCTAAAGAGAGGTTAGAAACAACAAATCTGAAATATAAATCCCCTACAATGAAGCAAAAGAGAGCAAAGTCATATAGAAAGCAAATGCATGTCTACCAGACCACATTTAAATTTAAAACACCTATTCAATGCGTGGTAGACTCTGAAATTATTTTACATGCTGAAAAAACTAAGTTTGATTTAATTAAAGGTATCAACAGAACTATTCAAGTGGAACCTAAACTTTTTATTACTCAATGTTGTATCAATCACTTATATGAAACTAAAAACCAGCCTGCAATTGAGATTGCTAAATTAATGGAAAAGAGAAGATGTGGCCATAAAGATACATTATCTTCTCATGACTGTATAAAGGCAATCACTTGTATCGATGGTGAAAATAAACATAGGTATTTAGTTGTTAGTCAAGATGAAAAATTAAGAAAATTCTTAAGAAAGATGCCCGGTGTCCCATTAGTTTACATGAATAGATCAGTGATGATCATGGAACCTTTATCAGTTGCATCTACAAAAGTTGTTAAAATGATAGAACAAGGTAAACTTACGGGAGGATTGAATGACCCAAATGCTGGTAGAAGTGTATCAAAGGATGATGAGGAAGAAGATGAAGATATTGACACCAAGGAACCTTCAAAGAAAAGGAAAAAAGGTCCTAAGGGTCCTAACCCATTAAGTATCAAGAAAAAGAAGACATCTTCCACATTACAAGCTACTACGAAACAAGAAAATGATGAAAGCACTAGCAAAAAGAAGAGAAAGAGATTTCATAAAAAGAAAGGTACAGATGAAAGTTCCAAAGAGGGTGCTGCTGATGAAATCACTGAGGGAGAAGAACCTTCAAAACCTGAAGAAGCCACTGAAAAGAACGACGAATAAACTAAAACTATATTTTACACGATGCACATCGTAGGGGTAGATGTTTTTTTTTGTATTTTTAATTTAATAGATAATTTATATGTATCATAATTAAATGATACCAGTGTATTGCAATTATATAGTACAGAAGGGAAATATATGTAATGCGTGAGTAGTATACATTGACCAGAATTAATCTTGAGAGATATAAAGGACATTATTACCTCTTAAAAACACTTCACTATAAGTTTTAACTTCAACATCACCAGCAATTTCTTTAGCATTTTCTAAAACAACGTTCATATAGCCATCGATTGAAGACAACACTCCACGGTATTCTGTTGTGTGAGTTAATTTAACTGTTACTGGTCTGTGTAAGATATCTGATAAAAATGTAGATGTAGAAGATGGAGCAACTTTCTGTTCTTCTGCCTTAGTTTGTTGTTCGGACATTGTATGAATATGTATGAATGATTTGGTACTGTCAAGGCCAAGATTAAATAGGTAAGTAGTACTGTTGAAGTTTGTTGAAATTCAATTTGATTTTTTGAGGTGTGCGAACGTTAAAAAAGTTCAAAAGTTAAATCACTGTTAGTTGAGAGATACCTTAACCGAGTCCTTTATAAACAATCACAGACACAACACCTATCTTTTAAGATGATTGGAATTACTTCAGGATTAATCAGATCTGTCAGATCACGACATGGAACTCTTTATGTAATGAGATTTCAGTCCAGCACACTTGCAAACGACACACCAAAACATTCAAGACCTCCTCCAAAGTTCATCAATAAGAAACCAGATACTAAATTATTGAACTCCAGACTTAAAGAAAAACAAGACATTCGTAAAGAACGTAATAAGCTTGCGTTGTCATCTTTAAAGGACATTATGTCAATTTTCAACCCAAATGCTGACACAGATGACTTCGATTTAGATAATTTTGACACTACCCCATACTACGAAAACCCTTCCTTATTTCATGATTTACCCTTCTATAAACAGCAGTTTATAATTGATGAATTAAATGAAAAACTGAAGAGAAAATGGACTGGAATGACTAAAGACATGAAGAGATTTTCAGTTTGGCTAGCCTATAGTTCCTATGGTCCAAGAGAAGGTTTCCCAAACCTATATGATTATTATACATCATCAGCAACTTCAACAACTGTTCCAGTTTTAACGCCTTCATCTTTAAGTGTAGAGCAGAAAACCCATAACACTCCAAATACCAATTTTTCAAGTTTTATAGATAAAACTATTTCAGAGCATAAAGAAGCAGCTACACCTCAACCATTCAAAAAAGAATCCAAAAGCCAAGCTCCCATTGATTTACCATTCATAATTCCATCAATTGTCGCAAGCTTAAATCCTACTCCAAAAACTCCAATTCATAAAATTCCAACAAGAGATCCCAGATCATTTGGTGCTTTACGTATGCAACAATATAGGAATGACCGTAGAATGAATCCATATAACAGAATAGTTATTTTAATATTAGTTTTCCTGACTGTTTTAAACTTCAAAAAGGATCGTAAAGTTAATAACACTGGTATTGTTCCCGAATATCCTTGGGAACAAGAAAAAAGAGAAGAGCAAGAAAAGTTAGAACGTGAATTATTAAGTGAAAAATTGAAGAAAGAAGTTTTAATACAATTAAAAGAAAATAATGAAGCAAAGAAAAATGACAGAAAATGGTATTACTTGTATTTATGGTGACTACATATCTTTATAAATTAGATTAAAAGTGCTTGTATATATTTAATTAATTTATAGAAGGATTATATATTATTAAATGAAAGATAAAAAGATATTGAATTAATGATAATGATGGTATAGGAAATTTGTATTATAATCGACAACTCAGAGTAGTAAAAAAATTAACTAAAGGTAAGATAGAGAAGAAAGCTATTAAATAAAAAACAGACGTATATACATAAGAAAAACGTTCGACGAAAAAGAAAGAAAGAAATATATAAAAATCATAAAATATAAAATGAAAACTAGCATTGACTAGTTAATCAAGAAAAGTTGTAGTCTAAAAAAAAGAATCAGAAAAAAAGAATCCAACGATTGAAAAAAAGTAATAAAAGTAAAGTAAAGAATGAGCTAAATATTAATTGTTCGGTCCACAAATTCTCTGGTTCATAATAATAATAATAATGAATGACTCTAAAAGTGCACTGTATAACAAAAAATTTAAATTAAACGTTTCAAAATATTCAAAATAATCACCTCTTAGTTATCATCACTGTTGTCATCTTCGCTATCATCCTCATCGCTATCATCATCTCCAATATCTTCTATATCTTCTGTCCAACTCTTCTCCACAGTTTGTCTAACTCTCTTAACATATTGACTTCTATGGTCTTTATATAAATTAGCAGCCTCCACATTTGCAGGAGAATTGATATTCGGATCATTTAATAAAGATTGGATTGAAGTTAAGATAGAAGCAACATCATAAGTTGGAGACCATCTGTTTTGTAAAATATCGAGACATAAATCACCGGAAGCATAAACATTTGGATGGAACATTTCTGAGGTGAATTTAACTTGAGGAGGTTTATTAGGGTATTGTTCATCAAAAGTTAGTCTTAATCTAAAAGTACCATCCTCAAAAGCTGTATCTTGAGGCCCTATAATGATACCATTCCAAATCATAACATTGTCTGGTAATGGGGAAGCAGAAACACCTCCTGCAGAATCTTGTTGGATTCTTTTGAAATCACGCATAAGTCTTCTTCTTGCGGGAGTGGACATTTTTTTCTAACTGACTGAAGATAACTTTATCTAGTGTTGAGTAAAGAAACTCAAATATGAATTGCAGCAATAGAGTTTAGTCTTAGAGTTATGGATTTACCCTTCACTTAATAAACGTTATGGAGTAAAGTGTAGAGTGAGTGTTGATCAGGTAGTTTTGGAAGTAAAAGAAACGGCAGGGGGGATTTATAGGTCCGGTAAAACTTCTCTATACGGTTGGATGGTTGAAGGGGCAAATATGAGGTGATGTCGTCAGAAGATGGGCTGTTTGGTGGTTGATTAGATAGTTTTAGTAGTATAGCTTGGATCGATTATATAGCTAGTTCGATCAAGAGATTTGGAAAACGGATCGACGCGAGTGGCAACTTGCTCGCCGATCGACCCGGAGATAGATATCTGGCACCTAGGCCGTGTTACAATACCTTAGATAGGAGAAATACCAGGCTAAAACGGCACTGGAAAACGACTATTAAAATACACATATTAGCTAAAACTCTTGAAACAGCTCATGTTCGGCCAGTGCACAGCTATCTGAAGAAGAATAGCCCCTGTCAACGGTCGAGTCAGCGTCATCTCGGCAGTAAAGCCGCTGGTACTCTTTATCAAAATAGACATATGGGACCATAAAATCATTACTCACCCTAACTGAATCTCTATTAAATAATTTGAATTCATTTATCTCTATTATAGCAAATCTAGGAATGTAATTCATGTCAAAAACACGTTTAAAACGATCTCTGTCAAAAATATGTTGCCCTCTTTCTGGAGTTCTTAATTGCACTTTCTCGTACATTCTGAAAACATCCCAGTCATTCAAAAATTTGATTTTATAGTTATAAACAATAATATCACAACCATCTTCCAACCCTAATGTAATTCTCTTTCTTTCATATCTTTCAAACTCAGAAATAGCATCCGGAGTTAGTAAGCCAAGTAACTTAAAGTGTGAATCACACAACAAAATAGGTAACCCTTGCCCATTGATTTGAAAAACAGATGATTTCATGAACTTGTTTAACAGCTTAAGCACAATGCCTCCCAGTTGATTTATCTTCGTCATAACTGGGTTTGAAACTTGTGAAAGTTGGGTCTGTTTTTGGTTGTAGAATGAATGGCTTGATCCAGTTCAATAAATAGACGTTCGAGTCTACTGGGGGTGGCCCTGGTAATAATAGCTTAGGCATATCATTTACCTATCTCTAGGTTTGTGTGTGTGCTTATAGATTTTTATATTTCTTTGGAGTGGATCCACAGTTACAGTGAAAAAGTGTAGAGAATATAAACATTAAACAGACCTACAAGAAATTCACAAACACCAAACAAATCGAGATGAATGGTTGTGCGGCTTAATCATAAGTTTTGTTTGTATAAATCGGATTGATAAAATTCATCTAAAACAGTTAAAAATTCTTTCAAACCATTTTTAAATTCATCCAGTTCATTATAAATTTGACAGCTAAAACGAACATACATTTTACCATCATGCCATCCGTACTGGATGTAACTTTTGTTTTCTTTTTGTAATGAGGCATTAACCATAAAGTCCTTCATAGCATCAAAAAATCCTGGCTTAACTAAATTCTTTTTGAAATATTTTTCCTTATCATGATCTAGTTTTAGGATAACATTAAACATGAATGTTGACAAACTTTCTTCTTCATTTTCCAAAATATCATAACCATTGTTTCTAAAATATTCTATGCTTTGCCGTCTTAACTTATTACAGTAATCTCTGATATTATCCAGGCCACCACACGTTTCATTAACAAACTTCACTGCAGCATCAACAGATAAGTATGAACAATAATTATTGGAACCATTGACTAGGAATTTTTGATAATATTTAACATTTTTATAAATATGACTAATAGGGAAAGGTTGGATAAATTCTTGAAATTTAGGATGAACATACATCACAGCACATCCACGAGGCATATAAAACCATTTATGTAAGTTACTAACGTAAAAGTCACAATCAATTGCAGCTAAATCAATAGGTAGCATGCCAATTGAATGAGCTCCATCAATGCAACTGATAACGTTGTGTTTCCTGCACAGCTTGCTGATTTCTGGATATGGCATCTTAACACCAGGCATTGAGACAACTGTATCATAGAAGCATAACTTGATATTTTGATTGGATTTAAATTGATCTTCAAATTTTTGTAAGATCTCATCGTTTGATAAAGGGAATTTGAAATCCAAAATGATCAAATTTAACTCGTATCGTTTAACAACATAATCAATTGTATTGCCACAAGAATCATAAATAAGAGAAGTGATTAAAATAGTATCCCGTTTAGCAAAGGGGAAGCTTCTCATAAATATATTAACACCAGACGTAGCATTTGGAACTAACGCTAGATTTGTGTAACTTGTACCAACTAGTCCAGCCACTGTTTTTAAAGAATTCTCGACAGCAGTTGGCAAGTTAAATTGGAATATACATGGGAATGATAAATCATCATCAAGTAATTCTTGATACTTCGCTTTGACCTCCTTGGGTATTGCACCATATGAACCATGATTCAAAGGAGTAACGTCTTCTGGAAACAAGAAGTGATCATGTCTAAATTGCTTCCCAAATTGGGGTCCTGAATATGACATTTTCTGGAGGGGCAATATACGAATACTATATACTGGAATTAATGTCAATTGGTTAATTATGACAAGGGCAAAAGTGTAATCTTTCACGAACATTCACGAAAGATTGCGATTAAGATTAGGTAGGTTAACCACCTTGCTGTGCCACGACTTTCCACCGCCACCTGCGTCCTCTCGCTTCCTGCCTTACAAATTACAAAACTCGATCGAAGTTTCTAGAAGAGCTCGATGGCCATTTTTTCACTGAGCTGTGCTCCCAGGAGCTCGTCGACGAGAATTTAAAACTCTGGCCGATTCCCGTTTCTTTCAGGATTAGAATTACGCTCTGCTTCTTCCTGTTTTCTCTCAATTAAACTATTAACAACTAGTTAAATATCCCTAAACATGTCTAAAGCTGTCGGTATTGATTTAGGTACTACCTACTCCTGTGTTGCTCACTTTTCCAATGATAGAGTTGACATCATCGCCAACGATCAAGGTAACAGAACCACTCCATCTTTCGTTGCTTTTAACGATTCTGAAAGATTAATTGGTGATGCTGCTAAGAATCAAGCTGCTATGAACCCAGCCAACACCGTTTTCGATGCTAAGAGACTGATTGGTAGAAAATTCGATGATGCTGAAGTTCAAGGTGATATGAAGCATTTCCCTTTCAAAGTTGTCAACAAGGCCGGTAAACCACAAATCCAAGTTGAATTCAAAGGTGAAACTAAGGTTTTCACCCCAGAAGAAATCTCTTCCATGGTTTTAACCAAGATGAAGGAAACTGCTGAATCTTACTTAGGTGCTAAAGTTAATGACGCTGTTATTACCGTTCCAGCTTACTTTAACGATTCCCAAAGACAAGCCACTAAGGATTCTGGTTTAATTGCTGGTTTAAATGTTATGAGAATCATTAATGAACCAACTGCCGCTGCTATTGCTTACGGTTTAGATAAGAAAGATGAAGGTGAAAAGAATGTTTTAATTTTCGATTTAGGTGGAGGAACTTTCGATGTTTCCTTATTGTCCATTGAAGATGGTATCTTTGAAGTTAAGGCCACTGCTGGTGACACTCATTTAGGTGGTGAAGATTTCGATAACAGATTAGTTAGCCACTTCATGAATGAATTCAAGAGAAAGAACAAGAAGGACTTATCTCAAAATCAAAGAGCCTTAAGAAGATTGAGAACTGCTTGTGAAAGAGCAAAGAGAACTTTATCATCATCTGCTCAAACTTCTATTGAAATTGATTCCTTATTTGAAGGTATTGACTTCTACACTTCAATTACCAGAGCTAGATTTGAAGAATTATGTCAAGATTTATTCAGATCTACTGTTGATCCAGTTGAAAAATGTTTAAAGGATTCCAAGTTAGACAAATCTCAAGTTGATGAAATTGTTTTGGTTGGTGGTTCTACCAGAATTCCAAAGGTTCAAAAGTTAGTTTCTGACTTCTTCAACGGTAAGGAACCAAATAAGTCTATTAACCCAGATGAAGCTGTTGCTTACGGTGCTGCTGTCCAAGCCGCTATCTTGTCTGGTGACACTTCTTCCAAGACCCAAGATTTATTATTATTGGATGTTGCTCCATTATCTCTGGGTATTGAAACTGCTGGTGGTGTCATGACCAAATTAATTCCAAGAAACTCTACTATCCCAACCAAGAAGTCTGAAATTTTCTCCACTTATGCTGATAACCAACCAGGTGTCTTAATTCAAGTTTACGAAGGTGAAAGAGCTAGAACTAAGGATAACAACTTATTAGGTAAATTCGAATTATCTGGTATTCCACCAGCTCCAAGAGGTGTTCCACAAATTGAAGTTACTTTTGATATCGATGCCAATGGTATCTTGAATGTTTCTGCTTTAGAAAAGGGTACTGGTAAGACTCAACAAATTACCATTACTAACGATAAAGGTAGATTATCAAAGGAAGATATCGAAAGAATGGTTTCTGAAGCCGAAAAATTCAAGGATGAAGATGAAAAGGAAGCTGCCAGAATTGCTTCTAAGAACGGTTTAGAGTCATACGCCTACAATGTCAAGAACACCATTGGTGAAAAAGCTTTCGAAGAAAAGGTTGATGAAGCTGACAGAGAAACCATCTCCAAGGCTTGTGAAGAAACTATTACTTGGTTAGACGACAACCAAACTGCTACTAAGGAAGAATTTGATGACCAACAAAAGACTTTAGAACAAGTTGTCAACCCAATCATGCAAAAGTTCTACCAAGCTGGTGGTGCTCCAGCTGGTGGTGCCCCAGGTGCTGATGGTGCTGCTCCAGGTGGTTTCCCAGGTGCTTCATCTACTGATGAAACTTCTGGTCCTACTGTTGAGGAAGTCGATTAGATTAGAGAATATGATTTATAGTGGAATTGACTTTATATAGATGCTTTTCTCTTAATTAATTTTTTATTTAATTCTCACATTCTCTCTATAGGTTTTACTTTTTATTCTTTTGTTTGTTTATTAATACGTTTTGGATTTAACATCTCGATCAAACCGATCAGATTAAGCGGTGTAGATTAGGGTATTTAGCTAGCTAGCTGGCCCCTGCAACAAATGGCAAAATTGAAATGGACAATGGCTAATGGTAGTGCGCGCGCCAGAACTTGGGTGAGTTGAGTAAAGTTGACGAGTGGAACAGGAACAGCCAGTAACAGAGTAGCATCAACAGCTCCAACTCAATACTCAATACACAAAAACAGGCTGCTTTTCTACGCTCTGTAAAACACATACAGACCACAAACGACGTTCTATCCCACTAGTTGTATCATACTGCCCTTCTCACACCCATATTTTTGCCTAGATATCAACTCTATTAAATTCTACGAAACATCGGAAACACAGAAAGAAAAGTTGTCCTTTTGCCTTCTTAGATAATCCCGATTCAATCCACTTGTTTATATATACAGCATTCATTTCAAAAAGTTCTGCATCATATAAATTTAACGAAAGTAACGACTTTTAAACTTCCCAAATTCTTTTTTTTTAGATTTTAATTTATTTATACATACATATACAATATGCCAGAAAGAGGCCCAGATCAATGGTTCGAAGAAATCAAGCAATGTAAAGCATTGCCTGAAAATGACATGAAACAATTATGTGAAAGAGTTAAAGATTTATTAATGGAAGAATCAAACATTCAACCCGTGAAGTCACCAGTCACAGTCTGTGGTGATATTCATGGTCAATTCCATGATTTATTACATTTATTCCAAACTGCTGGCGGATTCCCATCTAATTCAAACTTAAGTACAAATTATATCTTTTTAGGTGATTATGTGGACAGGGGTTATTTCTCTTTAGAGACTTTCACTTTACTAATGATTTTAAAAGTTAAATTTCCTCAACATATTACATTAGTTAGAGGTAATCATGAATCCAGACAGATCACTCAAGTTTATGGTTTTTATGAAGAATGTCTGAATAAATATGGCTCAACCATGGTTTGGAAGTATTGTTGCCAAGTTTTTGATTTCTTAACTTTAAGTGCTATAATAGATGGTAAAATTCTTTGTATACATGGTGGTTTATCCCCTGAAATCAGAATGCTGGACCAAATCAGAGTTCTTAGTAGAGCTCAAGAAGTTCCTCATGAAGGTGGTTTCTGTGATTTAGTTTGGTCCGATCCTGATAATGTTGATACTTGGGCTATTTCACCAAGAGGTGCTGGTTGGCTTTTCGGTGCCAAGGTTGCTTCTGAATTTAACCATATTAACAATTTACAATTAATAGCAAGAGCACATCAATTGGTTATGGAAGGTTATAGATATCATTTTCCTGATAAGGATGTTGTAACGGTTTGGTCTGCTCCCAATTATTGTTATAGATGTGGTAATGTTGCTAGTGTTATGCAAGTTGATGATCATCTAAATGTTAAATTTGAAATTTTCAGTGCTGTTCCAGATGATACATTGAAACTAAACCCTTCTAAAAACCAAAAAGCCGGTAATGAATATTTCTTGTGATGACTACTCTTATTATATGACTCTTTTTTCTTAATATATTATGTTATGAATTTTTGTTCCTAAATTATTCATGAATTTTCTTCCTTTTCCTTTTCGTTTTTCTTTTTTTATTATTACTTTTAACTTCTTCAATTTAATATTTTGTTTTGTTTTATTTTTATCAGTCTTTTTATTTTTTTATTATTAATTTTTTTAATGTCTGCTTTTACTTCCCTTTTAGTTTTATCTTCTTCTTCCACCCCTTTTGTGATCGTGTGTTTTTATGCCATTTATTTTAAAGACGGTTTTCCTTTGCCTTTACTTTAGTATGCTTTTGATGTATAATTTGTTTTGCTTAGTTTCTTTCTATACATATACCAAGTTGTTAACGTGTTTATTATCCCTTATCTTTTACTTTATGCGTGTATGTGATATTTTTTTGGTACTTTCCCTTTCTTTCTTATATGTATGTTTTTCTGTCTTATCTATATATACTCCATTATCCTGTCTAATACATATTCATTTCTGTTGTGTACATATAATGGTGCTACTGTTGTGTAGAATTTTTGAAGATTACTAGGTATAAGGTAAAATTAATTACAGAACGAAATTAAATTGGTAATTTCCCAGTTTGTAGAAGTCGGTTCTTCGCTATTAGCTATCAGGAGGTTTGTTTCCATACCAAACCGGTGTTTCTGGGCTCTGACAATCTCACTAAAACTAAGCTGGTCAACAGCCAACTATGTATTATACTCATATGGTAGCAGTAGTTGCGTAGCATATACAGCGTCAAAACCAACAAAACCATAATCTATATCCGAACCGAATCTGCCGCTCAGCATGTGCAATTGGTAACCAGTCCACCGCGCCGCACGTGAAGCAATCAATCAGAGTTGTTCAAAAGAGCCAAACCTTATAAAAGTTGCACAACTGTTAACTACTAACGCTTTCTGGAATTCAGTCAATCAGGCCTTCCATGCCTTGTACCATCTCGGCGTCCTTTCCCGATCATTAAGTGTTCTAGACTGACTCGAAATTGTTCTTTTATGCACACTTTTTGATTACTGAATATTACTCCAGACTACAGGTAACACGCACCGTCAGCTTATATCGATCGAACGAAGAATTTCTAATTAATCCCTTTATATACCCACTCGAAAAGTCCTAATATATAATATGCCTGAACCTTCCTCTTCTACCGACACCCCAATAGTACAAATAGAATCGAAAGACACTATCACTCTTCATCAACAAGATTCAATGAGCTTGAACTTAAAGCACCATAATAATAATCACTCACAACAAGATCACAACAGTACAACTAAAAATGAAGTGTCGTCAGATGATTCCCAAGAGAAAGTCAGTATAGATGAAGTAACAGAAGAAGCAGAAACTGACTCTGATTCTCCAGGACTACTACATCCTATCCCAACCAAATACCCAGATTATAGACCAGGTGATAGAGTTACTTCACCATTATTAACTCCAATGACTAGAAGAATTGAAGTGTTAAGTATCCTGTTGCATGTGTCGAGTTTAATGCTTCTTCCATCTTTGTTTTTTTTTCTTTGGTGTTTTCCTGTTTGTTGGCCTTTTTTAATCACCTATCTTTTCTGTTTTTATTTATTTGATAAAAGTCCATCAAATGGCAATGCTCCCAATAGACGTTCCGAGTTTGTTAGAAATTCAAAATTTTATGAACATATAACCAATTATTTCCCAATTACGATCCATAAAACTGTTGATTTAAAACCAACTTTTACTACACGAGAAACCATTGTTGAAGAATATGATAATATACTTTTTAGATTGTTGCCCAACTTTATATCGTACGTTCTTTGCAAGTTAAGCATTATTAGCAAACGTGAAATCACCAAAAAAGAATTAATCAGAACAGGACCCCGTTATTTATTTGGTTATCATCCGCATGGTGTCATTGCGATGGGTGTGGCTTGTGGTATAGCTAGTGAAGGTGCCGATTTTGGCAAGATTTTCCCGGGAATTCAATGCTATGTGACTACTTTAATAAATCAATTTATGTTCCCATTTTACAGAGACTATTTAATGTGGTTAGGTGTTGCTGCTGTCACTAGAAAAAATATTCGTTCATTATTACACCAAAATTTAAGTCCTATTATTGTTGTAGGTGGAGCTTCAGAAAGCTTGCTAGCTAAACCAGGCTTGAATTCTATTGTGTTAAATAAACGAAAAGGTTTTGTTAAGACCGCCATTGAAATGTGTGGTGATAGAATAGATGGCAAAGATAATGATGAAAGTGGTGATGAAAATGATATTTGTTTAGTGCCAGTTTATGCTTTTGGTGAGAACAACATTTATGGAGTTTATTACACCAACGACGATGATGATGATTCTGATACTATCGAAAACAAACAAGATGGGTATCTTAAGAAGATTTTAAAGAAGTTTCAACTTTTGTTAAAAGAGCATGTTGGGTTTACGATACCTATTGTTATTTCTCGTGGTGTTTTCAATTATGATTTTGGGTTCTTACCTTATAGAAGACCAATCGATATAGTTTTTGGCGAGCCTATCCAAATTAAAAGATTCAAAGGTTTGAAAACAGGTGATAAGGCTACAACTGAGGAAGTTGAATATTATCATAAGCTATACATCGATGGCTTAATTAAAGTGTTCAATGAAAATAAATCAAAGTTTTTGACAAGATATGATAAAGATTTGAAGATAGTTGAATGATTCAATTTTCGTTGTTGTTGTTTGCGTTTGCGTTGCTAAGTTACTAAATTTTATTTCTGTTTTATTTACAATAATCCTTGCTATTACTGTATGGCTAACTATATATATATATATTTACTGTATTTTGTGTACCTCCAATAATCAGCTTTGCTAGTACTCCAATTAACTCTAATTAACTAAGAAGTCGGCTGTGGCTCGGCAGTTGGGCGCCTCAGGCAGCGTCTGCGCCGCAGAAAACGCAAGTGTTGCATCTACTTTCCATTGTTATTCTGAGGTTGGACTTGAAGCTTTCTACGTCACAAAGCTAGTCTTTTGGCGGTTAAGCAGGAAGAGCTTTATTCCCCAATTTTGTGGTCAAACTTCAAATTGAACTCCAAAATCATCTTCATTGCAATTTAACAAGACAAAGTAGAGCAAAAGCACTAACATGTCTTCAACAACAGTTGAACAACCAGTTCCAAAAAAGAAACAGCCAGTTATCTACTATCCCCCTTACAGACCAGAAGGAAGCAATCATGCTAGTGTATTAACGCCATTTAAACACCAATTACAAACATTCATCGTCTTCTTACATACCAGTGCTATCTTTGTGCTACCGTCGTTATACTATTACTTGTGGACAAAGCCAATATGTTGGCCATTTCTGATATATTATACAGTTTTCGTTTGGTTTAAAGACAGGGCTCCTAGTACAGGAGACATGTCTAATGCTCGTTGGAAATGGTTACGAAACTCAGTATTTTATAGATACTTTTCTGATTATTTTCCTATCCATTTACATGTAACTGAGCAACTAACTCCAACATTTTCCACCATTGAGCAGGAGATTCAAATATATCCAAGTTGGACCAATTGTTTGCCTAAATTTTTCATCTCGATTTTGGGTAATTTGAAAGTGATTTCTAAAAAAACCAGAAAAATAACAAAGGAAGTTAGAACTGGTCCTCGTTACTTATTCGGATTCCATCCACATGGTGTCTGGTCGTGGGGTGCCACCATGAATATAATCGAGGAGCAAAGGGGCTTTGCTAAAGTATTCCCTGGTATTAAACTGTTCCTACTAACATTGACTAATCAATTTATGGTTCCATTCTACAGAGATTACTTAAAATGGCTAGGGTTTGCACTAGTCACTAAACGTAGTATTAGAGGTCTGTTGTCCAGAGATTTAAGTATCTCCATTGTCATCGGTGGTGTTTCTGAAAGTTTGTTTGCTGTTCCGGGTTTGAATACATTAGTGTTGAATAAAAGAAAAGGGTTTGTTAAAATAGCTCTTAGTATGGTTGGTGTTAACCAAAACAACGATATTAAACCCAATGAAGATGATTTATGTCTTGTGCCTTGTTACAGTTTTGGTGAGAATACAGTGTATGATGTTTTTTACACTACTGAAGAGGATGGAAACCCTAAAATCAGAAGGGAGGACGATAGTGGAAGTTACTCAAGACGTATTGTTAGATATATCCAAATCTGGGCTAAGAATTATTTAGGTTTCACATTACCTCTGATTTGGTCAAGAGGTCTGTTCAATTATGATATGGGTATGATGCCTTATAGAAGAACCATTAATACCGTTGTTGGAGCTCCTATTCCTTTGAAAAGATTGAATGGGTTAAAGCCAGGTGACCCGGTTTCTGATGAAGAAATTGAGCACTTTCATAAGTTATATGTGGAAGGGTTGATCAAGCTGTTTAATGATAATAAGGATAAGTACTTGGGTGAACATGAAGAGAACTTAGATATTATCGCTTGATAAATTGAAATTATTTAACCTTAAATTGTTCTTCTCATTTACTTTTTTCGTCCGCTTGAAAAAGAAGGCAGTTTTACATGTTGCCTTTCCATATACATTTCATCCTCCGGTTTTAATATGGTGTTTTTCCTAGTTATGGGTTTACGATTTTTTCGGTCTTTTGCTTAGTGTTTTTATTCATTCGATTTTCAATTCACTTTCTCCAGGAGAGGGTTTTATCTCTCTTTTTTTTTTTGCTTTATTTCTTGTGGAGTTTGAAAATTCGTCTTTAGTTGTTTCTAACTAAACACTGAAAAAAGATATTTATTCATTATTATACATTAAAAAAATTAAATTAAAAATATTAAAAAAGTAAAAGTAAAACAAAACAAAACAAAAATACTGTATAAGAAAAAAAAGAGAATTAACACATGCTCCGAAAATCACATTCATAAAACGTGCGCCGATGATCTGATGCAACAACAAAAAAATTAAAAAATTAAACCCGAAATAATTATATAAGAAACAAATTATTAACAATAAATAAAATTAAAAAAAAACCAAAACCAATCATCTAAATGCTGATTGCCCAACTTTAAGACTTAACACGTTCCTAACATCACTAGTAAATCTTAAACTATTCAATAAAGGTAACAAATTCATTAATTCCATATCGTCAGGATCATTGATCCAACCTTCAACCATTATACCGTTCTCTTTATGAAAACTGTAACTGACTGGAGAATTATCCACAATAACAACTTTCGAGAGATCGTTAACAGAATTTCTGTTTTTGGATCTAGATCTTGATCTTGACCCTTCACGTTCTCTAGGTGCGGGCGATGGAGCTGAAGGGGTTAATTCTGGAGAAATAGAACCAGCTGGATTATTTTGTGATGCTGGATTACCAACTAAAACGCCCAAATCTTTGACATAACCTTTACCTTCAACAAATAAACATGAATTTCTATAAAGTCGCTGACTGAATAATTTCTTTGATGGTGATGTTGTTGTTGTTGATGATGTTTTATCTTTTAAAAGAACCTCTTCTTCAAGATAATCTAACACGGGATCAGCGTATTCTTTAATTGAAGCAGTAAAGCATACTAAATTGAACCAATGTTTGACAATGTTTAAAAACTCATCGACAAATGGCCTTTTGTAGATTCTATAAAGTGTAGGTAATGAATTGTTATTAACTTTGATTTCAAGAGTGATACCTTGATTTTTGGTCAATATGGAAGAATTATGTCTAGATAAAGAATGGATCAGTGTTTCGTCAAGGTCCAAAACCAAGGTTTTCATAGGCATCTGGGGAGGATTATTAATATCAAAATTGAATAAGAGTTTAGGAAAAACAAATCTTTTCGTACGTGAGTAACCAACTCTTCTATTAGTTTCTGTAGAAGATGAAATTGAAGAGGTGGTTGAAGCGTTTTTCAAAGGGCTCAGCGGAGTTAATCTATCAAACCCACTACTACTAGATCTCGTCATTTTTGAACTTCTTCTAGTTGTAGGAGTGGACAAGTCTTCCGTTGGAGATTTTATGAGGTCATCATTCGTTTTATCAGAAATTTCAAATTCAAGATCTTCTTCAACAATAGTGGAAATAGTGCTTGCTGAAGACTGCCTTCTATCATCATCTTGGGTGTTTGAAACTGTATCTTTGGGGGTCTGCGGTGGAGTAATATTAAGGTTAGAGGTGGTATTTGGAATCTGTTCTTCAGCTGTTGCATTAGGTTCGGATGATTCAGGGGATAATGTCTCGTTGTCATTTTTAGAAGCAGAGGAGTCAAAAAGCAATCTATAAAAGAGCCTAAAAGGAAATGTGATAATACGAACAAGAAACATAAAAGGTTTGAATATTAAGTTATTGGGAAGAAACATAATTATATCGAGCATTAGTTTAAAGAGGCTGTATTCATCTATCACTTCTTTATAATCGGAATCTTGATCCAACAGCTTCAATTTCTCATGTTCAAGCAAAATGGAGGCTTCATCTTGTCTTGCCACTATCTCTGAGTCTGTTGCCAGATCCAACAGCTGTTGCTGTATCGTATTTGGGGTCTTCTTTGTGTTGTTATCTATTGGGTTCAGATTCAGACTCAGGTTCTGATGGAGAAGGAGTGCCCCATCGGTGCTGATATCCAAGTCCAGACGTTCCTCTTCTGAAGGATACCGCACCGAGGTGTGAAGTGCCTTGTCCACAGTGTTGGCTATAAATTGGATGGAGTTCATGTGGATGGTCTTCGGAGAGAAACAGGGGAGGAAAGAGGAAAAGGGAACAGCAATGGGCATCTCTTCTGTCAAATACGAAGACCATATGATATAGCCAAATCTAAATATTGTTGTTGGCCTCCGCGCAATGGCGCATTAGCGGCACAGCCCGGTTCACTCGTTCAACACTTTTCTGTTGTGTTATCCCTAAGTCGATATCCTTTAATTTCAATTAGAACTAAACTATACAAATACAAGTCAAAACAAAACTGTTTAGGCTCAGTCCCGGCTCCGGTAACCCCTACCCCTGCCACGGCCTCGTCCTCTCATTCTGGATGGGGTACCACCATTATGGGAAGAAGACGACTTACGAGAGTTGGAGTTCGAATTCAAAGTCCCAGTCTCTTCGGATTTACTTTCCTTATTGTTCATGCCTTCCGTCTTACTTCTGCCATTCGTGGCATTGATATTCGAGTTTTCGTTTAATCTGTACTTGAAATCAAATCCTTTAGCGTGTGATTCCATTCTAACTTCTCCATCTTGAACGTCTAACGTCGTATATCCATAAATAAAATCACATAAATTAAAATGCCATGTATTTTGAAACGAAATGTAGTAGAGATCATTCAACTGTCTTATAATTGTGTTCAACTCTCTCTGTTTTGGCTGTAAATTAAATGTTCCTAGATCTTCATTATTTAATAATGCTGGTGTTAATCGAAGTGGTAATATATCTTCTGATCCTTTACTTGATATTGGAATCTTATCGAAAACTTCTAATGCTAATTGAACGCAACTAATCATCATAGGGTCATTTAAGCTAAATAGCAGTTTTTCAAATTTAGGTTGAATATTCTTCCAAATTGTCGCAAATTTACTTCTAGCTTCATTGAATTTTAATTTAAAACTTTCAAAACTTGGATTTATGGACAATTCATTAAACGATGAAGAGTATTTAAAATGCAATGAATTGGAAATTGTATAATCCATCTTAAAAAAAACCGCCAAATGCTCTAATAATGGTTCTCTAGCTGGGGATTGGTGTGTAATAAATATTTTAATGGCCTTGTTATATAGCTCTGGCTCATTCTCTGAAAAGTCAGTTAATGTGTATATTAATTTACCTAATTGTAGAATTGTAATCCAAATATTACCTGGATCTCCGCTAATTGGAAGCAAAGTATCCGAATTGGATAATTCTTCAAATTCTTTAGATGGCCCAATTATATCTTCTAAATCAATAGTTGACCCTTGATGAAATAATTTATGATGTGATAATGAGCCCCCAACTCCTGAAAGTAATACTGTGTGTCCTGTGCTTGTTTGGATCGTAAAAATACTACCATCATCAATAATGTGTAGATTGTCTATTTTATACAATCCATATCTAAACTTATTAATAACCAAAGAATCTTCGCACATACCATAAATAGTATAAACTGGAATATTTAGTTTCTTTTCCCCCCTAATAAACTGTCCCAATTCAGAAATCTCTTGATTTTTTAACAGTTTCTTTAAGTTTTGATTTTCATTGGATAAATGCTCAACCGAATCGCCCGTGACTTTTGATAATTTGGAGATTTGCAAAATTAATGATTCTGGTAATAAAGGCGAAAATTCAACGATGTGTCGCAAATATGATTCGTGGATTCTATCTATGCTTTCTTCATCTAAAAATCCAAAATTCCCTGTGTGTATGATAATATCTGCTTTGTGTTCTTCTGCTAATTTGTTAAATAATGATAATTCACCTCTGATATCGGCGACCGTAAGTATCTTAATTCCATCTTTACTGATAAGTTTAGGTGGAGTCCCCACTACCATTTTTATTGGGTTTAAATATTTAGTAAAAACTGTAGCTTGTTATTAAAGTTGGTATTAATTCGAAAGGAGAAGTCAATTGTTGGATGAATATTTATTTAAGCCTAATCCAATGGAATCTGTGATGGGCAGTTAACGTTATGGAGAAAGGTGTTTGGACTAACGAATGGAGGAATCCTTCTCTCTGTGCAGTGATTGTTAGCCTTAAAGTAATTGAAGTGGAAATGGTGATTGTGCTATAAGACTTGTGGGTGTGTGAACTGCTGCTTAACAACACGTCCACCACTGTTACAGCTCTTGGTCTCCGTTTTGAGTTTGGTGCTATTAGCTAGCCCAGCCCAGTCCGCAGATGCATCCCTGCACCAGATATCTTACTAATTAACTGACTTAGATTTACCAATACTTGATCAAACTGTTATAAATTAAGGACTTGATTTAATTAGAAATAATATATAACCTTATAAAAATCAACTCAAAAAAATAAATAAGATAAATATAAAATGTTCCATATCAAACAGCAAAACAGTAACAAAAAAATATTGTCAAAAAACAACTAAATAACAGAATAATAAAGTTAACTTAAAAATAAATAAAAACTGTAAATAAAGACTTGAAATAAATAAATAACAAAATAATAATAGCAATAATAATAGGTATAAATAAAGGAACAACAAAACAGAATAATAACTAAAATAGACCTTTTTATAGATTCATCCATCCATTTTTTGGGCATAATAAAATAAATAAAAACAAAAATATGCAAAACTGAAAAGCTTCCAGAAAGCTAGAAGAAGGAAAACCAATACCTCAACTCAAAAAAAATAATGATGTCCCTCATCATCAGCTAACCAAATCAGACAGTTTAAACAGAATTGAAAAATTGAAAGTATAAAAACAAGAATAACAGAATCAAATGGAATTGAAGCAGAAATTGATGATGGCAATGAACAATGAAAATAAAACGATAGATTAGCAAAATAAGTTTTTTTTCCCTAAAGAAAGTACGAACAAGAAAAAAGATTAAAATAAAATTAATTTAGATCTTTTCAGCTAATTCTTCTAACATTTTGTAATCTCTCTTTTCAATAGAACCATGTCCTGGTAATCTGGTTTCACCCATTAAGAATAAATCAACTTCTCTAGCACATTGTCTACCTTCTTGGATACCCCACACAACTAAAGATTGACCTCTTCTACAATCACCAGCAGTGAATAAATTACCAGTGGCATCAACTCTGTAACCATGGTTTTCAGTAGTAACAATAGTACCTCTCTTAGTTCTAGCGACTTCCAAGTGATCAGCATCTGGGCCAACGAAACCCATAGACAGTAAAACAACTTCAGCCGGGAAGAACTCTTCAGAACCTGGAACTTCGGCCATTTGCCATGCACCAGAATCGGATCTCTTCCAATCGACTCTAACAGTCTTGATACCCTTAACATTGCCTTCATCATCACCAACAAATTCTTTAGACAAGATACAGTATTCTCTTGGATCCTTGCCGTAATGTTCTTTAATTTCAGTATGACCGTAATCAACTCTGAAGATTCTTGGCCATTGAGGCCATGGATTATCCTTGGCTCTATCAGAAGGTGGGTGTGGTAACAATTCAAAGTTAGTAACTGATTTGGCACCGTGTCTAGCTGAAGTACCTAAACAATCATTACCGGTATCACCACCACCAATAACAACAACATTCTTACCTTCAATGGTTCTTCTAATCTCTTCTAAATTGTCTTCTAATAAAGCTTTGGTGTTAGTTTTCAATAAAGTCATGGCAAAATCAATGTTCTTTAATTCTCTACCTGGAATCTTCAAATCTCTTGGAATGGTTGATCCGACACATAACAAAACAGCATCATTAGTCTTCTTCAATTCTTCGACTGTAATATCTTCACCAATAGTAGTGTTGCAAATAAAAGCAACACCTTCAGCTTCCATTAAATCGGTTCTTCTTTTGACGATACCTTTATCTAATTTCATGTTTGGAATACCATACATTAATAAACCACCTGGTCTATCAGCTCTTTCATAAACAGTAACAGAGTGACCAGCTTTGTTCAATTGATAAGCGGCTGCCAGACCAGAAGGACCAGAACCAATGACGGCAATTTTCTTACCAGTTCTAACTTTTGGCGGAGTTGGAACAATCCACCCTTGCTTAAAACCATAATCAATAATACCAGCTTCAATGGATTTAATACCAACTGGAGCATTACCAGAAACATTAACAACACAAGCACCTTCACATGGAGCAGGGCAAATCTTGGAAGTAAATTCTGGGAAATTATTAGTCATTAATAATCTTTGTAAGGCATCATACCATCTATCTTTGAAAACCAACTCATTCCATTTTGGAATAACATTTGAAATAGGACAACCAGTATCAGATTGACAGAATGGGACCCCACAATCAATACATCTAGCGGTTTGAACATGTAGATCGTCCTTGGTTAATCTTGAGGATAATTCTTTCCAATCCTGTAATCTAGTCTTGGCAGGTCTATAAGGTTCATGTCTTCTCTTATACTTCATAAAGCCACCAACCTTGTTTAATTTAGTAGCCTTCTTTTCTTCAGCATTGATATCAATAATAGTATCTTCTAAGTCCATAACCTTTGGTTCTTTATGGGCCCTCGATTTTGGTTTGGAAAATTCACCATTGGTAATATCAGCTTCTGGATCTTCTCTAATGGTGGAGAAATAAGATGAAGCTTGCTTATTCTTTAATTCAGTTTGCTTTTTAGCTTCAGCTTCTAAAACTTTCTTGTATTCATATGGTAAAACTTTAACGAATCTAGACAAAAATCTATGGAAATTCTTTAAGATTCTATCAGCAATTTCAGAACCAGTGTAGTGTCTATGGTCTTCTAATAAACCCCTCAAGAAAGCAATTTCAGATGGATCACTTAAAGTACTTAATTCAACCATTTCTTTATTAACCTTTTCATCGAATTCCTGAGCCATGTCTAAAACATAAGCAATACCACCCGACATACCAGCAGCAAAGTTACGACCAACATGGCCTAGAACAACAACTCTACCACCAGTCATATATTCACACCCGTGATCACCAGTACCTTCAACAACAGCAGTGGCACCAGAATTTCTAACGGCAAATCTTTCAGCAGCAATACCTCTAAAGAAAGCAGTACCTGAAGTAGCACCATATAAACAAGTATTACCAATAATGATATTCTCTTCAGCCTTGAATTTAGAATCTTTTGGAGGGAAGACAATCAGTCTACCACCAGATAGACCTTTACCAACATAATCATTACAGTCACCTTCCAATTCTAAAGTGATACCTGGAGCTAAGAAAGCACCAAATGATTGACCAGCAGAACCTCTAATGTTAACGTGAATAGTGTCGTGCGGTAAGGCTTGTGGGCCGAATTTCTTGGAAACTCTGTAGGATAAAGTAGTACCAATAGCTCTATCTGTGTTGATCGCTTCAGCTTCAATTGTGACAGGTAAGCCTTTATCTAAAGTAATTTCGGATTCATCGATTAATTTGTTGTCTAATCTAACGTGTAATCTGTGATCTTGTTTCTTGATGCATCTAGTAGCGACACCTGGTCTTATAGTATGAGCTGGGGTTAAAATTGGCGATAAGTCAATATTCGCATTCTTGGTGGTTCTTAAATCATCTCTAACGTATAATTTTTCAGCTCTACCAACCATTTCATCAATTGTTCTAAAACCCAACTTAGCCATAATAGTTCTTAATTCATTAGAAACATAATAGAAGAAATTGATGACATGTTCAGGAGTACCTTTAAATTGTTGTCTTAAAGCAGGGTCTTGAGTTGCAATACCAACTGGACAGGTGTTAGTGTGACATTTTCTGTTATAGACACAACCCATTGAAATCAACGGAGCAGTTGCAAAACCCCATTCTTCAGCACCTAACAGACAAGCAACGGCAATATCTCTACCGGTTTTCAATTGACCATCGGTTTGAACGGTGACTCTACCTCTTAGATCATTTAAAACTAAAGTTTGATGAGTTTCCGCTAAACCTAATTCCCAAGGTAAACCAGCATACTTGATACCAGTCCATCTAGCAGCACCAGTACCACCATCATGACCGGAAATTAAAATATGATCAGCTTTAGCTTTAGCAACACCTGAAGCGATAATACCAACACCAACTTCAGAGACCAATTTAACGGAGACTCTAGCTCTTGGATTAGCACATTTCAAGTCATAAATCAATTGTTTCAAATCTTCAATAGAGTAAATATCATGATGTGGAGGAGGAGAAATTAAACCAACACCTTCAGTTGAATGTCTAGTTTTAGCAATATTTGAGGAAACTTTATAGCCCGGTAATTCACCACCTTCACCAGGTTTAGCACCTTGAGCCATCTTGATTTGTAATTCATCGGCATCAGCTAAATAATAAGATGTGACACCAAATCTACCAGAAGCAACTTGTTTAA
The DNA here is from genome assembly GCA_003707675.3 of Ambrosiozyma philentoma. Lineage (NCBI taxonomy): Eukaryota > Fungi > Ascomycota > Pichiomycetes > Pichiales > Pichiaceae > Ambrosiozyma > Ambrosiozyma philentoma. The sequence goes on from PPKZ03000002.1 coordinate 527,961, forward strand.
TAGCAGATCTCATAGAATCACCATTATCAGAAGGTCTTGATCTTTCAACATCTTCACCACCTTCACCGGTGTTGGATTTACCACCTAATCTGTTCATAGCAACAGCCAAAGTAGAATGAGCTTCCATTGAAATAGAACCATAAGACATGGCACCAGTGCAGAATCTTCTAACAATTTCAGTCCATGGTTCAACTTGATCAATTGGAACTGGGTTTGAAGAAGTGAAGTCAAAATCTAATAAACCTCTTAAAGTACAATTCTTAATAGCATCATACTCTTTCTTGGAATACGCATCATAAGCCCTTTCATTTTTGTTTCTAACGGCATCTTGGATGTTGGCAACAGCGGAAGGTTCGTTAACATGAGCATCACCACCATCTCTCCAATGATATTCACCAGATTCAGGTAATCCTTTAGGTTTGATTGTAGCTCTAGTTGGGAAGCCTCTTTCATGCAGAGTGAAGGCATCTTGAGAAATGTATTCAAATGTAATACCTTTAATTCTAGAAGCAGTACCAGCAAAACATTTATCAATAACTGAATTATCAACACCTAAAGCTTCGAAAATTTGGGCACCTTTATAAGAAGCTAAAGTTGAAATACCCATCTTGGACATGACTTTCAATAAACCATCATCAATTGCATGCTTATAATTGTATAAAACTTGCTTGTCAGTCAGATTTCCAGCTAGTAAGCCTTCGGAATTCAATTTAACTAAAGTGTTCATCACTAAGTATGGATTAACGGCATCAACACCATAACCAACCAAACAACAGAAATGGTGAACTTCTCTAGCTTCAGCAGTTTCAACAATAATGGCAACTTTGGAACGTTGCTTTTGTCTAACTAAATGATGGTGAACAGCACCAGAGGCAATCAAAGCACTGATTGGAACTCTGTCAGCAGAAGTGTTCCTATCAGATAAAATGATAATTTGATGGTCGTCAACAATAGCTTGAGTTGCTTCTTGACAAATTCTATCAATTGAATCGGTATAACCAGTTAAACCTTCAGACTTATCAAAAGTGATATCAATGTTAGCAACGGACCATTTTGGATAAACTTTATTGATCTCTCTCAAAGCTAATAATTCATCGTTACCTAAAATTGGAGATGGCATCAATAATCTGTTACATTGAGAGGCATTCATTTCTAATAAATTACCTTGAGGACCAACATAACACTCCAAAGACATAACGATTCTTTCTCTAATTGGATCAATTGGAGGATTTGTCACTTGAGCAAATAACTGTCTGAAATAATCATACATCAGTCTTGGTTGCTCGGCTAAACAAGCTAAAGCAGCATCATTACCCATTGAGCCTAATGCTTCTTTACCAGCAGAAGCCATTGGAGCTAATAAAGCAATGACATGCTCTAAGGTGTAACCAAAAGTTAATAATAAAGGATCTTCTTGAAATTTAACAGACAAATCAACTTTTGAAGAATAACCAACAGCTTGAGAGTCTAATTTAGCAAACAGTTCAGGCATAGTGATCATATTTGATAAAATCCAGGCTTTGAAATCAAATCTTGAAGAAACTTGTTTTTTCAATTCTCTGTCATCAACAATTCTACCTTCTTTTGTGTCCACTAATAACATTCTACCTGGTTGTAATCTACCTTTTTCAACAACCTTACTTGATTCAATTGGAATAACACCAACTTCAGAGGCACAAATCATAATATCGTCATCAGTTAAATAGTATCTACATGGTCTCAACCCATTTCTATCTAAGTTAGCACCACAGAATCTGCCATCTGCAAAAGTGAACAAGGCAGGACCATCCCATGGTTCCATTAAACAGGCAGCCCATTCATAAAATGCTTTCTTCTTTGGATCCATATGTTCATTTGTTTGCCAAGCCTCGGGAACTAATAGCATGACTGCTTCAGGTAATGATAAAATGCCATTAATGACCAATAATTCCAAGACATTATCTAAAGCAGCGGAATCAGAACCACCTTCTTCAATAATTGGATATAATTTATCCAAATCTTCACCAAATAATTTCGAATCCATAACACCTTCTCTTGCTCTCATCCAATTTTTGTTACCTCTCAAAGTGTTGATTTCACCATTATGAGCTGCCCATCTTAAAGGTTGGGCTCTATCCCAGGATGGGAAAGTGTTAGTTGAAAATCTTGAATGAACTAAAGCAAAATGACATTCGTAATCGGCATTAACTAAATCATGATAATAAGAGTAAACTTGAGCTGGGACTAATTGACCTTTATAAACGATGTTTTTATTTGATAGAGAGCAGATGTAAAACCAGTTATGTAAGCCAATTGTATGAGTTGATTGTTTTCTTAAAACATAAAGTTTCTTAGTAAAATCTTTGTTATACTTGCTTTCGAATTCTTCCTCAGAGATTTGTTTTGGCTTATCACCAGACCCATAGGCTTCTTCTAAAACAACTAAAGGTTGTAAAATCTTTGGTTCTCTAGATAAAGCAGCAGGTCCCAAGATTGAAGAATCAACAGGAACTTTTCTCCATCCTAAAACTCTTAAGCCTAAGGAGTTTGCGATATTTTCAAAAGTTGATTTTGATTTTTGGAAAACCTCATCATCTTTCTTAAAGAACAAATTACCAACGGCATATTGACCAAGTAGAGGTAAATTTATTTGACAATGGTACTCGAATTCTCTTTTCATAAATCTATGAGGGATTGAGGTCATAACACCAGCACCGTCACCATCTCTTGCATCCGAACCGACAGCACCTCTGTGGGTCATATTACATAGCAAGAATCTAGCATCAGAGATAATTTTATGTGAAGGCTTACCTTTAACATGGCATGCGAAACCTATAATTAAAAGCAAAAACAAAGAGTTAGTATATGATGAGAGATCGAAAAGAATAATAGATCTACAGTAGGGAAGAAAATCTGGAGATGTGATGTGGATGATAAAGATAAAGGAGTTAAGTCTCAGTATCAGATACCAGATATCGGATGGTTGCGCTTTATAAAATCACCAGAGTTCCCATAGGGTAGTAGTAGTAAAAAGAGAGAATCATGATACATACCAACACCACAGTTATCTTTTTCATAAGAAGGATCGTACAGGCCCTTGCTGACAGGGATAGTTGATGCCCAAGTTTTGTTTTCAGGAGTTTCATCATATTGATAGACGGAGTAAGATTCGGAAGAATCCCCGTTTTGAGAAGAAGCTTTGTACTCAAGATCTTGCTCAGACTTGACAACAACCATTTCTTCGAGTTTTTGTGAGTTGAGGTAGTGTATGTAGAGTGAGTTGCGTTGTGTTGTGTTCAAAGGGAAAAGGGTTTAATTTGCTTTTCTTGAGTGTTGAGGTTCTTGAGAAGTAATAGTAAGAGCACTAAGAGAAACTTTTCGAGTGAGTTGAGTTGAGTTGAGTTGATTAAGTCAAACTTAGTGTAGTTACTAGCAATGGTTTACTTTGAAAGTAGGAAGAGTAGGAGTAGGAATAAAAAGTGACAGTAGAAAACAGCAAAAATTTTCAACTCCAATTGATGGCAGTTTAATTATTAGTTAGCTCCTCGAACTCTCGGAGAGGTCACTTCACCACTGCAGTACTTCACCACTTGTACCTCCAGGGCAAGCTACCACGTACGTAATCAGTTCAAGGGAGCCCGCGATAACGATAGGCCGCCAGCCAATCGCAGCCCCGTCATTGGAAAGCAGGCCGGCCAGTCAGCGGTTTGGCCAGCGAACTGCCGGGCCTCGAGCCAGCTCCAGCAGGAGCACCCCGTGGTGGCTCCCCTCCCCGCGACAGCCCTCTGTAAGTCTCGATGACCAACTTCTTGGTGCTCTATCAAGTTACATGGGCAACTGATAAGAGATCATTACCACCGAATCTCGCCTACTTGACAGCGTCGGTTTCCCGTCACCGTTCCGGTTCAGGCTCAGGCTCAAGCTCACACTCAGGTTCAGGTCAACTTGCTATAGCTTTCCTTAACCAGAAAGAGTAACTCTATACAGACCTTGACTACGAAAAACAGAGCTTGTTAGCGGGTGTTTTTATATTAGTTAGATTACCTATATTGAAACTGATCTATCAAAGTCGATGTGCTCGCTATCTTCAAAGGAGTGAAAATCAAAGAGGAGTAAAAGAAAGGGATAAAAGGAACTGGAAAAAAACATGGAGAAAACCGAACTTCTCAGTCTTAGATTGAGATTATGTAGTAGTGGATAAGAAAACACTACATATGTGTATGGGTTGATTCCTTAGCAAGCGGCCTATGTAAAATTTTGAGAATTACGTAGGATATCAGTATGTGGTAACGGCAACAGTTATGTTGGCTACTTCTTTTAAAAATGCTACGTACCTTTAAAAAACTCAAGAGATCTAATCTTAATGAGATCAACCGAATTTTGAATCTTTTCTGTTGAACTTGTTCTCTCAGAAAACCCTAATCTAATCACATACCTTCTCATTTAATCATCAATGTAACAGTACGTCAGTGTACCTCTATTCAGCCTTCATATCGCCTACCAATTATGCCTTTACAAATAGTAATCAATGAGCCGTGATCACCATTGTCAATTTTTCACCCCTGTTCACGAAAAGTCCGCTCGGATTTATGCTTATGTTCGAGACGATCGGTCAACGGCGCGCCCTAGGTTCGGCGTCGATTACCGGTCTGCCATGCTACCTATCAACCATGCAGTTGATCTTGATCTTGAATCTATATGGAAAAACTAATTAATTAAAAGTACAAAAAAGTCTATTCTTCATCATCTTCTTCCTCTTCCTCAACTCCACCAGTCTCGGCCTCCATAACGGTTTCTCCTCCATACTTCTCACCGTATTTTCTTGCAATTCTGGATGCCCTACCAAGAGCATTAGCTTCATCTTTAGCTCTCTTTTGTAACCCTATTAATTGGTCTTTAAATGTACCTCTAACGGCTTTATTTGAAAAGCTGTCCCACATCTTTAATCCAGTTGCAGATCCACCAACAATCAAATTACCAGCAACTTCGACATCTGGCGCAAAACTAGTGGTTAAAACATTACCACATCCAAAATCTCTACTTAAAACCAATGATGGTTGTCCTTCGTTAACTTTCCACAATTTAACCAATTTATCTCCCATCGCACCACTAACGAACATGCCATCAATGTATCTATTGCTTTGTAAGGATGAAATAGCGGAATCATGTGCATGTAAGGTCCACAATGGCTTACTTTCTTGTCTGGCATCAAACGCATAAACGTTACCTAGATCGGTACCAGCATAGAACACAGGCTTAGCAGAATCCCAACTAACAGACTCGATTTCCTCTTGTGTGTTACCAATTGAATATCTCTTACTCATTGATTTCTCATCGTTGATTCTAACATCTGTGACACAACATGTTGAATCGTAACCACCTGTTAATAAAACATATCCACTATCATCACCACCAGCTTGGCTATTATTAAACCATTGCGATGAGGAAACATGCTTACCTTGGTGAATCGAATTCATTGATCTGGCCGCTGTACATGAAGTTAAATCCCATAGTTTAACGGTGGCATCTGCTGATGTTGATGCTAACACGTTTCTAAAAATTGTATTATGAGATAATGATAAAACAGCATCGGTATGATGGGTTGTAACATGGGTTGATTTCTTCTTTTTGGATTTCTTGGATTTCTTCTTTTGACTAGATGATGAAGCAGCTTCTAATTCATTCTCACCTAAAATGACATCGGGAAATGCCTTATCTATACTATCCAAATTCCAAATTTCAATAGTTGGATCAAATGTACCAATTGCTGCAAAGTTACCAACGTTAGAGTCATCATTTAGTCCAGTAGGTATGAAACTCATCCATTCAACACATAATGGGAAAGCAGGCAACATTAAATCATGATGAATATATAGATTGTTCTCTCTAATCATGCCCTTTGCGGCATCTGGGTCCAATTTATCACCTTCTTCTTCATTTGAACCTTGTGGTGCACCGGCACCATCATCATACACGTAAACATCTAAATATGAAATGTCATCTTCTGTTCTAGTAGCTAAGATCATGTTATCAGTTTGGTAAACTTGTAATTCGGTTTTTTCTTCAGTGATATCCTTATCGGTAGGTAATGATAAGTATAGGTCCTCTTCACCCTCTTCATCAATATCTTCCATTTCAACACCTTCTTCTCCATCCGTATTTTTGACCTTTCTGACATATGTGGCTGATGTATTTGTTAAGCCTGGGAACATTGTAATTTTTTCACCAGTTTCATCAACTGGGTCTTCATCATAATGTTCCAAGTCGTATTCTTTCAAGTCATCATCAATGTCAATTTCTGATTTCAATTTATTGACTTTAATTTCTTCAGTTTGTTTTTTTTCTTCTTCTTCTTGTGATTCTTCTGCTAGTTGTTCTTGTCTTTCCTCACCTAAGTGCAATTTAGCCATTTCTTCAATTCTAGCCATTTCCTCATCATCTAATTCATACTTTTCCGGAAATTCAGAAGCCATTCCTCTTGGAACCCAACATGTTGCAGAAATCATTATTGATAATCTATTGCAAAATTAATTTCTTCTATGTAATTGGTGTGTATTTTCCCAAGTAATGCTAGAATTAGATTTATCTCACATACTTTATTAAGAAAATTTTCAGAAATCTCTAAAAAAAATATTTCAAGAAGTTTGCACTGCCGTCATAATTTATTGTCTGGTCGATCGACTTGGACACGCACACACACACACACAAACTCTGTCTGATCCAGCAAGTCGACTTCTCGTCGGAACCACGTACGTAATTTTGATTTTTTTGTGGGAGGATTGTTTTATGGTGGATCGTGGCACAGGTCATGAGATGGATTCCTTGAATTTAAATAAAGCATTCCACCACAAGAACAAAACAAAAATATGTCTCAAGAAGGAGGACCAGACCAAGGTCTGATAGCAGAACTTTTGAAGAGACTAGCCATGGGTGAAGAATTAACTGAAAAGCAAAGAAAAGATATGAAAGATTATAAATTTTGGAAGACCCAACCAGTAGCCAAATTTGACGAAGCAATTGAAAAAGAAGGGCCAATTGATAAGTTAAAGACTCCTGAAGATATCCCAAATGAGCCTTATCCAATGTTGAAAGAGTTCGAATGGGTTACGATGGATTTACAAGATGAAGAGGAACTGCGTGAAGTTCATCAGTTCTTGCACGAACATTACGTTGAAGACAAAGATGCCGCTTTTAGATTTGCTTATTCCTCAAAATTCTTTGAATGGGCTTTGAAACCTCCAGGATGGAGAAAAGACTGGCATGTTGGTGTCAGGGTCAAAGCATCAAAGAAATTAGTTGCTTTTATTAGTGCTATTCCAACTACATTAGACATCAGATCAAAAGAAATCAAAACTGTTGAGATTAATTTCTTGGTCATTCATAAAAAATTAAGAAATAAAAGATTGGCTCCTGTTTTAATTAAAGAAATCACAAGAAGAGTTAACAAACAAAATATTTGGCAAGCTTTATACACCGCTGGTGTTGTTTTACCAAGTCCTGTTACATCTTGTAGATATATGCATAGACCATTGAATTGGGAGCCTTTATACGATGTTGGCTTCTCCTCATTGCCTGAAGGTGTCACAAAGGCACAAATGGTTGCTAAATACACTTTGCCTTCTTTAACCAAAACTAAAGGTTTAAGACCAATGAAATTGGAAGATTTAGCTGAAGTCTATAAATTATTTGAAAAATATCAATCAAGATTCGACGTTGTTCAAAACTTCGACAGTGAAGAATTTGAACATTGGATTCTAGGTAATAAGATCCACCAAACATTGGATGAGAAAGACAAAATTGTTGTCAGTTATGTGGTTGAAGATCCAGAAACTAAAAGAATCACAGATTTCGTTTCGTTCTATATCTTACCATTCACTGTTTTAAATAATCCAAGATACAACGAATTAAAAATTGCTTACTTGTTTTATTATGCTTCCGATGCTGATTTTGGAAAAGGAGATAGATTTAGCGAAGAGGCCACCCTTGCTTTGACTAAGAGGCTAGATAGTTTGGTTGGAGATGCTTTAATTATATCTAAGAACTTAGGTATGGATGTCTTTAATGCTTTAACTTCTCAAGATAACGTTTTATTCTTAAAAGATTTGAAGTTCGGTTTAGGTGATGGTTTCTTAAACTTCTACTTGTTCAATTATAATGCTTTCCCTATTAATGGTGGTACTGACAAAAATAAGGAAGTTGACTTAAAGAACAGAAGTGGTGTCGGTGTTGTTATGCTTTAATTGTCATACCGTTAGTTTTTTCATATTTTGTATATCGTTTCTCCAGTAATATAATTAAAAAAACAATAAATTAATATAAGCGTTACAGATGCAGAACATTATAAAAAAAGACAAAAAAACTATACATTATAAAGAAAGCGAGAGGCTGGATTAAAATAAAAGAGTAGAAGTAAATTTAACAAATTAAAATTAAAGAAAAAAATTGCAAGAAAACAGAAAATAAAATGACAGACAATAAAATATGTCTTGAGAAAATTAATCAAACTCTATAGAAGTATTCTTTTTTCTGGTGACTATTGTTTGCACTGTACCAATCTGATAATTGTCCGTTGTTTCAGCTACTGGCATGATGACATAACCAGCAGTATCAATATAATCACCAACAAATCCAATCCATGGACCTTCCATTGGATCCGTCAAATGTGGATAGGTATAACTTTGGAATTCTTCCCTTTCTTCATCAATTGTACTACGACGTTTTCTTAAACGTGGGTTATTTAAGCCAGAAGGAGGCGACGTTGCTCCATCAGTATTAGCAAGAATAGGTCGGTTGACAGTATCTTGTGGATAATAATGCGTTGGGGGGGAGTCAATTGAAATCGGAGAATCGGTTCTAATCAGGCCTGAACATCCTCTTTGATTCAAGCTACTGTCTGGAAGTAAGTGATTAGTGACATCTTCATCGGAGTCAACTGATTCACCCGATGTGTTAATAGCATCTAGTGCAATGTAATACAACAATGGAAGATAATTTCTTTCAAAAAACATTAAAGCCAGAAACACTGTTGGGAACAAAGGAACGATTAAACCAGCTAACACGAATGACTGTTCAAGGGCTAAGGTACCGAAAGTTTGTAATTGCAGAAAGAAAACACCCAAGCAAACTCTTTTGAAAATAATTGGCCATGCTTTTCCTGTGCTGTGATGAGGATGGACCATGGTATAAACAAGTTGATACTTGTAAACGTAATAACCTAGAACAAAATAGGCCAAACCTGACATAAGGATCTTAGTAGACATAACAGAGTATATCAAAATGATAATGAGAATTAAAATATGTTGAGGTAAGATTAAACCAACTTCAAAAATAGCCGGCTTATAAAATAAATCTCTATAATTTCTTGGGGTTTGAGTTGAATGATTGATTATATACTGCCAGAAGATGAAAAACAAATCGCCAATTTGTAATAGCTTAAATGGGAACATAGTTAAACCTTGAAGTAAAATCAAATCAACATAAAATAAGGATAAACCTTTCATAGATGATGCTAGTAATGGTGCAATCTTAGTGGTATCTGTTAACAAAGCCTTATAACTTGATAAGGTACCAAACAAGGTGAAAACTAAGAACAAATTGAAGAAAATATATAGAAAGTTTTTCTTAATAACTGACAGTTCAACATCACCCTTAGACATCAGTCCTTGTAAATTAGAAAGGAAAGAAATAACATATGGTAGTACAACATTTATGATAGAGAATAGATAAGTAGGTAGCAAACCAGTAACTAATGATCTTATATATTCATGCTTTAATAAGTATTCACCAAATTCAGGCCACATTTTTTTAATGGAATTAACATTTAGTAAAGATGTAATGTATCTAATAGGTATGATCAGTAGTGCACTGAAAAGAATAATTAACAATTCAAGGACATTTTTTCTAATGAACAAAGCTTTAGCACTAATTAATAAATTATCCCAATTAACATCTAAGGGAGCTGGTGCCAATTTGGTTATTAACTGGAACACATTTGGAGAAAAAATAGCTTGGGCTGCCATCTGGGCGTCGGACACAGAATTCAGAGTAACAAACGCTTGATCAACAGTTGAAAAATTAGAAGCCGATCGTAAGTCCCAAATTTTATTGTCAACGTCAATCAATTCATTGGCGTAATATGCGATAATATCAACTTTGGGACCAAACAATTTTAATCTTTGCATTGGTCTATCACTTGTAGTTTCAAGCACTGATGCAATATCTTTTAACAGTGGAGTTGTTTCAGCCAGTTCTGGAATCGACGTACTGTCAACAGCATGTTCATCATTTTCTATCATAAGGTTTGAAACACTACCGTCACTAGTCTCACAAATCTTTAATATAGCTGAGGGAGTTGTATCCTTTTTTAATAAATTAATTCTTAATCCGTAGTGATTAGAATAAATAATCTCTAAATGTTTTATGATATCTTTTCTCTTTGTAAATAACTTATCCAATTCGGAGTAATCATGAACCAATGTTATTTGATCAACAGTGCCCACGCCTAAAGATTCGACATGGTATTTTAGCTTCTCTTCGGATCTCAGATAATGAGGAATATTGCTGATGTAAATAGTTCTATCACTTAGAGTTCTTTGAGATCCCAGTAATCGTTGCCTAGTTCTAATGATTTGAGTTGTTTCTTTAAACAAGAAGTAATAAACGATAGCAGTGAAAACATAAGTGAAAATGGTGCAAGTTAATAAATATCCAGCTGGATCTGAAACAGGATCTTCTTTATCACCACCTTTTTTCTGATCAGCAAACGAATAAAATATAAAAGTCGCAACATTATCATCCTTATCAAAATGTCCAGTAAATATATATCTTAAGGGGCTTAAAATTAAAATACCAATAACTGTCATCGTGAAACAAACTTTAATTGCCATTCTGAAAAAGCATAAAAACACATACGAGTCTAGGCCAGCAACTTGTAAAAATTCTTCATTGGTAATTGAATATAAAACTTTAATCCACCCTAATAAATCATTGGGGAGCTTTTTAATCATTTTATTTCTATAAGGACGAACGGAATAAACTAAAGGGAATTTGTATCTAGTGACGCAAAATATCAGGAAGATGAGAGCACCTAAGATTGTACAGAAATAGAGCTGAACTTTGAAAACTACCTGAGTTTGTGCCCTAGGATCAAAAGCTGGAGGATCAGGTGTTGTTGAATTAGTGATCCACTCTAGCATTGTGGCCGGGTGTATATTTTGGCTATAGTTGAATAGTCTATATCGTATCGAAATCGGAGTCTTTTGACAGATGAGGTTCAGTCTTTCAAGCAGAAACTTGCAAATTTATTGAAAGAAGGCAAATGTACTTGTTTGACGTGGTTACTCAGAGGTAGAGTGGTCTTCAATGGTGCGTGCCCAAGAACAGCTTGTGCAGGGCAATTGGTGTTTTGTTTAAATTTGATTTGTTGTGCTGATTATGCTGCTTCTCTGAATCAGATTCAGGGCGCGTCTTTGAGTTTTGATTACGCAATAGGTACATACCATATCACACCATGCTGAGAACTACTACTGTACTGTACATGATAGTTAGAATCAAGAATTAAACAGAGTATATATAAAACACAGAAATTCAAATTAAAACAACTTAACTATTCATCGTGCTCCTTTTTTCTTCACCCCTCGGTAACAATCATAAGTGGATTAACATTAGAAAGGAAGACCTGCAGCAAGAACTAGAATCATCTATCAGTAAACACAGCACTGCACATACAGTAGTAATAGTAATATAAAATAAACTAAAAAGAGTAGTAGAAAGTAGAGCAATAAAACATAATAACAGAAGGTAAAACTGAAATAGTAAAAATAAAAATTAAATGCTGTCTAAGAAACTTTTCAAGAAAAAAGAATGCAAAATAATTAGAAAGCTAAAGAAACAAACGAATGGTGGAAACAGAGAATAGAAAAAAAGCAAAAGTAAGAACAGCATAAATTATTAAATAAATTCCCATCCTTAATTCTAGTAAAATCAAAAAAATCAAAGTCAAATGCAAGAAAAACGTCAATGAATAAAAACAAACAAATAATAAGTAAAAAATATAGGCAAGACCAAAAAGAAAGAAAAATACAGTATATTCAAACATGGAAATCCAAATTGACAAAGAGAGAAATTCAAACAAATATGAAAATATAAATGAAAAAAATGAAACGTAAATAAAAACTAAATCATACAGCCAAAATTGAATTTATTATTAATTACCAGCATCACCACCCAAGTTCAAATTCAAACCGCTACCAGTACCATATAATCCGAACTGTTGTTGAGATTGAATTTGATTAGAATTAAATTGAGAAGAACTAGTACTACCACCAGTTAAATTTAAATTTAAGCCACCAATACGGTTAGCTAAACTCTTTAAATCATCCAAATTTGTAGCAGCAAAATTAGGAGTACTAGCTAATCCACTATTAGCAGCACCGGACATCATAGGTTGGAAAGCTGGAGTATTTGAAGCAGATGAATTAGTTAAAGAAACAGTTCTTTGTAAATCCAGCTGATATTGTGACCCTGGATAACCTCCCTGTTGTTGCTGTCGAGCCTGTTGAGATTGTTGATATAATTGCTGAGTAGCTGGTGGAGTAGGTAATTGCATTGAGTCTTGTGATTGATGTTGCATTGGAGCCTGCTGTCTCAAACTGTTTTTTTGGGCAGCTTGTTGCAGGTTGCTGACTCTTTGAAATTGTTGTGCCAGTAAACTGTATTGATCTTGTTGGTTAATGGTGTTGTTATTATGGTTGTTATTATTGTTATGCTGATGGTGTTGATCATGAGGATGACCATTTAAGATAGCCGATTGAACTCTTGGAGCACCACATTTTAGACAACATATGTTCTTAGCAAAATTATGATACGCACAACTTTCATTAATGCATTTCCAGTCACCAGCTCTAAATGGAACATTGGATGAATTATTGTGATTTCCTTGACCTTGTCTGTTGTTATTGTAATTACCGTTACCGTTATTGTTATTATTATGATGTTGGTTGTGGTGATAGTTTTTGTTATTATTATTATTATTATGATGCATACTTTGTTGTTGTTGGTGATGATTAGGGTTAACATTATTGTTATTATTGTTATAATAATTTAATTTATTCACTTGATTATTATTATTGTTATTGCTCATATTTTGAGTACCACCATAAATTGAGCCTTGGATTGTAGCAGCTGACGCAGCAGGGAATGAGCATCTAAAACAGGCCGTTCTTCTTTGGAAGTTGGAGAACCCACAAGAAGGGCAAGTCCAATCACCAGGTCTTGGTCTATTCTTTGAAGAAGGAAATGGTGTTAAAATATCCTGGGCTTTTTCCAGAACCTTAGCAGAAGAAGGTTGAACTTCAATAACTCTATCATTCAAAACACGACCAGTCATACCCAATGAATCGTAAGCTTCTTCATGAGTGGCAAAGATGGAAAAGCCAGAGCATGTTGGTTTGTTTAAATTATTGGCGGAACCGTTAGTACTGTTACTGCGGCTACTATGGTTGCTTCCACCATTTGATCCATTACCCATATCTTGACCATTCGGTGATTTGATAGTCCAAAATGCAATAGGTCTGCCGCCAAATTGAGTAAACCAAGATTCTAGTTCACTCTGAGTAGTATCAACAGGTAAATTGGTCATATATAAGATTCTGGATTTTTCAGAAATAAATTGATTCATATCAAGTCCCAAATCATGAGGTCTTTTCAGTAACGATAAATGGACAGGAGCAGTTTGAATTAACTTGACTAGGATTTTGCTCATAATTTGAACATCATCACCAGCTCTTCTTGGAGTGCCTAAATTAAAGGATTCGGCGTAAGATTCATTGACTGGCTTAATATCGGATAGGTTTATATCCAAAGTTGAAACAACTTGATTTAAAGTAACCTGGTTCAAAGTATTTGAAGTGAAAAACTCAGGATGTAGATATTCTTCAAGCTTAACAAATTCTTTTTTTAAATCAAATAATCTGGCATATTCTAAATAACGAGGTAACTTGATTGATTTTTCTCTCGATTCTTTTGGCAATTTCATTCTTAAATCCCAGCTGTTAAAAGTAACAAAACTGAAAGGTCTCTTTTCAGCTAAAATATATTTTTCAATAGACTTATCAAAGCTCTCAACAGCGTCTTTCAAAGTACCTGCATTCTTGACGCTATCCCAAGTTAACGTCGTGGTTGAAGTGCAAAGAGGGGATATTGGGGTGTTGATTGGCTTAATCAAAACAGACTCCTTGTGGATTTCAGATAAAGTTGAAGAGTCTATCAGAGACCAAGCTATTTCTATAATTTCGGAGGCATCTTTAGTTGGATCCTCGGCAGTAGTTGAGATTTGGGTAACTATATAAACACTGCTTGAGGACGTTGATGTTGTTGACACTGGTGAGCCTGGCATATTAGGCGGAAAAACTTGTTAAATGGAGGTGAAAGAGTGGATGTTAAAGCCCAGAAGGACCCAGTTAAAAGATAATAAATAGGAGTAGGTAAAATTCCGACAACAAGAGGGTGTGAGTCGGGAGTGTGAGGCAGGGAGTAGAGTACGGTAGAGTGTGGAAGTCAGTTCAAGTTGGGTACCTGAAAAGTTCGACTCTCGTTGAACGTTGAACGAAACTTTTCACTTTTCTTTATTTTAGTTTTTGTACGTACCGCTCAAAATTTGAGAATTTGGAAATCTGAATCTGAGATCGGGAGGGCGCGTCACCAGGCGGCGCGTCGATTGGTCGGTGCTCTTGTTCGATCCCTTGCTCTGGCTATCCAGGTGGCTATAGCACCACAAGAGTGAAGTCTCTGTTATTAGATGAATAATAATGTATCTTTCATTCTATAAGGAACAAACCACAGAACAGTGGGAACTTAAGGTAGACTCGCAGATGATCTCATATAGTTATTGGTATCTCTCTGTTCTCCCTGTAGCAACATAATACATTTTCACTAATAGTGTCAAATAGCCGAATTATAATTTTGAACTTGCTTTTAGTTTCTAAAACTTAATGCATAACTTAAGCTGTAACTACCGAAGCGATGACGTTAGGCTAGTTAGTCCGTTTGTATGCGATCTCTGAAAATAGTTTGAACAAAAGCGAGAGCACAGGTCGAACTCAAAAGCTCCCCTTAATTCAACTTCCTTTCTTCATCTCTTTTATCCCCCCTTCCTTTTTAACAATCTGCCTAACACAACTCAAATCATACAAAATTACAATTAAGAAATGCGCCAAATAAGCAAATCACTCTTAATTCTCACTCTCCTTATTCCAAGCTTGGCTTCGGCTGCTAATCCCGGAAGAGCTATTCTGAGAGCTTTCTCTTCATCTACACAAAGTAGCAATAGTTCAAAACAACAAGAGCAAGAACAAGAAAGTACTACAATCTCTGAATCACAATGTTCTAAACCGCTTTTTGAAATCAAGAACCAAGCTGATTTAGCAGCCATTTCTGCTTGTCAAAAGATTCAAGGTGATATTATAGTTACGGAATTTGATAGTTCCCTATTCATCATGGAAGGTGTCTCAGTTATAGATGGTAGTTTTAAAGTTCACAATGCCTCCACTTTACAAGTAGTCGAAGCTCCTGACTTACATACTGTTTCAGGTACCTTGGGTTTAGATACTTTAACTTCGTTGTCTTCTTTATCATTTCCAAGGCTACAATCAGTTGATACAATTGAATGGAAAGTTTTGCCTATTTTAAGTAACGCAAATTTTGATAGAGGTATTAAGAAGATTAGATCTGTTGTTATGCAAGATACTTCATTAACTGGTTTTGTTGGTTTCAATGTTGATACATTAAATAGATTAAACATCAATAATAATAGATTTTTGGAAAGGATTGAATCTACAGTTAAAGAAGTTGAAGGTGAATTAATCATTGCTGCTAATTCAAAAGGCTTAAAAGTTGTTTTACCAAATTTAGTATCCGCCAGAAATATTGTTATTAAGGATGCAGATTCTTTGTCTATGGCTTCCTTAGAAAGTGTTGACACCACGGCTGAGTTTTTAAATAATAAATTTGATGATTTAAAACTTCCTAAATTAAAAACAGTTGGTACATCTCTAAGTATTAGTAAAAACAGCAATTTAAGACGTGCAGATTTCACTTCACTACAAGATGTTGGTGGTGGATTAATTGTCATCGATAACATGAGTTTAAACAAAATTGATTTCTTCCCTTCATTAAGATCCATTGGTGGTGCAATAGAATTCCATGGTAATATAGATGACAGTTCTTTGAAACAGTTAAGAGTTGTTAAAGGTAGTGCTATTGTTAAATCCTCATCCCCAAACTTTGATTGTAATAAATGGATCAAAGAAGAAGTCAGTGAAGTTGTTAGAGGTGGTAAAATTGAATGTGGTTCAGGTAATTCTAAAACTACCGAAGTGTTTTTAGTTGACGATAATGGTGATGTTACCAAAGGTGCTGCTGGTGTCAATGAAATGAAAGATTACAAATCTCCTGGTTCAGAAGATGACAAGTCTTTGAACTCCAATGTTGAAAGTGGGGGTTCTTATCTCATCCCAGTTAAATCTTTATTCAATGTTCTAATGACTTCGGTCTTTGCAGTGCTGTGTTCTATGTTATAGTAGTTCTTTTTCTTCTTTTTTTATTTTATGTTTCTTTTTCTTTCAATTTAAATTTCTGCTTATAACCACATTTATATATGTTTTTATTTAAACTTTAGCTATATCTTACTGAATTGATTGCACATATGGTGTTCTCAATCGAAACTCACGGATAAACCACTTTATTGCTTACGTCATCATTCGTCCCTGTAACTGGCCGAGGAATCGAGCGCAGTAGATAAGAGTTGAACAAATCCAATCCAACGAAGCCAATGGCCCAGAGATATTCCAATTCTCAAACAAATTGGTCCAGATAGGCGAAGTACAGCACACGACAAAAAGTCTAGGTCTTAGTTTAATTTGCTATTCCAGAATACCACCCGCTTATCTTTTGTTTCATTTGAATAAATTTAACGATGTCTCCCGTTCTACAGTCTTCAGAGAAATCCAAATCTCCGCAAAAGCCTAAATTTCAACAATCAAAGCAGATGCAAAAGACTTCTAAACAGTCAAACAAATCAGGTTCCCCTATAACAGCAACTGCAACGACATTCAGAAAAGAGAGCTTTGGGATGTATCGCATCAATGCCAGCAAAACGGAAAATGATTCTTTGCTCTCTGATTTATTTAAAGTCAGTAGTGGAGTACCTGTATTTGAAGAACCTGGTTCAGAAGATAATTCTAGCAACAACGAAGATAGTTTAAATAAACAACGTTCAGTAACTCCTCAATATTCATCATTACAAACTCCATTACCAAAGACAACTACAACTCCAAAAAAGAGAAATACTTCAATAAGTGTTGGTAATGAACACAAAGTCAAAAAGAAAAGAAGAATATTCTCTTGTGATAATTGCAGGAAACTAAAAACTAAATGCTCATTTAAACCTGAAGCTAGAAGTTGTGACAGATGTCATAGACTACGTCTTGATTGTTCCTTAGCTAATTCTGTGGCAGCATTAGCAGCCGCAGTCGAAGATGTGAATTCAGCTACAAACAGTACTACAAATGGAACAGAATCAACTCAGCAAATATTGGATAATTCCATAACTGCTTCTAGATCAAACTCGAGTGGGCTTCCCGCTGCTTCAAATGAACAATTAGAAAACAGATTACAAAGCATAGAAGGTTCGATTTCATTATTTGATTCTAAACTTAATTTAATTCTAGATGCAATGAAATCAAAGCGGTTTTCATCATTAGAAACATCATATCAACCCCAAATTATGTCAAGAGATGATGGTAAATCATCATCATCATCAACAACAACAACTCCACCTATAAATCAATCACATATTTTTCCAAGACATGATTCTTTAGCTCCATTAAATGTAATCTCCCAAATTGATTCTAAAATTTTCAATAGAGTTTCACAAATGGAACCTTTCAGAAAGGCTTGTGATGAATTCATATCATTTTATTCAAACCATGAACAGCTTTGTTTAGAATTGGCCAAATCATTTCTTGAGGTTTCCCATTTTTGGATTATACCCGGTGGTATCACAGAAATAAATAGACAGTATGTTATTGATCATCCTTTTACTGCATGCGTTTTTGTTTTGTTGGCTATGTGCTTTGATAAAAATTATACTTATGTTGAAGAACAAAACACTTTATATAATTTAACAAATAAAATATTGGGAAGGGCTCTAATTATGGAGCCTTTGACTGATCATGATATTGAAGGTATCTTATATTTATCATTATATAATTTTGCAAGAAAACCGAGACAATCAATGATTGATAGTTGGTTATTATCAAGTGTTGGTATAAAGCATTTAATCATGTCCATTGATTTGAAAAACATTTTGAAAAGAGTTAAAGAAGCTGATGAATTTAGTGCTGATGACTTGTTTCATCTGCGTATTTTTAATTCAATGTGTTCATGTCATTTACAACAATCAATTGGATATGGGAGACCTATAATGATGAATGAGGATTATTGGAATTTACATTACTTAACAGTTAAATTCACACAAGCAACAGTTGGTGATGCTATTAAGGTTGCAGAAATTGAATTATATCTAGTTTTATCGAGAGACCTGACGCACCAGGGTATTCAAAACTTAGAATGTAATTTTGAAAATGATTTATTAGGATCTCGAAATGTTTATCAGTGGAGAGTTAAATGGAATAAAATCTTGAAAAAAGATGTTTCTCAAATATTAACGTTTGCTTATTATTTTTCACACATTATGCTATCTAGAAAATATATTCAACTAAATAAAGATTCACATAGCCGATACTTACATAATGCTTATAGAACAGCTTGCCATTACTCATTCGAAATTTTAAACAATATGATATCATTAAGTGCAAAGTTTGTTAGAGGGTCTCCTTCATTCCAACTAAATCAGATTGTTTATGCATGTATAACGTTATTTGATTTCTTAGGTTTCATGCCACCAGACGAGAAAAAAAGATCATTAAGTTTGATTACCCAAAGTTACTGGCATCTAAATCAAATTGGTGAAAAGATGAATGATGCGACTGAGACAATTTCAGGCATCATCAGAAAGTTAGTGGACATGGCAAATTCCAATCAAGTTCTAGAATACGAACAGAAAGTTGGATCTATTGGTCAAGGCTCCATCACCGAAAGATTTAATAAAAGTTTAGAGAAACTAAAAAAGAGAAAAGAACAAAGAACTGTATCGATGTCCCAACAGCAGCAGAAGCTATCGCCTGATGACTTACCGTTTGGTAGTGACAAGAATAACAATGAGACGGTTTCTAATAGATCAAATGGTTCCTCTCCAGAGACATTATCACACCAATCGATCACCAATCAAATTTCATTGGCTAATGACCAACCATCTTCGTTGAAGTTGATTGGAGGTGAAAATTATCTAAGTCTTTTGGCCAATAGCAATCCTTCGTCGCCAGCCAATACTACAGGCGGATTGCTAAATAAAAGGAATAGACTGGAACCAGGGGCAGTCACTCCAACCCTGAGCGCTCTAAGGGAGACGATGTCGCCTGCTACCCCTAGCTTAAGCAATAATAATAATAGTTCAACTAATGCTGGTATGTTCAACAGCCTGTTGCCTGACACCTCAAATTTTGACACTTTTGAAGATTTCTTTAAAGACATGTTCAAATACTCCAATCTTGATTTTCCGGGAATGAATAATATGAATAATCTTTGAAATACTGTATATCCTTTTGTATATTAGACTGTTTGAATAAATTTTCATTTTGTCCCATATGCGCCTGTAAGCCTAAGTTAGTTGGACCGCGGAACAACCACGGTTCACACCCTGTTTTGGAATTACGCGAGATCCAAAATACAACATATATTAGGGTTCTGGCTTGGGATTAATTAAATATTTTTTGTTGTTATATTATTAATTATGCCAGCTTTTTTCCAGATCTCAGATCCATATGTGATGGCTGACAGAAGCAGATGCACGTTCGGACACTAATTCCAAAGATCGGCAATTAGATAAATTACCCGATTCGGGCAAGGGTTGGGATCCGGTTTGTGCAGCCAACACAGCCAGAGATCAAAGCTGCCGACCCTGGAAGGGGAGCTCTGGCATGCTGATATCTGCATTTAGCGTGGAAGGTGCCATGTCACTTGTTATCACGGCTTGATATACATATAAGCCAGAAACGGTGCCAATTCGAAATCGAATGCTATTTCTATTGATCTGCATTCAATGGATCAATGGATCAATGGATGAAATAATACAATTTTTATCGCTTAAGTTTACATATAACTATGGGAATTAAATTTTACGCATGTTAAATTCATACATACATCTAAATTTCAACTATTAATTAGAATCATATAAATTCCTTTGGGTGATTAATTGCATGATCCTCGAATCGAGAAGAAGTTCAAAATTTTCACTGCAGTTAATAAAAAAATAAGGAATATAAGGTTAGCTCTATATAGGCGAAGTATTAATATTATTGATCTCTTATATAAAGCGCACTGGCAACAGCCCAAAGTCGCACATAAGGATAGGCCCGATAGATTTATGCCATGGCAAGTTAATATTCGATCCCTTTTTCATCGCCGATCTAGACGTTTAATTATCAACCTTATAAAATATAGTTGGAATTACGTATATATTTACTGTATGTTATATATGCTTGCTTTAATTTCAGTTTTTTCAAAGGATGTGCAACCATGATATGTATGGATACAGAATCGGGATATCTATTTCACCTTAAAGCCACTTTCAATTTTGTAAACACCCATAAAGCTATATTTAACTGCCGCAATTTTTGCTTATACAAATATTGTTACTAATTAAAAATCATTGCTTTTAAAATGTAAGCTTGATCATCTCAGCGATTGACATAACGATACTAATTCTATAAAGCAGCATGCATGACTTCTAAAGTCAATACTTAAATTATAACAAACAAATTATTCAGTGAGAGTTGCGTCTCTTGCGTTTGACGGATGTGAAATTTTTCAAGCTGATCAATTCTTATGTATATCAATAAATATGTGTTATGTAACTACTTATACAGTATGGATATCTCTACACAGAGCAAAATCAGCAGATCGGGCTCAAAACTGCAATACAGCTGGACAGATGTTTCAACTCGTGTTTCAGCTCCTACCTGTTAAACAATGGCCGAGTATGCTACAAATATGGTGGGCAGGCAGGATATTCGGGAATTCGACCCTGTTCAAAAAAAGCCTTGAAGGCCGAATACATGTATATGTACATGCCAATCAAGATATTCCAACAGTAATTGCTGCTTCGATGGATGGAATATACATATATACCAGCTGTATCGTGAACTAAGTAATGGGCTGAGCGTTAAAGTTAGGTAAGCTACTATAGAGATGACAGGCGGCTGCCATGGGTATACGAACCATATTATTATGCAAAAATTTGCTATATAATTTAAAAAATTTCAATATATTGAATCTGGCTTTTCACCTATTTTGTACTTTCTTTCTGGATTTAGTCCGATCGAAAATAGATGCCTATAATCGCCCAATTTTAGCTCTGCTCTGGTGCTCATCGTCCAAATCTGTTTCCCAATCCTATCATTAACATCGCTTGATTTATCTATCCTTAGCACCTGTCAACTCCTTAGGGCATATACGCCGATTCTGATCCTCCTCGGGTATTCACCCACACTATATATAGAAAGATCGTATTTACAATTATATCAATAGAACATTTCAAAGGAAGAAAGAACTTCTTAGATTGCTTTGAAGTATATAGGTCCACCTCTCAGTTAATTACTACCACACATCAATCCACCTTATATATATCGTTGAGATCCTATCAAACCCTCCTCTAGTTTCATCCGTTCCCAATTTGCTACCTCTAGCAACACATTAAAAATTGGTATTTTGGTTTTGGTTTTGGCTGTTTTTTTCTTCAATTCTTAACTTCAATTTTCATTCCTTTGATTTTCCTAGCATATTGATCTACCTGCTCTACATATTCTCTACTAAAGTTTTTCATCTTTATAAATTTGTCTTTCCCTTCTTTCAGACTAGTTCAAATTATTCCAATTCTGTATGCTATAAAATGGATTCTCCATCCAATAATGACCCCAATTCGAGCAAAAGTAGCTCCTCTGCGTCTCATCAATTTCCCAGTAGTAGTGAAACTATTACTGTTAATGCAGACCCTTCTGGAACCATTCAAAATGTTTTTCAAATTACACCGGCTCCAATTCCTCCAAATTCTAATATCAATTACATGATTCCCTTTCAACAACCCCAGTCACAGCAGAACACAGTTTACCCTTATCAAGGTATCCCAGTCCCTTATAATTATCAAATGAATCCTAACATGGTTCCAGTTGTTATGGGTCCTAATACTTTTATTTCAAATTATCAAAATCCTAATACCCCTTTAAACGTTGGCCCTTCAAACATTGCCTCTCCATATATGATCCCCTTAGGACCGCATACTGGCTCATCAAACAATTCAACTGGTACAACTACTACTCCTAGACTTCCTAGGGCCACTTTGGAACAGAAACTTGAAGTCTTAGACTGGTTTCATGCCTCTGATGAAAGAACACAGCAAGATACAGTTGATAATTTTCAGCATAAAGAGCTTTTTTCTATCACCAAATCTACTTTGAACAGGTGGATTTTGAGTGAGCGACAATTAAGGGATGATTATAAAACTTTCTCGCTGAATTTTGCTAAAACTTATAAGACGAGACCTAAATTTAAAGATCCTGAAGTCACTAGATGTTTGGAATTCCTGTATGAACAGTCATGTAATGAAAACTTACCCCTATCAGAAAAGTCATTGACTCAAAAGTGGACTCAATTATCAAGAAAATATCATAATATTCCAGCTTCAACAAAGTTACATGAACAAAATAAATCAAATGGCTGGCTTCATCATTTCAAAAAACGGCATGCTATCCAAAAAGTATTGGCTCAAAAGCTTTATAATAATAATTATTTGAATGAACCACGTACTGTTGATATCGAAGTTGCACGATTAAAAGATATAATTAAAGATTATTCGCCTAGTAATATTTTTCAACTTGATGAAATCTCCTTTAGTTCTAGACCAACATTTTTAAAAGGGAATGATGATTTACAAAAAATAAACAATGGAATGTCCATAACTGATCCAGCAAATTTAGTTATTGTATGCTTAATGGCCAATGGAGATGGTTCAAGACTAATTGATCCTTTAATTATTACTAATGATCCCTTAATTAAGGAGGTTGAATCCCAATGTTCAAATGTTTACTATAATAAGAATGCTTTATTAACGAGTGATATATTCTTTCGTTATTTAAAGTATATAGACGCTGAAGTTTTGTTTCAACCTACAATTTTGATTCTTGATGATTTGCATGCTCATATAGTTCCATTAGATACTTTTCAACACTTAAAGGTAGTTTATTTCTCTCCAAAGATTACTGATATTTCTGAAAATATACTACAACCTCTTGATTTTGGATTGAAACGCATTTTCAAATGTTTAGTTAAGTTAGCTTTCATTCAAACTATTAGAAAAAGTATGGCTGAAGGAGAATACAGAGTCAGCTCAAATATTGAATTGCCAAAGTATGGGTTAGTCGACTATGTTATGGGTGCTACCCGTTCTTTACAAAACTCAAATTCGCAGCCTTATATTTCATTTGGATTCCATAAATCAGGATTAATTGAGTTGAGTTTCAACAAAAATAACGAGGAATATTACTCTAGGGATTTGGCTAAGGAACAGCAATTAGAATTACTGCTCCAAGATTTCAAAGAAAAGGGATTTTTAAGTGATTCATTTCTAAATAAATTAAATGATACCAATGGTACTTCCGGGGTAGACGAATTATTATTCCCAGATGATGAAAACATTGAAAATGAACATTTAACTGATGATGATGTTATTATTTTAGTTAGACGTGAAATGGAAATAGCAGAACCAGCTTTACTTCCTCCTCCTCTTCCCCCTCCTGTCCCACCTCCATCATCATCATCATCAACTGAATCTCAAGAGAAGTCTGTTGGAAGTTTTCACAATAAATTTGATAAGACCAATAATTCATTGAACCTTAGCAAACCACCAATTACAATGAAATCTGCTTTTGAAAGGATCAAGCCGGTTTCATTATTATCCCCAATTACACCAATTACACCAACTACTACAATAACTTCAATTAATAAACCATATCATCAATTACCTTTGAGACTTCAAACTCCGGACTTTAATGATCCTCAAACTATAACCGATTTGAAGATATTTTTTTCTAGATCTGATAATATCGATAGTCATCCTGAACTATATTTAAAACTTTACAAACATTTAACAACAACTACAAACCTAGAAACAATAAACACAGCAACTGATAATGATAATAATATTAATATTGACAACAGAGAAACACCACCACCAAGTGAACAAAATAATGATTATAATACAAGCACAGAAAATAACGATAATACTGGTGTGTTACAACAATACATGAACTTCCCTCCCACAAATGCTAATACTTCTCAATCAAATGACGAGGTTGCATTTTCCCCAGCTCTACTTTATGATTATTCAAATAGATTCAAAGTCGAGAATCTAGATCATGTTTTACAACAGAATTTTACAAATTATGTTGGAAGTTCAATGGCCACTGGCTCTGGTAATCCAATTGATAATCCAGCTTTATATCCAACTGGTTTGGGATATGATTCTTCGGGAGTTGCCGATCCCCAACAACAACAACAACAACAATCAAGCAATGATAGTAATAAGAATTATGAAGTTGATGGATATGAAACTAGAAAGAGAAGAAGGCTGGATTATGAGGAAGGAATTAATGAATAAACAATCTTTTAATTCTTTTTTTTTTTTACTTTTTTAATTTATTTATTATTTGATCTTTGATCTTTTTAGCTCTTATTATTTTATTTCGTTTATTTTTATTTCTTTTTTATTTTTTTATTTGGTTGTGTATTTTACCCCTCTACTGAAGATTATTCTTATTTGGATCCATATGAAGAGATAGGTTCAATGGAATTCACCCTTTGGAAAAAAGTCTTTTTTTGTATATTTCATTCGGGAATGCTACAGCTGTTTCCTTTTTTAATGCTTTTTAATGTTAGGAATTTTATTTTTACAAGTGCTCGACTAGATTCTGAGAGTGATTTAATGGGTGATATATTGTTGAGCAATCGACATATGATATTTGGGTATGGCCTCCCCTATAGAACTCAAGCTCTCCTGTGTCGGAGGATATAAATTGGTAAAGAGTATACCTGGGATAGGTTAAATTATGGTTTTTACATCAACTTAGAATGGAGCCCATGTTAAATAAGGTAATTATAGAAACAATGTTATGCTGACTGACCAGCTGGTTAAAACACGACAGGTTGCGTGTATATGTAGTTTGTGTTAAAAGGACCTGTGCAAGACTTCTTCTCCTTTTTTTCTGTGCAAAATCCCAATTTAATTGGTCATTTGACTAAACTTCTTTTGATTTTCTCCGGTGAGAGAACACTAGATCATATGGGTCATCCCTATGCAACTGTTTTTCATCTCTGTGGACTCTAGACACCGGCAATGGAGATAAAGAAGCTGTCAATAAGTTTATTCAGTGGTTTTGTTCAATTGAAGTTTGCCATTTATTCAGCCAATCGCTTTCAACGTATATTTCTACTGGATAAGGGTCAACTAGTACCCATATCCGAATCACGGCGTATATGGTCGATTCAGAGAGAGGAGTATTTAAAAGTGGGTCGACAATTTTACTGATATCAAATCTGTCTCTATTCCATTTCTTTTCAAAAATTATGAAAAAAACTTTAACTACTTTGATCTCGGTTAGTCATGGAACATACGTCGACGGTTATGTACATGTATAGGAAGTTTCTAGTCCAGAAAAGAAGATATGGATATGACTAAGCTATGAAGTAACTTCTGGATAACTCTTCGTGTCTAGGGGAAAGGATCAACTGAAGGGATCTTTCAACGTTGGGGATTTAGTGGAAGCTACCCCTTTTTTCTTCAGAGACCTGACCAGCCACCAATAAAACTGTAGTGAAGAAGCATTAATGTTTCTTTCTTTGATGGTTTGCTATATACAGCAGGTCTGGCAACGATAGGTGGTTTTAAAACTTAGATAAAACAAATCTAAAGGGGGTTGACCCCTTATGGGGAAATTTGACCACAAAAAAATATAAAGAGACCCAAGGTCTCCTTCGTTTAACTAGTGCCGCAGTATGGCTGGGTTAGTACCTGGCCCAAACAGGTTTTGCTCGAGAACGAGTGGTCAGTTTAACACCGCTTAAATACCTTTACTTGAGTGCCTTTATAACACAAGAATTGTGTTTCATAGAGTTACGGAGAACCTGTTAACAATTGTCAACCAACTGTTTTCAAGTTAAACTTTTCAGTACAGCAACTTTGGTATGTCATTGTAATGTCGATCGAATCAGGCTCTCATCCTCGAGCAGGGAAGTGACAGATGAGGAAGGTAAAAGCTTACCTGCCGTGGAAATTGAGAGGTACCATAGCTCTCCTTTAACTCGGACTACCAGTTAAGCCACTTGCAGAACAGAAATTTCCCTCCGAGGATCATCCTGGGCAGCTGCCAGCTAGCAGGCACGGGCCAGGACAAGACGTGCGTGTACCGGCCGGCCTGCATGAAGACAAACCGAGATTAGATTGCATTGGCAGCCTCTCAGTTTCGATCCCCCATGCTCTGGATCTCTGGTTTTGACCTTTCGGTTGGACTCGAGCCAATTAGCCCAAACCCAATATTGATGGTGCCATTCTGGTGCTTTGTTTTTCAACAATTACACCACTCTTTCCTAATCAGAGCAAACGATGAGTTTCACTTACGTGACAATTGTCGAACCTGCAACCAATCGGCCAGTAACATTGTCCCCTAATCGTACACCACTTTTTGCACACTGGAATTGCCAGATTGGGACTCACACGGGGTAGTGCAAGAGAGCCTCAGCGCTTAACTTATGTTTCAAAAAAAATTTGATCCCTTTAACTCATTACTAACAAATTAGGGATCGAGAACAGAGCAGGCACATAGGGACTCGGAGCACACAATGAATTAATAATCCCCTCCTTTGGAGTTTTACTATGAGTTGTATAGCTGGCCATGACTCATTCGAACCCATTAGAACTACTTATGTGTCCTTTACAGGAGAAAGGAGTCGTAGGGGAACTGTTAGGACAGTGAGACGATAAATGGAATCACATCACATAAAATTCCGATTTCGAGTTGGCGTTATAATTTCCAGCTCCACTTTCGCTTTACATCTTGAACACTGTCATAACTATAACGTATATCAGCGTTCTAGTGATAGCCCACATGATGAGTCGTTTCGAAGGTACCCGTGGCACGAGAGCGCAGTTGCCAGTTGTTTTATATGTATGTAAAGGTATAAGGCATAGTGACGATCAGGAGAAGTCGAGGTTGCCACGCACCAGGCTGTCTCTCCGGTACGTACACACGTCCAACATCCAGGATTATGGTTTGATCTTAAGGATCCCGTCGGGTTAGGCGCAATCATGTACAGCTGTATATGGCTATAGGATGTCCAAAACATATATGGCCTGGTCACCAGCCCGTGTTACGTTAATTACGTTCTAACTCTCCTCCTCCAACTCAATATATATACCACAGAAGGTGGGATCAAATGATCAAACGGATCGATCGATCTTGAAATTTGTCTGATCCAGCCAGCCAGCGGCGCACTCCATCTCCACGTAGCACAATAGTTCCCCGTCACTTTCAACTGGCCTGCAGTTAATTAAGTATCTTGTCCTTTGGAACAGTTAATTACTGGAATTGTAGCTAGAAGTGGCAGATTTCCTGGTTAGATAGTGATCTGATCTGGGATCGATCGATAAATCATAAATTACATCCTTCTATTAATATACGCAGTGCACCAGTGAGCGACTTCGAATTAAAAGCAGCACGATCGAAATCAAAACTGAAATCAACTCATATCCTGTTTTGCATTTTGAATTTATTTTTGTTCACAGGAGTTCTTTCCTAATTGTCGTACAGTAGACACTTCTAGCTCTTCAAGAATAATCCAGATTGATCAATCAGCGGATCTTCTAGTTCTTAGCTCGTCAATTTATTTCTCCAACATTCCTAAGGTTCCCTGCGGTCTAGCAAAGGCACACTCACAGATCAAATCAAACCAAATCAAATTTATCAACACCCGTTTTTATTTGTGAACACCTTTTTCACTTTTTCACTGCTTCCTGAAACCTTTCCTTTCTAACGCTCCTGTTCCTCCTCCTTTGGCCTCTTATATCTCTCGACATCCTCTTCCCAGACTTGCTCAGCTTTGATCACTTTTTCTCTTCTTCTTTGCTCCTCCTCCTCCTCCTCTTCCTTTTCTAACCCAATTGTTAAGCAACCTGCTTTCAACAGTCTTATGACCTCAATCCATACGGCATCCACTTCGACCTCTACTTCTACTTCAAGTACGGCCCCACTCAGTACGAAAGCTTCTTCATCTTCAACTTCTCTTTCTTACCTTATGTCGGAAGACAACAGTAATGCTGGTCAAGTGCTCAGTTCATACCCTCCTCAGCAGTCCTTACCTCCTTTCCAATACTACCAACAACAACAGCCACCACAATCTGATAATAGACCTTTCCCAGGCTTAATTAAAATGGAATCTCAACAACTTCCCATTCCTCCACATCTTGCTCTACCAACTCTCTCTGATTCAATTCAACAACCTCAACAACAGCAAAATGATCCATTCCAACAGTATCGTGCTCCTCCTACAACTCAGCAACAACAGCAACAACAGCAACCACCACAACAACAATCAGTTCCAAGCTTGCAACATCATGATTCCAATTCTTTTCGTCCTATGATCCATCAACAAACTAGTAATGAAACTTATCAACAATCTCCACAGCATCAGCAGAATCACCAGCAGCAATCTCAACAACAACCACCCCCACAACAACTGCAACAACTGCAACAACAACAGCATACCCCAGTTTCAATACAATCAACATCTACTTCCACTACTGCAGCCTCAGCTCCGGCTTTACCTTTATTTCCATATCCTAATCCAACTAGAACAACTCCTGTTCAACAATTACCTCCAACATCTCAAGCTTTATATTCTCAATATTCAACTTCTCCTCAGTATACTCCAAACTCACCTCAAAGGAAAGTTCCATTCTTCCCATTCCCTTATCACTCTCGTTCTCAATCTGAATCTCTCACGTCTTTAGACTCAGCAGATTGGAGTGGCATTAGTCAGGATAGAAAAAGAATGAGAAGAGTGTATGATGTTACAGATCAAGAGTTACTAGAGCTGGCTCGTAAAAGTGTTGAAATAACATTAGATGAACTGGCTTTGCCTGTTACAATGGCTGAAAATAAAGTCGATGAAGTTTCGAAAAACAATTCTAAACATTCTAGAGAAATCAGAATAGCTGAAAGTGATAAGAAGAAACAACATCAAATCTTTGCAATGGTGATTTTGATGAGATCTGTTGAGGCTGATGAAACTGCAGTTTGTCCACGTAATAGAATTTTTGGAAAATATGTTTCTTTATGCAAGGAAAATGGTGTCACTCCTTTATGTAATGCTTCTTTTGGTAAATTGGTTAAATTAGTTTTCCCAAATTTAACAACAAGAAGATTAGGTACACGAGGTTATTCAAGATATCATTATTGTGGAATTAAACTAATCGATGATCAAGATTATGAAGAAGAATTGCCAATGGAATCTCCAACTGCTACAACTGTTACTGGTATGTCGATTTCTTCTCAAGGTTCTGGTAGTAATGTATCAGGGGGTTTCCCATTGCAACAGCAACAACAACAACATCAACAACAACAACAGCAATATGATCCTCAAGAAACTTTATTGGCCCGTAATTTAGATGAACACTTGTCTCCTCTATTAAGAGAACAAACTCATGAATTCGTTCCTCCATCAATTGAAGCTTTTATTCATCAATTCCCTCCTGAACATCAGAATGCTGCCAAAACTATATCAGTCTCCTACTCTGAATTCTGTAAAGATACTTTTTATTGTATCAGATATATGCAAGTTAAAAGTTTATTAGAAGGATTAACCAAGTATAGATTTTCTCAATCTAATGAAGCTATCAAGATACTAGCACAGCCACAAGTTGCTTCATGGATCACTGAATGTGATACCAAATTATATAAAGCATTTATTAAGTTATTAACTAAAGTTGCAATTCAAAGTGTACCAGAAAATGTTGTTTTCCAAATTTCAAATTTAGTTGGTAGATTATTAGATACGATTAATGAAATGAATATCCCTGAACATATCAGAATAGCTAAATTACAATCTGCTGAGAGATTTGTCAAAGTTTGTCAAAGATTAGTTAGATTAATGAAATTGTCATCTGGATTAGCCAAGAATTTGTCAGATCCATTACTTAGATCAAGAATGATGGAAGGTTGGTTAAGGGTTGATATGCGTCAAATTATGGAAAGAGATTTAGTTTTACCAGATCATGTTAAACCAGTTGCCGTTAATATACTGTGTTCGGATATTCCAAAGATGTTTCAGTTGTTACAAGGAGCATCGGAAGAAGTTGTCATTCAAAGTATCATTAAGTCAGTTAGCCCAATTCCATTAAGAATTCCAAGCATGCCTGCTAAAACATTTTTAACTTGTATTACAACAGTTTGTAATGAAGTCAATCAGGAATTATTCATTTCTAATATTTCGGAGTTCCATAGTTGGTATGGATTATCATGTTGGATGACGGAATTCTTTTCTTACTTAGTTCAACTGAGCCACTATTTGAGAGACGATATTACCAAATAATGATTTGCTTCATTATATTTTTTTTGTCTTTTTAGTTGTTTTTTTTGTTTTGAGACCACCATTATATTTTACAGGATGAAAGTTAGACTTTTTTTTTCATTATTACAATTTTTACTTTGCTTAATACCAGTGTGGATGTGAATCAGAGTTCAGATAAAATCTATTAAATTATTTACTCAGGAGTTCAATATATATAACATACAAACTATATACATTTTTTCGTCATGCATTTTTATTATTATCATCTATTACATTACGTTACGTACATCATGAAAAAAAGTCTCTTTCACCCATTTGTCATTAGTTTTTGTTTTGTTTTTTTTGTTTTTGTTTTTGTTTTCTTGCATTTTTTCCACGTTATATCATATCCCCCTATTCTTTTTTTACTATCCTATAAAAACATTATTTGATAAAATAGAACAAGAGAATTATGTCTTAAAAAAACCAAATTGAGCTAAATTAGCATTACTGCATGTTTTTAAATTTTTTTCTTATTTTCTATACTGTTTCCTCATCCTTTATTTGCTTAAGTATCCTACTATTGTCATTCGTTATTTGTCTGTGTTTTTTACACTCTCTTTTATTCTTTATATTCTTTGAGTTTTCATAGTTATTTTTCTATTTTTACTACTATTCTTCTTTATTATCCTTTATCGATCGTTTATACACTTTGTCTTTAAAATCTTTTAAAATCTTTTTGAGCTCTTTTTATATTATATATCTTTTTTATATATGTTTTATGTGAGTGATTTTTCTTCTCTTCCTTCTTTACCTTTTCTCTTTATTTTATCTCATTTTCTTACCCTTACTCTCCTCTCCTCTTCTCTTCTCCTACTATACTATATTATATTGTCTTATGTTATTACCCCTCTATTGCCATGTTGTGATTATAGAAAACAAAAAAAACTAGTCTACTACATTACTATTATTGATTTGATCTTTATTGTTTTTTCTGTTTGTTTTGTTAAATTGTTAATGATACATTATTTAAACAATTGCTTTTATTTTTCTTTCCTACTTTTTCTTTCAAATTGTTGTGTGTGTTTAACCCCCATTAATTTTAGTACTGTTTCTGTTGTTTGAATATTTAGTTTTTGTGTGTGTTTCTTTCTGCCCCACCCCAAGTTCAATCAATGTTTTGCTGCCGCTTTTTAAATTGTGTCCTTTATCCTTTATACCATTTTTTGCTTTACTCTTACTTTTACTTTATCCTTTCCTCTCCCCTTTTAAATAGCAATTAACAGGTTAATATATAAAAATTAGAGCTATTGTTACAACTCGTTCACTTATCGCAGTATCAGTTATACTAGCTATTCAGGTGAATTGTGATATCCTCAAGGAATGAAATTCAACTTTAAAATGAAAGGGATACGTTTTGTAAGTTAACAATATATTCAAAATTACTACGTAAGGGTAATAATCTAAATATGACTTATATTACTCAATCAGATTATGTATCACGGAACAAGAGCAAGACCAGTTGGTGGGGATGTTCCTTAATTTTTAATTATGCAGGCTGAGTGGACCTCAAAGGGTGAATTAATTTTACACACTTAAATGATCAGTTAACTAACTGATCATAGAATCATACGTACATACAATAAGAGGGAATCGATTTAAAAGTAATGTGAGTTATTACATCACATATGCATGCATTGTTAATTGGGACTCACATGGGACTGACATTTGATATTGTAAGATGAGTAATTGGGGTAATTTAATTGTGAGATATACTTGACAAACAGCAGAGTATTTCATTCAAGAGTGTGAGTTATACCATGGGTATTATCAAGACCTGATTGTAGGCCACTCCTTTGGAGTAGTTTTACCTTGCAATTGTTTCTGTTCCTGTTCCTGTTCCTGTGACTGAGATTGTTCAGTTTCAGTTGGATCTGGATAATTTCCTGTTGTGTGGACGGCGCTTCCAAAATTAGAGTTCGAGACTGGGCCGGTGCTGAGACGTGCCGGATTGGGCGCAAATTGTCTCTGTTTACCCTGATGCACTCTGAGCGAACAATCGATCAGTTCTTAATATAGTAAACTGGCTACCTGAGCGAGCCTCTTAGCCTTTAGAGTTTTGCATGCGCACGCCCATTTTACTTTCGTTGTGTGAGAGCTGAAAGTTTAATTGACCTGTGTTGTGGGTAGTTTGTTTCCTCTTTTCCTGTTCTCTGTTCCCTTTTCCAGCTTTGCCTCTACATATTTCTCTTTTCACCCTCCATCAAGTCGGTCTGACGTCCTCCCCCGTTGTCTGGCAGTAACAACACTCTCACTCACTTCCAGCCTGTTCACTTCTGGTTCATTAATTCATTTAATTCCCTGTATCCCCTCGGCCTCGTTTCTCGAATTCTCATTGCTTAGACTAAATTCAAAATTCAAAAAAACACTAAACTAAATCCCCCATCCCCATACAACAGTTCAGAAGTAGTGTCACAGCTATTCACCTTTACTTCTACGTCTTACTCTCTCTTTTGACTTCATTATATTCACGTATCCACACTCATTTAACATCCTCATACATGAAAATGGTCAACTTACTGGACCTTGGTAAGAGACTGTATTATAACGGCAACAGTGATCTCTATTCAAATGCGACAGTCTCCTCAACCGCAACATCCTCTGATTCCTCTATAACTGCAGATGACGTAAGTTCAACTACTCTGACCTCCAGCAGTATATCATCTTCAACTGATGACGATAATGCAGAAACTACAACAAGCCAAAGCAATGGCTCAAGTACTACTCAGGAATCTGTTAGCATCCCAGAGTCAACGTCAAGCCCGGTGCCTTCATCAACAACAGACTATATAGCAAGTTCAACTACTGATTCGACTAATACCGAAGGTTCCTCTAGTTACACGTCTACTTCATCGTCTTCGGGCAGCACTGGTGCTATGAGGACTACTGTGACAGATGAAAGCTCATCTTCGAGTTCATCTAGCACAAGTTCATCTCCTGGCACTGAAACTTCTTACTCAATAGATTCATCAAGCACGAATGCTTCATCTAGTACGGATAGTTCATCTCCCTCATCTACAACAGGCAATATGACCCTAACAACAACATCATCATCGAAGACATCGGATAGTAATTCAGAGCAAATTTCAACTAAAAATGATAACAGTAGTAGTGGAGCTGAATCTTCTGATACTAGCTTAAATGCAATGCTATACACCACATCTTCAGACTCCTCTTCGGTCTCCCCTTCAAGTTCAAGTGGCTCGATTACAAGTGTCACGATTCCTACTTCTACCTTAAGTAACGCTAACGAGTCCAGTTCAGATCAGTCTAGCACCGATTCCACTGAGTCTTCTCAAACTAATGATAGCGAAACTAACACTTCAACGAGAACTTCACAACAAGACCATGAAAGTTCTACTGACTCATCCCCTATAACAGGTACATCCACATCTACCCCAGCCTCCTCAACTGTCCAAGTTACAACTAAAACAGCGAAACCATCTTCAACATCGACTTCTCTTAGTACTCTTATAATTACACGTTCAACATCTTCAAATTCAGATGATAACAACACATCTTTAGCCGATACGGCGACTACTACATATTCTGCATTTGTTTATACAACCACCTTTTCATATTCACAAGCTGTTGTTGTTACCGATTCTCAGAGTACGTATACAACAACCGTTGAATTATATTCAGGTCTAACTTATAGTGATAAAGCTACATTGGCTTCTGTTACCTTCCCAGCTACTATAACGACTGATGCTAGTGGTCTACGGAAATTGACGAGTGTTGATTCATCTTCAGGAAAAGCTACTTCAAAGCCAGATTCTTCTCGCTTGAGTGGAGGTGGAATAGCTGGTGTTGTAGTTGGATGCGTTGTTGGGGTTTTATTATGCTTATTCTTAGCTTTCTTCTGTTGGAGAAGAAGAAAAAATAATAAGAGAAGACCGGATGTTTATGGAGAAGGCGATTTACCACTTGATGTCGAGAAAAACAGAACCACTTCAACAACTTTTAATGTTCATGATGATATTACAGATTCTCCTGATTTTAATAGGCATGGTTTTTCAGAAAAGTCAATCGGTCATAATTACCCTACCAATAATTACGATTCAATAGATTCAAGCTTAACGGACATGAGAAATATTTTGGCTGCCCAAGCTGAAGATTGTAAAAACTCTCCACCATTACCACCCCCTACAAGAAAGTCAAGAACTGTCAATCATCACAGTAATGATTTCTATTCGAGCACAACACCACCATTATTAAATCCAAGCAATAATAGCAGCGGAGAAAGAGTTATGCATGTCCTATATGAAAACCAAGAAGAAGAAAATTCAGACTCAGAGCACAATTCAACTTTAGCAAGTTCTAATTTTGAAGGCCATCTGGATCCATTTGCTAGTAGTACACTAACTCCAAGAAAACAAAGATATTTATCTGCATCTCATCAATATCAATACTCACAAGGTAGTGCTGGTAGTAGTACCGGTGGTGGATTATTGGGATCTAATCCTGCTCCCCTGGTTCCACTAGGATCACTCCCTAGTAGTGGCAGCGATTCCTCAACTCATTCTAATGCTCCATTGCCCCCAAAACCAAGAAAGAATAAAAAATCCCCTTCTCCACTACCACCTTCTGATATGCAATTCCTTGAACCTCCATTCCATGCAAGTCTCGCAAAGCCTGGTCCGATTGCTCGCCATGGTAGAACAGATAGTGGCGTTGTCGTTGATACATTATCCTCAGTGGTTTTTTCAAATGGTAAAATTAAATCATCAACAAGACCCGAGCATCATCATCACGACCAAGACCTGATCAAGGACCAACATCAACAAGAACGTCAATTGACTTCATCATTTAATAATAAGAATAATAACACTGGTTCTCCGCAAAAGAATGATAACAACTATTCAAAACTGAATTCACAGTCTCAAAGAAGTGGTAACAGTAGCACGAATGGATCATGTTTCGATGATGGAGATGATATCGATACGGACGATGTTTACAGTTCAAGTTTAGGTTCCGATTCAGATGATGGTTTCTTACCTCACCATTAGTGACTCTCCAAACAACTTCTTTCCTTTCTTTCTTTCAAATTTGCTAGCATTACAATTGCTTTTTTTTCTCACACTGATTATTTCTTTCTAGAAATTTATTACTATTACTGAATGCATATGATATCCCTTCCATTATTTTTTATTTTATTCTGTTTTAGATTGGTTATTGGTTTCACTCTTATTTTTGTTAGATTTGGTTTACACTTCTTTTCTTCTTCATTATCGACTATTTCTGATACAGATCCTATTCAATCTTTTTTTTTTTTCATTTCTTATTTTCTTATCTTAATTAACTTACGTGCTCAAACTTTTGCTTGCCTATACTTGAGTTTTCTTTTTGTACCACTCTTTTTTTGTTGTTCTTACGTCTTTATTATTATTACTACTACTAAATTTTGATTCTTATTTAGCTTGTTATTATTACTAAGATTAAAATTCATTTGAATCGACATACAACTATTTTTTGTTTTATTTCAATCATCCATATGTTTTTATATTAGATGTTTTTTGTTTTTGTTGCTGCCTTTTTTAGTTCTTCTTCCTTCATCCGTCTTTATTTCTTTTATTTTCCTTAACTTATAGTCATTAGTATCTCAAACTTCGTACCATACTTAATTTAAATTTTTCTTGATTCTTTAACTTTCCTCCTGTTTAGCTTGAACGTGTTGGCGTTGTGGCTGCTACTTGTTTTAATATGTTCTGTATGCTAACCTAGATGACTTAACAACAAACCACTCATGCATACGTACGTGTCGCATAGCTTTTCTTGCACTTAAGTTGAGCCTTCTTTCATTTACAGTTGTTTACTTTTGCATTTTTGTATTTGTATTTAGATTATTTGCCTACATCTTCCCAATGAACCATAATTCGCATATGTCATATTGAAGATTTCCTGTTCTATGATCCATCCATTCCATGCGTCAGGTACTCCTTGCAACCCGAGCAACGGAAGCCTGATCCAAATCACCAATCCTAGTTACACACGCGGTACTTATAGGTACGGATGTGTTTCGCTATACCGGAGTGGCCTTGACCGTAATGCACCATAACTGGCTTGTGATAAATTAAGAACAAGAAGGAAAGCACTATTTTATTTGGCAATTGTATGATTATTGTTTACAGGATCAAACCCATGTCTAATTTTAGGAATAGGGCCAAATGGGGCTGGTTTAATGTTCACAGAGATCAATGGCTGAGTTCTAGAATTAAGCATGGTGTGGTATATTGCATGTAAGATAGATATCACTATTATGGGATATGTTGAGTTACATGATAGGACGCAAAAGCAATGTAGGCAATCTCCACCAAATAAATCTCCTTCTTTTGTTCTGTGGGACTGGATGATAAATGTATAAGCATTTTGCAGACTTGCTACAGCAAACAATCAAAAGCATTTTTAATTACACTTTGATTACTTGCTTTAAGAAATAAGTTATTCCCAAGCTTACCCAAAGTAAGCAGATCCCTATCTAATTAAATTGCTTAAGCTCATATAAGGGCTCGAATGTATTTATAGAACATGGTTGCTTTATACTTGATTTGGAAGGGTTATAGCATATTCTATGACAAAACTCCACCTAGTGGTGAAGATTAAAAACACATACTACACTGAATAGTTCATATATATAGAATATCTTTGTTTGCTTGCTCGGTGATGAAAATGTTGTACAGCTCTTTCAAAAACCCAAATTTTGTTTTCTTCGAATAACGTTGGTACTTCATGTATTTTCCCAAGTAAATACCAGACAGGCTAATATAAATTAGATTATAGGCTGTATACAAGAGGATATATATAAGAGGAAATATATATAAAAGACCGCAGTAGAAAATGGTGATCCTTGCAGATGATATGATACATCATACAAAGAGCACCTCTTAATTCATGCCGGTATCTTTGGCTTATCTAATTATGTTCCAGGGTAACTCCTCTTTCTTTCTCTTGTCTTAGTTCATATTACAGGTTACCTTGATAAAGCTATATGTATCTTTAATTATCTGACAAGAGAGACTGGAATTGGAGTATAAGTTGCTCTAGTTATTTTTGTTGCATACCACACTGGAATTTCAAGTAAATTAAGCTGTTAAGGACAAATCACACAGTGATAATCTCCAATGCTTCAGCTAGTTCATAAGACTTTGAAAACTCGAATAAATAAAATAGGTTTCTTTGTGTGGTGTATGGATATTCAATCTGATGTACTTTCTTCAACACTGCTTTCTTTGTCAAATTTGGGTGTTTCAAGGCTGTGTACACAGGCACCACAGCCTACAACCCGGTGCTAGGACTTCAACTTTTTACTTCCACCACATGTGACTACAGTTACTTACAATAACAACATATTGAATCCGGGAACTGATATCGTAACTATAAATTGCATTACCCAACTAGTTGCAACTAATTTGCTGCCCAGTGCTCAATTTACGAGAAAATTAAATTGCCTAATTTGATAAGCCACCACAACTTAACTTCACCATATTAGCACATCATCATTAATTAATATACAGGACATGTGACATGAGCTATATAAACATGTTACTCATATAGTGTACATGATATGTCATTGTATATGGCGACTCCACAGTTTTGAGATCTCATGACCTACTTCCTAACCCAATTTCTACAAATCATGAAGACAAGACCATTATAAAAGTTTCTGTAAAGCATTTAATTGTTCTAACAACTACATACCAGCACTATTGTAACTATGACCATAGAGGCAACAACTTTAAAACTACAAGGAGATGGCCCATTAGATGAAAAAATCGAAAATATTATCAGATCATCAAAAGACTTATCGATCGGTTCAGGCAAAGGTGGAAATCATCATTTTGGTCCAGACCCAGTCGGATTATCAATCTTACCTTCAGAAACAAGGCAAAGACTAATTAACTCAGGCGTTGATATTTCAAAGGGATACCCAGCCAGACCGGACAAATCAAAAACTCCAATTTATGTAGATGAAGTGTATGCCATCAGAGATGAAGAATACCCATACATTGAAAGAGGTAAAAATGCTGATCCTGAAAAGAAAGCTTTGTTTAGGGCAGCTAAAAAAGTCATTCATTTGACCAAGCATATTGGAACTGAGATTGTTGGTTTACAATTAAGTGAATTGAGTGATAAACAAAAGGATGATTTGGCTTTGTTGATTGCTGAACGAGGTGTTGTGTTTTTTAGAGAACAAAAATTAACTCCTCAAAAACAACTAGAATTAGGTGAATATTGGGGGCAAGTTGAAAAACATCCCCAAGTTCCTCAGGTTAACGGTTTACCTGGTGCTACTGTTATTTGGAGCGATTATTATCGCAAAGCATTTGGAGTTAGTGCAACGTTCAAGAATAATAATTGGTGTAATTTTAGTCATTCGAAATACAAGGCTAAAGGTACACAAGTCTGGCATACAGATTTGGTTCATGAAAAACAGCCACCTGGTTATACACACTTACATTTAGACACTATTCCAGATGTTGGTGGTGATACTAATTGGTCATCTGGTTATGGCGCTTATGATAAGTTATCAGAAGAATTCAAGAAGTTTTTAGATGGTAAGAAGGCGGTTTATGTTTCAGTTCATAGATATTTGGATAGAAATGATCCATTTGGAGGCCCAAAGCAAATCGAAAGAGTTCATCCTTTAGTTAGAACACATCCTGCCACAGGCTGGAAAAGTTTGTTTGTTAATAGAGATATGACAACTAGAATTTTAGATGTTTCACCGGTTGAATCAGATATTATTTTGAGTTACTTATTCGATGTCTATGAGAAAAATGCTGATATTCAAGTTAGATTCAAATGGGGCCCCCAAAAGCCAGGTTATGGTGTTTCTGCAATTTGGGATAATAGAACCACTCAACATAGATCAATTTACGACCATGAAGGTGTTGATTCAAGACATGGTACTAGAGTTACTTCTTTGGCTGAAATTCCACATTTTGATCCCAATTCTAAGTCTCAAAGAGAAACTTTAGGTTTACCTTTGGATGAGTAGATGGAAAGAACTGAATTATCTTTTCGTATATCATTCTGATATTGATTTTTTTTCATTAAATATATTATTCTTTATGACACTATATCAAAATTGTCTGTAATTAATTGACTTTACGCTTCCTCACTCGCTGTTTCAGAGCTAGTTTTTCTTTCCTTGAATTACTAACTATTTCAAACATACCTATTAAGTAATATAAATAAATATATGAATGGATAACATTAATCAAAGTAAAAGAACGAATAAACCAACCTTAAATTAGTAAGGTGTGTGAAAAGAATAAAGTAAAATAATTCATACACCAGTGAGAGTGGAATACGTAATGAATAAAGAGCAAGTCCAGTAACTATAAGCGTGTAAAACAAAACGAAACTAAACGAAACTAAACGAAACAAAAACAATTAGAATAAAATACCAGCCAAGACAACGAATATGCTATAAAATAAGATAGAGAGTTGAATCCCAATGAGAAGAATAATAAATCATCAATAAATACCATGAACAATAAAGAAAAGAAAAAGCCAAAATGAAAATAAACATAAGAATGAAAGAATTAAAAAGGTAAAGAGAAGTCCGATAAGAAACACCAAAGAAAAAAAGAATATGAATAATAGTCCAAAAGATAGAAATTAAAACGGAAAGAAACCTAACAAAATAACGATAAGGAAGAAGAAACCACAAAACAAAAACAAAAAGAGATAGAAAACCCAAATGATGTATAAAAATGAACCCGATATGAAAAGACATAATAATAGCAATAGTAACAAAACAGACAAAAACAATTGGAAGAAAAAAAATAAACCATAACGTGAAAACATAAACTTGGTACAAGAAACATTAAAATTTAGTGGCATATTATCTTGAGACTGTAAAAGCAATCAGAATGGAAAGCAAAAGAACAAAACAAGGGAGAAATTATAAAGTGCAATTAGTCTAGTTTAATAAGCATCCACAACTTCAAGTAATTTACGTTCAATTACATAATTGCCTTCTTTATATTTCTCTCTGTCATCATCAGCAGAGATATACTTCCAACCTAAATTAATATCACATTGTAGACAGAATATACTTCTAACTTGATAATTGCCAGTTTTAAAATGCTTGTAGCTTCTAATTGGACTAATCTCACAATTTAAAATCTTTGAAACAAATAACGCAGGTCCTTTATTACCATAGAAATTTTCTGATAAAATTAGTGGGGATAGACAAATATGATTATGACATTTTTGACATCTTAAAATTTGAACAGTACATTCATTTGTTTCTTCATCTTCTTCATATAAAGTATTATAATTATAGTAGTTGTTTGAAGGGGACCGGAAGTGAACATAATTTGAGGAGGCGTGAGTTGTTGCTGTTGTAGAGGATGATGAACTAAGAATGCCTCCTGCGCTATTTGAAGAAGAGAAAGAGGATCTTGGACTAAATAGTAAAGAAACTATAGAAGATGAATTTCCCGAAGAATTCGAAGTTGTTGAATAAGACGAAGAGCTTGATTTTGATCTGTATGGCTTTTTGGAAGGGGAAACTAAAGATAAAGGCGCCAGGTAAGAGGAAGCATTTGAGATGGTAGATGAAGAGGAGGCGGTTGAAGGGTAAGGGTAAGTTGGCTTTGGTCTGTAAGACTCGGTTTCGAAATTGTCAGTATAGACGAGTCCCATGGTAGTAGTTTTGTATAAGCAAAGCTAGGTGAAGTGAAGTGAAGAGAAGAGAAGCTGGGGTAAGGAAGAAAGAAGGGTACAGTCACAGGTCAAATAAGAAATCAGAATATGGAGAGCAGTGTGTGGCGGTGGTATACTGGAAGTGATCACTTATAAAACCTAGGGCTTGCGGACACGAGATTGCTGCTAGTACTAGTGTAGGGTGAGAGGGAGAACAACTTGGATCAGATTAGAGGGAGAAAAGGAAAGGAAAGCCAAAAGTGATGTATCACCTACCAATTACTAATAGATGATGAGATCACTGCTAATTTCCTTAAATTAAACGATAACGAGTAACGTTAAACATCCCTTAATTAGAGGCCTGAAGCCTTAATTCCGGCCCGTCACATTAGTAGGCGATTGTTGGGCTATTGCAGCTGACCCACTGGATCCGATTGGATTCTTCTCTCCTTTTTGCTCAACGGACCCTCAAGTTTAGTTTGCCGGTCTGGAAGTTGACTCACTAGCTTTAATTGCTTCTTATCTGTGTGGTCTGTCACCTCACTTTCTGGCACGTACTCAGAACTGGCAGATCGTATCCGGGCTGTGTAATGAAGGATTGTCCGCGCACGACCTACTCCTCGTCCAAAATTTTCGTCCAGTAACAAATTCAAAATCAACAATTAAATAAGCTGGAACTTTCCTATATACAATAACCAAATACAAGACCCTGGTCCCACCATGAGTTTCACAAGTAGATCTCTCAGGACTTGCCTGGGTATAATATCTTTGAATCCAGCTCGTCAATTTGCTTACCCATCAAGAAGATTTCTTTCCAATTCAATTCCAGCACTAAATTCAAAAGATGCAACATTAGCATCAACCCCAACTCTTTCCTCATCCACTTCTTCTTTATTCGGTGGTCTAGATCCCACTTTCAATACCAACGATCAAAAGGTTACAATCCGTGATAAACGTGAACCTGAGGAAGATCTCGACGTTGACGAAAATGAGATTAATTATGTTGAACCTGAGTCTGATGAGAAGTTACAAAAGTACTTGTCACAAAAACCTTATAAGACAGTTAACGCTTTACTATCCCCATTAAAGAGAAGATTATATTTACAAAATATCCAAGACAATGGCTTTTATAAAAACAACGAAACTATCACTTTAGCTGATGGTAAAACTTTTAAATTAAATTTATCAAGAGAAGAAATTCAAGCTTTAGAACCTTCTATTTATTTAAGATCCTGGAGAATTAAGTCATCAGTTAAGAAGACTAATATTGTTTTAAGAGCGATCAAAGATTTGCCTTTGAAGAAAGCTATAACTCAATTACAATTCATGGAA
Source organism: Ambrosiozyma philentoma (assembly GCA_003707675.3). Lineage (NCBI taxonomy): Eukaryota > Fungi > Ascomycota > Pichiomycetes > Pichiales > Pichiaceae > Ambrosiozyma > Ambrosiozyma philentoma. Next base: position 570,759 of record PPKZ03000002.1, read on the forward strand.
AAGAAAGTTTCAAGAGAATTAACTGAGATGTTATTGAGATCCTTAGAAGATGCTAAAAAGATGAAATATGATGTTAATAAGTTATACATTGCTGAGAGTTGGGTCCATACTGATGGTAGTTGGCAAAGAAGATTAGAATGTAAAGGTAGAGGTAGAGTTGGTATTATCACTCATAGATGGGTTTCAGTTAGAATCTTATTGAAAACAAATCAAACTTTAAAAAGACTTGCTTTTGAAAAACAACAAAGAGCTGATAACAGAAAAGTTGTTAATAAATTAGATAAAGAAAGAATTAGAGGTATTTCTCCAGGTTTCTACAAATGGTAGATAATTCTCACAACATTTTTATCTTCATTTTGTACATAGTTATTTAACGTCTATACATCATCTCATTACTACATACAATTCTAAATGTAACTTTTTTTACGAAATTCTAATTCTTTTAATCATTGTATTATAAGAGAATAAATAAATAGTACAAGAAAAATATCTTCAATCCTTCTTGTTAATAAATAATATACCTGTAACTCACAAAACCAAAACATAGATCATAAACTTCTATCCATAAATCTAATCTTCGTAACCAAAAACTGCTTTTCTTGCTTTAGGAATAGGGTAACCGGACACAGGTAGTGGGTTTGAATCTTCATATAGAAACTTCTTTCTTAATGGTGTAACAGCAAATAAAAACACGGGTCCCATTAATGCAATGGAGGCACTAAAGAATAAATGAGGTTTGTTATGAGCATGATAACGACACCACTATTTTAATAATCAGATTGATAAGTTAGTAAGTGTATTTTTTTAAATTGGATCACAAGGATCGGAAAATATGGGGGGTTTGATAGCTTTGCTTCAACGAAAACAACAGAACAACATACTCTTATTGGCTCTTTGAAGTAAATTGGATAAGTAGACATATTTCAATATGGACTCTAGGATACTGAGTTATGACAGTGTGGTAGAATGAACCTGTTGAAGTTGTCTCTGAAACTGCGCTTACAGTGAGCTTCCCCTCATTTTTTTGTTTGGTCCTCCTCGTGCGGCGCATAGCTTCTGAATAGGTTACCCTATGGTCAACTTAATCAAAATGAATGCAATAGAGTCTAATTAATTAATTAATAATACAAGTACAAAAAGTTATCTAACTCAATTTATCTGTTCCTTTCATTTTACTCGATCCAACTTCCATTTTAGCACTTTTTGAGCCAAATTGAATAGCCCTTTTAGCTTCATCGGCAACCCAATCTAGTCCCAATGATTTAGCTAATAGTCTCAATCCTCTTTTTCTAACCAATTCGCCAGTTTCTAAATTCAAATGTATTTTAAATTCATTGATTGATAATTTCTCTGTGACGAAATTAATAAAATGATGATCTAAAAATGGATATCTTAATTCTTTCGACCAACATGAAATGACCTTATCATCTCTTGATAGATTTCTAATATATAAATTGTTTAAGTCAACTTGAAGTTCCTCAATAACCTTAGGCTTCAATTCATTTTCATAATATTCCTGTTCACCTTTTTGAATATTTTTTCTTTTGATTTGATTTGAATAATATGTCATTATTCTTTCATGTCTCGTATAACCCCCAAATAATTCATCTGCACCTAATCCACTTAACAGAACTTTAACATCACTAGTGTACGGTTCTCGTTTTAATAGTATTGGATCAGTTATGCCCGAATCAAATATAACTTGATTTCCAATACCCCTCGAAGCAAAGTAAAATGCAATAGCAATAGATAAATCCATTTCTGTATCATTTGGATAAATCAAATTAATAACTCTCTGCTTATGTAATAAATACTCATCATAAGGAATATCAGCTTCAACTAATTGAAATTTAACATGAGGATATTTTAAAGTTAGATTCACCCAGTTCTTCACTGCCAATTTTCTATCTGGTGTATTGGCCGATCTAGTCTTAGTTCTTGGATTTTCAAATGAAACGTTTAAAAGATCTATAATGGTTCCAGGTGGGGATATTTCAGCTGATAGCGCAGCTAATAATGTACAGTCTATACCACCACTAAATAGCAATGCAAATTTAGCTTTACTTGAATGAACAGGATGGATAGCTTCTATTCTTGATTTAATTGAGGAAGTTAAATATTCTTTGATTAATTCAACAGCTTTTGATTCTTCTAAAGGTAATGAGTCTGATAATCTATATTTTGAAGGTAATTTTTCTGGAACCGAATTGAAGTCTAACTGTTCAAGTGAATTAGTTTTAATATCATAAGTGTATATAACACCATTCAAACATTCCACAAAATTGTATTTATCTTTCGTGGATGGTGAGCAACTACTTACCACAATATCAGTATCAGTCAATTTATAGCATAATGATTTCTTGCCTAGGACATCTTTACCGAAATAAATCTTTGCTTCTTCACGATCGATTAACGAATAGGCAAATTCACCTTCAATGTATCCAATTGTTTTTGTAACATCGTATTCAAACTCAATTAATTTAGAATGTAAAAAATAAACATCATTTAGATCTGTCTGAGATTCAAATAATTCTTTATTATACAATTCACCATTAAATTGGATAGTGAATCTATCATCTAATTGTAATGGTTGTTGAGTTAATGGTGATCTTAAAGAAAGAACCGAAGAGAAAAGTTTATAAGACCCGGAAATATCTGGTAATTGGCCTATTCTATATGAACAGTAATCCGAACCTCTTGCTAGGATTTTTGGGATAAGAGACTGAAATAGATTTTGTGGTTCGTTGTTGGTCAATTGTGGGTGTAGTTCATCATTGAGATCTTTTTCGATAATTGAAGGTATTTGAGGTATATCTATCAGTTCAAGATCATTTTCTGCAAACACTTTAGTGTGAGAGTACTGTATTAGTATTCCACACATGCTTGGATGAATTTGTGAAGGACCGTTTACACTGCTAGTACTGACAGTTGTTGAATCATATGAAAATTATAAATCTTTTTAACTGCCGCAAGCATCGCCAGCACGCCGTGTAACCACCCAGCCACTGACTCTGGGCATCACATCAACAACCGACGCGTCGATTTGGCATCCCGCGCGACGGCCCCACCATGGAAGATATAGCTCCGTTCGAGATCGGGTGGTTGTTAATCCTGGTGAATCGAATCTGGTGAACAGTAGACCACTAAAGACCACTTTTGCTTTGACGTTCGCCATCACCTTTTCTTTTCACACCCTCTGTTTCTCCAGATTTCACGTCTGCCAATAGATCCTTCTCTCTCCACACAATAATTGCAAGAATGGCTTCAAGAATCGCAAAGACCGCTTCCTTAGCTTCCTCAGCTTTAAAGACATCGTTCAACCAAGCTGCTAAGATCAACCACCCACTCCGTACAGCCAGATTAGCCTCTACTACTGCAGGTGCTACCACAATGACTGTCAGAGACGCCTTAAATAAGGCTATGGAAGAAGAGTTAGACAAAGACCCTGATGTCTTCTTAATTGGTGAGGAAGTTGCTCAATATAACGGTGCTTACAAAATTTCCAGAGGTTTATTAGATAAATTCGGTCCTAAGAGAATCGTCGATACCCCAATTACTGAAATGGGTTTTACTGGTTTATCTGTCGGTGCTGCTTTATCTGGTTTGAAACCAATTGTTGAATTCATGACTTTCAACTTTGCTATGCAATCTATCGATCATATTATCAACTCCGCAGCTAAGACTTATTATATGTCTGGTGGTAAACAGCCTTGTAATATTACCTTCAGAGGTCCAAATGGTGCCGCTGCTGGTGTTGCTGCTCAACATTCTCAAGATTATGCTGCTTGGTATGGTTCTATCCCGGGTCTGAAGGTCATTTCTCCTTTCTCCGCTTCTGATTACAAAGGTCTGATGAAAGCCTCTATCAGAGATCCAAATCCAGTTGTCTTTTTAGAAAATGAATTATTGTATGGTGAATCTTTCCCAATGACAGAAGAGGAAATGTCTTCTGATTTTGTTCTTCCAATTGGTAAAGCTAAAATTGAATTAGAAGGTACCGATGTTTCTGTTATCTCTCACTCCAGAAACTTATTATTCTGTTTAGAAGCTGCTAAAATTGTTAAAGAAAAGTACGGTGTTTCCGTTGAAGTTTTAAACTTGAGATCTATTAAACCATTAGATCTAGATGCCATTTTTGCAACTATTAAAAAGACTAATCACGCTATCACCGTTGAAGCTGCTTTTCCAGGTTTCGGTGTTGGTTCTGAAATTTGTGCTCAAGTTATGGAATCCGAAGCTTTTGATTACTTAGATGCCCCAATGGAAAGAATCACTGGTTGTGAAGTCCCAACTCCATATGCTAAGACTTTAGAAGATTTTGCTTTCCCAGATACTCCAACTATCGTTAGAGGTATTGAAAAAGTTTTATCATTAGGTGCATGGGCTTAAGTTCAATATATTTTCTCTAATTACTTTATGTTATAATGATCTAGATATATAAAAAGTTTTCTCAACAATATAATTACAATTCAATCTACTACAGCTCTATTTTTCTTTTTTTTATCAAAAAAAGTCCATAGCTTTTGCTCTTTTCATGTTATGTTACTCTTGTATCATAGCCCCTTTTAATTTATATTATGATATGATTAGTCTATTTTTTTTATTTTCCCCTCTGCTGTTTTGCCTTCTTATAAAGCCTTAAATTCCTGCTCTACGAGTTATTAAAATCAAAAGTACGTAAAATAAGATTTGATTAAATTAAAAAATAACGCTATACATGATAAATAAAAATCTATAGTACACTACCATACGTAGTCTATCTGCTGTAGACCTCAAGCATCAAACTTCTTACTCTTACCCTTGCTTTTCTTTTTATCTTTCTTGTCCTTCTCTTCTTGCAATTCAATCATCTTTTCATATCTTGCTTGAACTCTTTCCAAACTCATTTTAACGTCATCTTTTTGGAAATGGTTAAGGTTATAATATGATGGAGCTAATTCAATTAACCATTCTGGTTTAATAGCAGTCACAGTTCTAATGTAGTTCTTAGAAGTTAAAACGAATTCATTGTAAATAACCCATTCATCTTGTTGACCTAAAACAGTGGATGGATGAATCAAAACTTCCTGTGAATCTTTAACTGTAATATAACCTTTACCTGTACTCTTTCTTTTAGCAACCTGCATGAAAAAGCCAGCAGTCAAAGCCTTTCTGATATTCAAATAATAACGTGGATCATCAAAATCTCCTGAAGTTAATTCCAAATCAGAACGTTCCATTAATCTTAATAATTGCCATCTAACATTATCTGCAGATTTCAAAGATCTGTAGGACAAATAGTTATCTTTACACCATTTATGTAAACCAAATTCTTGGGCCTCATCAGATTTAAAAGCATGATAAACGTTCAATAGAGTTAAATGATCACCATCTGGGTGAGCAAATAATTGCTTCTTTTCATCAGCAATCTTTTTAGCCCCGACACCAGATGGTCTAACAAAAACGTTTGGAACTGATAACATTGCAACAATTGATAAAATTTCCTCAGAACAACCAAACTCAGGTGAGCCAATTAATAAAACAGCCAACATTGGATCTAGTGGGAAGTTTGACGCTAATCTGCCTAATGGAGTTAGTTCACCCTCATCGTCAAGACATTGCAAGTAATTTAATTCTTCCAATGCTCTCATCATAGTTTCCGGGGCAGGTGGGTCCATGAAATCAAAATGAACCAAATCATTAATACCTAATTTCTTCAATTCTAAAACTGTGGAAGCTAAATTGGATCTTAAAATTTCAGGATAACTTTGCTGAATTAATTCTTTCTTAAATGCTTCTTCAGTATATAATCTAAAAGTCTTACCAGGTCTAGTACGACCAGCTCTACCAGCTCTTTGTTGTGCTGATGCCTTTGAAATTGGTGAAACTAGTAATGATTCAACCCTGATTCTTGGATTATAAACTTTTTGCTTAGAGAAACCTGGATCAACAACATAAACGATACCATCAATGGTTAAAGAAGTCTCAGCAATATTAGTAGAAACAATAACCTTTCTACCTGGTCTACCATTTGGTGTAAATGCTTCAGGAGCAGGGTCAAAAATCTTTTGTTGTTGATGAGGTGGTAATGAACCATATAATGGGTAAACCTTTAATGGACCACAGCCTTCTTCTCTGATCATTTGATCACCTTCTAGTGAAATCTTTCTACAAGCATCTTCAATCTCTTCTTCACCAGTTAAGAATAACAATATATCACCTTTTTCTTCGGTAGCATGAATTTGCAAAACTGTTCTAATGGCTGCATCCAAATAGTCTCTTTGATATTCAGGTGTGTAATAAATCTCAACAGGGTATGTACGCCCAGGAACTGCTAACAAAGGAGCATCCATGAAATATGATTGAAACTTTTCAGCATCTAAGGTAGCAGACATGATAATCAATTTCAAATCAGGTCTTCTAGTTGTAACTTGTTTTAATAAACCCATTAAAATATCAGTAGCTAATGTACGCTCGTGAGCTTCATCCAAAATAATACAAGAATATTTTGATAAATCAGGATCATCCATAGCTTCTCTTAATAACATACCATCAGTCATATATTTTAAAATAGTTCTATTAGATGTCCTGTTGTCAAATCTAATGAAATAACCAACTTCTTGACCCAACTCAACATCTAATTCATCTGCAACTCTTGATGCAACAGACATAGCAGCAACTCTTCTAGGTTGAGTACAAGCAACTTGAGTACCTTTTAAATGTGGCATATCATCATATAAAACGAATTGTGGAATTTGAGTAGTTTTACCAGAACCTGTTTCACCAACAAAGACCATGATTTGAGTGGAATGGAAAATTTTCAAAAACTCATCTCTTTGGGCGTGAACAGGCAAGTTACGCCTTATTTTAAGGATATCAAAATACTTTTGAGTAAATTCATTACCAGTAAACGGGTTATAGGTTGCTGATTCTAATTTTTCGGCATATTCAGTTGTAGTTTTGTGTCTTAAATTAATATTAAATTCGCCACCATCGTGAAATTCTAGAGGTTGTTGTGAAAAACGACTATGTGTATTTGATGCTAATGATTTTTCTGCTTTTTCAGCAATTTTCTCGGGGATAGAGTGTTCAGAAGTCTTCGACTTTTTGGTTGGTCTTTCGGATTCGGATATTTTCATTTAAGTAAATAGGGAAAAAGGCTCAAAAGTGGTTGAATGATCTAGAAGTTACAAAATTATGTTACTGATAAAGCACAAAAAAAAATAATAAAAATAAAAATTTTAGGAGCTTCGAGGCAGTGTAGCGAGCTTTAATATTCATGGAATAAGGATTGAAAGAAAAGCTGGCGGTTGGTCAGAAGAGTGTGGCAGAACTTATACCATTTTATTTGCTACAGATGGATATTCTCAAAAACATACGAACCAAGGAGTTATCCCAGGTAAGCACGTCCCATACGTAATGACATTCACAAAATGAGAGCTTGTTTACTAACTGAACGCGTTTTCTCTCTACTATAGGTTATATCGTTTCCCCGAAGCAAGCTACCCCTTTCAATTGTAAACAATTACAAGTCATTGAAACTTCTAAGTGACAATTCAGATAATAATAATTACCTGCAAATCAATTCTGAAGATCAAAGGGAGTGGTCATGTTTCATACACGATTTGTTACTTGAAAAATTCAATATGAGAGATAAAAACAATAAAGAGTTAATAGTCATCATCGATTGCGCCTATCAATTGGGAAACAAGGACCTCAAAAACAGTTTGCTGAATGTGATATATAAAGAGATTTGGTCCATATCCAGTATATCTTTGGCCGAGGCTTTCTTTAAGAGAATTCTGATTCTTCGTGATTTTGATATATTAGCCGATGTCAACGGCTTCCTAGAGAATTTATTTGATGCAATTCCCTCCAAGTATCAGATATATGAATTAGATACCATATTGATATCGAATACTTCAGTCTTTTATTGGAGATTGAGAAATCAAGATGATCAAACAACCATCAATCAGTTTCACAAGAATTGTAGAACGGTTTCCCAAAAGCTTCATTGCACAATCATTTCCTCAAGAACTCTGTTTAATTAGATAACAGTGCACTAACTGCTAATAATTAATATTTTGCAAGTTTTTTCTCTCCTGAATAAACACTTTGAGCCCATTAACAAACGTATAAATTGGTAAATGGTAGCCAAATACATCCTTGCACCACACGCGCTCATCGCAAAAAAAAATTTGAATCTTTTGCTCAACTCACTAATTTTTTTTTGATTTTCCAAAACTAGTTAAAAAGTTTCTGGAACCTAGCACACCGCTAGCCATATTACATCACGTAGCCAATAACTTAAGATGACTGAAGAAGATCAAAAGTCCAAGATTTTAGCTCAAGTTGAATTTTATTTCTCTGACTCTAACCTATTAAGTGATAAATTTCTATTCTCAACTCAACAAGCAAATGAAGGTTGGGTGCCAATCTCAGTTATCTCCCAATTTGAAAGAATGAAGAAATATAGACCAATAGAAACCATTGTGGAAGCTTTGAGAGAATCTAAGGAATTATTAGAAGTTTCTGAAGATGGTGAATTAGTTAGAAGAAAAGCACCACTACCATCCAATCAAAGAGAAATCTTGGTTGCAATCAATAAAAGATCCGTTTTTGTTGAACACTTCCCAGAAGATGTTACTTTAGATGAATTAATCACTTTTTTCAACAATTATTATCCAACCAATCAAGTTAGAATGAAGAAAAGAAAAGACAAGCCTTTCAAAGGTTCAGTTATTGTTGAATTCAAGACAGAAGAAGATGCTCAAAAATACTTAGAACTAGAAGAAAAACCGAAATATGGCGATAAAGAATTAAACTCCATTAGCAAAGTTGCTTACGACGAAAGTAAGGCTCAAAACTTTGATGCAAGAAGAGGTACTAGAGGTAGAAACTTCAGCAAGAGGGGTCGTGATCACAAGAGGGGAGAGTCACACAGACAAGATAGAAAGAGAGAGCAGTCTCCAAAGAGATCTGACGAACCAAAGGAAGTCAGAGAAAAGAGAGATGATGAAACAAAGAAAGAAGAAGCTGCTACTGAAGAGAAGGATGAATAAATCAACCTTTAGTAGTAATTGTGTTGTATCTGTTTTGCTCGTGCTTCAATCACTTGGTTTGCCACATGTATAAAATAGTATATTTTCTGTTTGTATTTACTTGACGCATTAATATATATAAATATGTTTTATAGTTGTATCTTTTGAGAGATATAATTGCGACAAATGCTCCCGCAGGCAAACTGCACAGCCCTGAGTTTTCGTAAGCCTGACGCGTTTTGAGATTTTGAACTTTTCGAAATTCAAGCTTCAAGCCAGCCTAACAACGCGTTACAACGTCAAGAGGTCACTGCAACAGCAAGCACAGAACCTTGTTCATAACATATTACTGCTATGGCTATATCTATCAAGGATCAAATTATATCCAAGTTTGGCCCTGGTGTTGAAACACCGGAAATCTTGCAAAAGTGTGAAGAGTTAGTTTCACTATTTGGCTTATCACCTGAAGATTTGTTTTTGAAATGGGAATCTTTTGTTTATAATAGTTCAACCGCTTCGGAGGGTGATTTACCCCTAACTTTAGGCAATTTGCAGCTATTGCAAGAAATAGTTCAAAAGCAACTGACTAAACAAAATCAAAGAACTCCAATGTCAAGTCACGTTAAGAAACAAGTTATCAGAACCACTCCTAACATGTCTATGTCACACATACTTCCTTCTACACCATTATCATCAAATAAGAAAAGAAAGTTAGAGGTTTCAGGCTCCAAGCATTCTGCAGCTAATAGTTCTCCTCTTTATCATTCATCTCCTATTACAAGTCAAGTCACTCCTAGTGGTAGTTCAAAAAGTGCCGAATCTGGAAAGGTTCTAGAAACGTTAAATGTTCAAATCCCACAATCGAGTTCAGACGCACAACCAAAGCCGAAACTGTTAGCAAACTTCAACCCTCAAAAGTACAGATTCAGAACTCTGAATCAAAAGTTATTAGAAGTCGCTGATTACTTAGATGATCAAATCGATACAGCTGCAAAAATTATTCTAGAACACTATAAATTTGAAGTTAACGAGTTTGGTAATCCGTGTAACGTGTCACAAAATGAAATTTTAGCCGTTGGTAGAATAGTTCCGGATTCATCAACTACTGATATTGATGCTACCTTAAATTCAAGTTCATTATATCTTGAGCCTTCTAGATCAGGTGGTATAGGTAAAAGAATATCCTTAGACATATCTGCCCTCGATAATTATTCTTTTTTCCCTGGCCAAATTGCTTGCTTCAGAGGAATCAACTTAGATGGTAGTTTTTTTAAAGTTTCTAAACAATACGAGATTCCATTTCTTGGTGCTCCTGTCTCATCACCTGAAGACTTAAAAAATTATAAAGAGATATTGGGAGAGCAAAATCTGAAAGTGGTGGTCACTTGTGGTCCTTATACTTCAACTAAAGATTTAGATTTTAGTCCTTTGTCTAATTTTGTTGACAAAATGAATAACGAAGTTAGACCTAATAGTATTGTGATGTTTGGTCCCTTTCTGGATATTAATCACCCAAGCATAGCTCAAGGTAAATTGAATTTCCCAGATTTAGAAAAACAACCGAAAACATTAGACGAAGTGTTCAAAGTTGTCATTGCTCCAATACTTAAAAGACTGACCTGCCAAGTGATATTACTACCTTCTACCAAAGATGTGAATTCCAAGCATGCTGCATACCCTCAAGACTCCTTAGATAGAAAGACTTTGGGATTGTCTAAAAATATCAAATGTTTTCCAAATCCAGCAACATTCCAAGTAAATGAAGTGTTTTTTGGATGTTCCAATAACGATATTTATAAAGATTTAAAAGATGTGAATTCTCATTCCAGATCAATTCAACCGAGATTTGATAGAATTGCTACACATGTCCTAGAGCAAAGAAGATATTACCCGTTGTTTCCTGGTGGTTTAAAAAAACGTCAAAGGCTACCGCTAGATGGTGAAATTGCTTATGACGATGCAGATAATCATATATCTGGTGCAGATTTGCATGTGTCATATATGGGTTTATCTGAATTTAGTGAAACACTCCCCGATGTATTAATTATTCCATCTGAGTTGAAGCACTTTGCCAAAATTATTAAAAATGTGGTTATCGTTAATCCTGGTACTTTTATGAAAATGCATTCTAATGGTTCTTATGCTATTATTGATGTCAAAGCACCTGACTTTGATGACTTGGATAAAGCAGAAGGTAATGATGAATTGTACCTACATAATGTTTGGAAGAGGGCAAGAGTAGATATTGTTCGTACCTAAATCAATATAGTGGTGCCTTTTATGTTCCAGACTTGTTATTTTTGTTAATTGTATTTATTCCTACAGCTGATCTTAAAGTAGTAACAATATCATATATTCAAATCAAAAGAACTCGTATAATTGCATAAATATAAACAGTAAAAGAAACAAAAGTAAAGGTAAGAAAAATAAAATAAAATAATGTAGTAAAAATAGCTCGATCAGATAAATTGTTTAATCGGATTTCTTAGTGGCAGTCTTTTCAGTTTCTTCTTTAACTGCTAAAGTTGATGAGAAGGAAGCTGCAGTTTGAAGAATACCTGGAATATTGTTAACTGACTTGTGCTCAAGGTTAGAAGATTCAATAAATTCAGATTGAACTTTTCTGGCATATTGGGTCTTTTTAACGTCGTCACTGAAATATTCATCAATAATCCATTCACCAAAGAAAGCACAAACTTGAACAAATATGGTAGCCAATCCGGCAAATGGAATGATTTGGTACCATTCATACTTCACAGAACTTAATGAACTTGAAGAAACAATATTACCACCACTGTACATACATGAAATAGCAGTAGAAGAGAAAGCACCAATGAATAATAAACCTTTAACAAATAATGGCCATGGGTAGGAGGATTGTGCTCTGTCTGGAAGAGGGGTCTTGGTGAATTTGAGTAACTTAGCATAGTCGCCCTTCATTTGAATGATATTAATGATCACAGAAATGACAGGACCAACGGCCCAAACAGAGCCAAATAAGATCATGTAACCAAATTGAATAACTAATTGCCTGTATTCACCATCAACATCAAATGCTGGCTTCTTGAAATTATCTCTGACCTCAGTTAATAATTGGGCTTCATCTGAAGAATCCTTCAATTCAATCTTAACAGATTCTTTAGCTCCCATTAATTTTTGAACAGCAGGTAAGGCTAAAACTCTCGATAAAACTTGAGGCAAAACAAATTCCAACAACAATGCAACAATTTGGTTAGTTAAGATGAAGTACTTGTATTGGTTGTTTAATCTTAAACTATTAACCGAATAGCCAGATCTTTTTAATGCTAATTGAGAAATAAAAGAACTTTTCTCAACATAACCATCGGCATAAGTGACAATTTCTGGTAAAAAAGGATTGATCTTATAGCCAAATGGCAAGTAAACAAATGCTGTAATGAATAGAGCCATGTAACTTGCTAAGAAGTTAAAAACAAAGGTTTTAAGCAAAAATGACTTATTGTGCTCAGAACGGGTAGGGTTGTTTTCAAATGCTAAGAATTTGTTAACGATCAAGGTGTAGATTGCAGTAGAAATTGGAACAAGAGCTGAAACTAAAATAGTTGGAATCAAAGCTAAGATAGATTTATAGGGACCATCATAAATTTCGGTAATGGTGATTTCAAGTAAGAAACAAGCAAATTGACCAGCGATCAAGCTGACAGCACCAATCACAGCAATAGGAGTAAAGAAGAATCTTTTAGTTAAAACTTGCCAGTTTGGATCTCTGTTTTCGGTTCTTGAAACTTCAACCTTGGAAACATTCTGTAATTTCCATTTTTGTGCTAATTGTGCTTCATTGAAATAAACATTCAAATAAAAGAAAGTACCAAGGAGCATATTGATAATTGCAAAGGCAAGAGAGTATCTACCAAAGAAAAAATTACAAGTCAGACCAATTACAGCTAAGGCAATAGTGTAGACTAAGTAGGTACTTGCAAATTTGAAATAAAAGGCATATTTGGAGCCAAATGTGTTTAAAATGAAAGTGGATTGTTTTTCTTCGTACTCAGAATTGAATAATTTAACAGAACTTGATTTCAAACCTGCACCCTCCTTAGAGATATCTCCAAGTATACTAACTGGAAGGATAGCTTTAACATATTTCCAATTACCTTCGCCAATGGTCAAACCGGCACCACCTTCAATTTTAAGACCAGTCAACTTATAGTAGACTAGTCTCAATCTTTCGGAGGGGATGAGCTTTTCTTGGGGAGAAACACCAAAAATTGTATCAATTTGGGTAGCTTCTTTTAGTAAAGATTCGAATGCAGAATCGGCTAGTTTGATAAAGACCAACAAGTAATTGGAATTGTAGTCAGGTCTAATTTCAACTAAAAACTTGTTCAAATCCAAGGTTTTAACCAATTTTTGTAAATCAATGTCAGCTTCCTTTGTTAAAGATAAGGACTTCGTGTCAACTGGCAATTCCACTTTCAAAACATAATCAAAAGTAGATAATCTGCTACTAGTGCCAGATGGAGTGGGAACAGCAGGCAACTTTTCAGCTTCTAAGTTTGCTAATGGACGTTGTTTTAGAGTTGCTTCAGACATGGCTATTCAAGGTATCTACTCAATTGCCGTGTTTCTGAAAATGGAGGAAAAGAGGAGCAGAGAAATCAGGACCAAATCAACTTGGAATTTGCCTACCCCTTACACAAATCGGCCAACCACACGCTAGTTACACAGCAATGCTGCTGTTGTTTACGATCACTCAAATTTCAGTTGACGGGCCGCGACGCCGCCTGGCACAGATATGGTGCTGTGCCACACAATCCATACGCCCTACTCCTAGAAATACCAATCTAGTAAACCTTTTTGCGAGTAATATACACTAACTAATTCCATGATATATATCTTTATATGATACGTATAAGACAAATTAGGAATAGAAAGGAGAAACTTTAGAACATTCCAATTGGTGGGGGTCCTTCTACCTTCCTACCAAATTTCCTCCTTTACTTCTAAGCAGACTCTAGAGCTATGACTTCATTAGGGTCGTCTATATCGGGGAGGGTTTCAACCAATCCTTATGAAAATCCATTTTCATAACCTTACAAATGATTATTCGACTTTGTAAGATAAGGAAATGATAGAGATCGCGTAACAGGTGAAGAAAACTTCTCAATAAGGGATCTTGCACTATTTGACAATTCTGACATTTTGACCTTTTCAGGTGGTGGTCTTCTCTTTCTGATTTTCATATTATTATAATCACTTCCAGTTTTTCTTGTCTCGTTTCTCCGATTCTTTCTGTCCGATTTGAATGATGGAAGTGGCAGTTCAATCGGCGTGGATACTGGTTCAGAAAATTTTAGAAGTAGTTCTTTTTCTTGTTTCGTCAACATGTACACTTTTAACCGTGATTTAAGGTGTCTACCAACAGGGTTTCGTATTTTTCCAAGATTGGTTCTGGATGAAGCCTTTTTCTCTGATGAAAGGTTTCTATTTCTGAAAGATATTGGTACCGACGAAACTTCCTGAAATTCAAAAATATCTTGTGTTCTCGGAGCCTTTGAAGTTTTTTCTTGAGGTGATTGTAGATGATCAATGACTTCACTTTGCCTTGAATTTCGAGTTATTTCTTCATTTTCATCCCATAGGCTAATTTCAGAACTTTCTAGACCCCTGAAAAAGGTATTTCTATCAATGGCTGTTTTCTCCTTAACTTCGCCAGTTATATTAGAAGTAGAATCACCCTCGAATCCTGACAATGAGTGACTTGAAATAATTGATCCTCTTCTATTTTTACGTTGAGTTGTAACGATTGGAAGTGCAACTTTGATTGATCCACGGTTTATATCACCGTCATCATTGGTATATTCTTCAGAGGATTCTGATGAAGAAACCTGAGTCTTTCTGATTATTTTTTTATATGAGTTTTTCTCTGACGTTCGTTGATTATCTGACGAGCTAAATGATAGACTATCATTGGTGCTGGAGAAACTGGAGGAATTGGCGTGCTTTCTTCTACGTCCAATTGTTCTGGAGGTTGATTTTACAGCTGGTAGTCTCACCGCTTTAGCGTGTAATATTATTCTGGTAGGTGTAGAACTTGATGTTCCTCTAGCATTATTATTGGGATTCGAATTGATAGCTTGCGTAGAACTTGATTGATCGTTTTCATTATAACCATAGTCATCATCCTTTAAATTATTATTATTATTATTATTATTATCACCATCCTCTAAATCACCATCATTATAATCACCACCTATTGCATCTTCAGACTCCACCTGGTCTTCATCTTGATCTTCGTCTGCTTTCTCGTCACGGCGTGGTTGATTGGTTGAGGCCATGTCCTCATCAGAAGAATCTTCGAAGGATCTATCTGAGCCTAAATCACTTAAAATACCATTGCTTATTAATTTGATGATCTTTGATCTATAATCTGACATTCTTTGATTGACAATGATACTGGCGGCCTTTATATGCTATGTGCCATCATGATTCCAACCCAAACTCTTAAAATCAAAACACTCCAAATTCTCTCAGTTTAACTTGTTTTTTAAAAGGTTCAAGGCTGTGTGGGCGTACTTACTGAGCAGTGAGTGCATATATATTTGATAGTTGGCATTCAATTTATACCTAAAGTTCTCTAAAACTACATAAGTAAATTTATACAAAATAATCACAATCCAAGGAACATTTTCCTAAAATCATCATTTGATTTTGGGCCTGCCGCCGGGACAGGTATACTCTTCTCTTTTGGTTTTCCAGAGTTTTGTTCTTTCGATGTTCGAATGGATCTTTTGTTTCTCAACAAACTATCGAATTTTGCTCTAGAGCCAACTTCCACATTCCTACTTCCAATTCTAAATTTATCAAATTTAATTTCAGCTCTACCACAATCGCTAACATTTTGAAATTCTACTAATGCAGCGTTCAAGTCGGATCTTAATTCTATTTTTCGAACAGGTCCGGCTTCCTTCATAAGAACCATTAGTTGTGAAACGTTAATTGTATCATCTAGATTAAAAAGCAAAAGAGTTTTTGAATTGATCTGTTCTCTTGTTTCATAAGGTTTCTTATGGGGGTATTTAGTTTCCACTCTGCTGTTATGTTTGGGATGTGCTTCAGATAAAGTAACGACCATTTTCCTTGAAAACATATCTGTCCCGTTTAACTCCTTAATAGCATTAACAGTAGAGTCCTTATTCTTATATGAAATAAATGCATATCCATCATTTTTTCTGTTCATTTTCAAATTTTTTTTGCTTAATGGCAGTATAATTGATTCAACTTCACCGTACCTTGAAAATAATTCCTTCAATACTTCATCTGTCACCTTGTAAAAATCTAATTTACTCACATATAATTGTCTCCCTTCTTCAACCGCACCAGACCGATTATCTTTCTGCCCAGTATTGGAGATCTTAACAACAAGTTTATAGAGTTTGCCAGTGACACTAGATTTAATTTCCTTATCATTTAATTGAAGAACGGCCATATTTGCATTTTCACTGCTAATAAAATCAACGTAACAAAACCTTCTGTCGGTATTATTTCTTAAGGAAGGTAATCTGACGCCCATGACTTTACCACAGGGACTAAATAACTCCTTTAAATCATTCATACCAAATTCAGGTGCAAAATTGGCCACCCAAACAATATTATTTTCTAACTTCTTAACTCTAATTTCTGTAGAATTGATTAGTTTATGGTCTTTAGTCAATGCAGCAAGAACTTCCGACTTTGAGCTCATTTCAATAACTGCGATATTTGAATCTTTATTTATACTTCTAATGATTCCACAATCACCAAAATATTTCTCAATATCATTGTCAGTTATATCTTCCGGTAAATTGGATACCAAAATTGAAAGATGTTCTCTATCTCTTGTCACTGTCAGTTTGTTGTTATGTTCAAACCTAGACTTCTTTAGTACTTGTAGTGATTCTTCTGATTCTTCTGATTCTGCTGATTCTTCTCTTGCCCTTTTTGAAGTATGGTAAGGGTTTTCGATTATTTTTGGAGTATCAACGGTCTCATCCTTCGGAATATCAATTTTCGAATCATTAAATTTATTAGAAACTTCTTTGAAATAATTCCATTCTTCAGGTAATCCTGACAGAAGCAAGAATCTCTTCCACTCTTCCAGTAGTCTTTCCGGCCAATCTAATTGAAACAAAATTTTACTAGAACTTCCAAACAAATTATTTAGGGAATCATGGTCTCCATGTCTCTTTTCAAATTCAACAGCAAAAAGCCAAACTTCAACCTGGTTTTGTGAGCTAATATCCTCTAATAGCTGGCTTACTAAAGCTTTAGCGTCTTCCACACTTCCAATTGACTCATAAATCTCTATACATAGCTTTTCTAGAGTATGAAAGACATCATTAAATTGAACTGCTAACGGATACACTTGCTCGATGTCAGTAATTAGCCATTCCAAAACTGTGTCCGTATTTTCTTCAAGTAACCTGAATTCTTTACTTAATAAAGTAGAGTAAAATTGGATGAAATCTTTTGAATCTTTAAATGTATCAATGGAAATACTTCTAATCTCTTCTAATTTTTCAATGGTATTTGCTGATTCTAAATAACTAATCCAAACACGTCCATTGCCATGATAAAATTCAACGAACTTTTTATAAAACATTTCGGAATTAAATTCGATCTCAATTGAAATATAAAACTCCCAAACTTTTATCCATGAATCCTTTAGAAAACTAATTTCTTCTTGAGAATATGGGTCCTCAATTACATTGATCAAACATTCCAACGATCTATAAAACACAGTTTTAACAAGTGACAATTTTAAAGAGAATGGCAGCACTTTAGCTCTAGATTTATTAATAAAAGTCATGTAATCAATCCAGAATTGTGGATCCAAGTTCTTTTCGGAAACCTGGACTTCCCAAGGCTCCAATCTTTCTGTAATCAATTTTGCATTTTTCTGAATGTTTTTAGCATTTTTCATTTCATTAATATAATTATCACTGAAATATGTAGATATGAAGGAAGAATAAGAATTTATTGTGTTATCTAACTTATTATGTGGAACTTGAATTCTATCTAGCCATATTTGTTTAAGTTTTACTCTACTATCAGGATCATTTAGATCAAATTTGGAAGAAAAGTAGTCATAATATATATTCCATATCTTTTCACTATTGGCTACCTCAAATTTTGTTTGTAATAGTGCCTGAGAAAGTTGTTCTTCATAATCATAATCGGGAGTTTTGTGTATACGTAAGTAGTTGAGATAGTTCTCCCACCTCAAACAGGAAACGGGTATTTCTTCAATCAATCTTTTCAATTTCTCTAGTTCTGAATTTTCCATGACTGGTAGTGTGGCAGTGGGTGGTAAGATTATGTTTGCGTTTGTATAAATATAGATATTAATCAATTAGACCTGAGCTGAGACTTGTTTTGATAATCTTTTTTACATCCCCAAATCTCTGCGCGCGCTTTTACAATTACAACTAGTTAAAAGTTACATAACACAGATATGTATTACAATTCGATTGTCTATGAGGGGGAAAACCGACCTATTCCACCCATAATATACAAAGAGGGGTAACTAATTAATGCTGAAATTATAATACAAAATGTTGCTTATTTGCGAGATTTCTTATGTTTCTTTCGATCATCACAATCGGAGTTCTCTGACTGTCTTTTCTTGCTAGGTTTTTCACCATCTTTCTTCTTGCTCTTACTCTCATTCTTCTTGTTTTCTATATGGTGCTTATGTTTCTTCTCTTTTTTATCTTTCTTTTCCTTCTTCTCTTTTTTAGACTTTTTAGATTTTTTGTCTTTAGGCTTAGATTTAGATTTCTTGGACTTTTTCTTCTTATCATCATCATCAGAATCTGATGAAACGTCAAAGAACATCAGTTGTTGATCATTATCTTGTTTAACATCACAAGTATCATTTGATCGCACAACAATCACAGATTGAATGCCTTCAGACTTTTGCCCAATAGTACCAGCTAAACCTTCACCTCTAACAAACATTCTATAAAGTGGTGATACCGATTTCGACACACCACTAGCAACGACTTCGCCTTGTTTAAAATTAATGGTTCCATTTGGGTCCTTGTTGTCTGCAGTGACATTCAAAGCCTTTAGTTGACCATCAAACACTCTTTCCCACCACGCTTCACCTTCTGATGAACCATGTCCTATACCTTTTGTATCGTGCTTATGTTTCACCAAAATTGGCTTTTTTAAACCACCTTTTCGAAGAGCCTCCCCTTCCTTCCAACCATAACTTTGTAAATATCCTCTTGAGTCCATGATTATTGGTGTGGCACCCAGTATTTGATGAGAATGTTGCGGTAGAATCAGTAGTTTGTTGAAAAAACCTAAACAAAAAAAAATAATTTAAAAATATTTTTCGCAGGAGGTTTCAGGCGGTGAAGCTCAGTCGTTTATGTGAGACAACAACTACCTGTCTTCACGGAAATAAGAACGGAATAATTTTCTTAGTATTTGAAATGGGTATCAATAAATAAATGCAAATTATTATGAAAAGAGCAGGATAGAGCAAAAATAATACAAAAACTATCATTCAATCACCTTATCTTATCCTAGATTTTCGCTTGCGGCTTAGTAGCTTCAGTAACTTCAGAAACTCCAAAATCCAAAATTTCCAAACAAGTTTTGCCTTGTTTTTGAACAGCAGTAATGCATCTTCTGTAGTCAAATTTCACTTGCCAAACGCCACCATCAATATCATCTAGCAAATCTCTTATAAACTTTCCCGTTTTCGTATCCCATAGTTTTAACATCCCAAGAGAGCCAGATATCACTAAATCATCACTGTGTTCAACACAAGTAATGGCAGCAGTATGGCCCCTCAGCACAAATCTTGCATCACCAGTTTCAGGATCCCAAATACGAACAGTTGAATCAGCTGCTGCCGACACTAACGCTTTTTCTGACAGCGTGATCAAACCAACTAACATATGATGGCCTTCTAATGTGGCAAGTGTTTTACCTGTATCTAAATCCCAAATTTTAACGGTATTATCAACTGAACCAGTGATACATCTATTTCTTTGAACATCCAACACACAACTGTAAATTCTATCTGTATGGCCTGAAAGCAACCATTTACATTCACAAGTACGTAAATCCCAAACTCTGGCTGTCCCATCATAACTACTACTTACCAATAGGTTAGCCCAACCAGCAACTGCACGAACGGAATCAGTGTGACCTCTTAACACCTTAACTAAGAATGGATTTCTATTTTCATCTAAATCCATTGGCTCATTGGGTAATTCTTCATCTTCACCGGTGACAGGCAGTTTCCAAACATATAAAGTATTGTCTCTTGAACCAGTAACTAGTAATGGTGTTTTAGGAAACATTATTGGATTACCCATATCATCAGTTCCAATCTTCTGGGGTGCTATAATCTCCATACATCTAACAGTAGAGATATGGCCTCTAAAAATATGGGTACATCTCCCTTGTTTAATATTCCAAATACGGACGGATCTATCTGTTGAACCTGAAGCCAAAGTATTTCCATAATATTTCATGGCCCAGACACCACCGTTATGACCCATCAGGACTGAACGTAAATCACCTGTTTCAGTATCATAAATTGTTATAGAATTATCATCAGAACCAGCGACGATTTTATCTTCATCAAATTGTAAACAAGTAATAACACTGCCTCCTTGGCTAGGTAAAGTGATTCTACGAGGAGTGAAATTCAAATCTTTCCATCTTTTTGCAATTCTCTCCCTTCTCTGACACATCACTTCGACAGTTTGGGACATAATTGAAGCTATTAATATTAAACTTTTCTTATAGGTTTATCACAACGAGTGGAAATCGAAAAATCTGATCTTTACAATTTTCTGTAATAGATCTGGTTAATCAGACGGGCTAGAACTCCAAAGATAGAATCGGTATTTATTGAACTATTGAGTACCGAGTAAAGGGAGACTTGAGGTCCTTCTTTCTGTAGTTTATATCGCGAAAAGGGGCTAACTCTCTCCTATTTATAAGCTAGCGGAAATGAGTGGCTACATGGGCAGAGCCACTTCCCTTGATAAGTCTCCTTTTACAGCAGTCTTCTCCCTCGGCAGTTATTTTCATCACTTGAATGATAAAGAACAAGAAGAATCACTCAAAAGTGGATTGATACCAATAATACAGTAATTGGATCCTAAAGAGTATTGTACAGTGAAAGCCCTAGAGCAACTTACCCTAAGCATGATACGGAGATAACAGAATCTGTTGAATACTATCTTATCTGATCATCAGTTCCGGGAAATTGAAACAGGGTTCAAATTCAAGACATTATTCTAAAATGTTCCAGTCTTTATTCGTTACTTTTAATTAATGAATGATTTCGAAAGTGGGTTTTGAATATGGATGTAAGTAATAAATATTTGTGTGAGAAAATAAAGACCGTGTGCACAGAGATAGGAAGGGAATAAACTTTTATAACAATTAAAATGGATATCACTAAGTAAATACACAGTATCACAAAAAGAACGATAGAAAATAAAGAATGCAACCAAAGAGAACAAAAAGAAATGGGACAATAAAAACAAAAAATGGAAACAAAAACAGAAACAAGACAGAACAAAAAAGCCAATCATTCAATCATTTTATCGTATAATAATCCTTCATTTTCATCCGGAGTGGATAACAAATCAGTAACTTCAGGAACTCCAAAATCCAAAATTTCCAAACAAGTTCTATTACGTTTTTGAACAGCAGTAATGCATCTTCTGTAGTCAAATTTCACTTGCCAAACGCCACCATCAACATCATCTAGCAAATCTCTTATCAACTTTCCCGTTTTCGTATCCCATAGTTTTAACATCCCAAGAGAGCCAGATATCACTAAATCATCACTGTGTTCAACACAAGTAATGGCAGCAGTATGGCCCCTCAGCACAAATCTTGCATCACCAGTTTCAGGATCCCAAATACGAACAGTTGAATCAGCTGCTGCCGACACTAACGCTTTTTCTGACAGCGTGATCAAACCAACTAACATATGATGGCCTTCTAATGTGGCAAGTGTTTTACCTGTATCTAAATCCCAAATTTTAACGGTATTATCAACTGAACCAGTGATACATCTATTTCTTTGAACATCCAACACACAACTGTAAATTCTATCTGTATGGCCTGAAAGCAACCATTTACATTCACAAGTACGTAAATCCCAAACTCTGGCTGTCCCATCATAACTACTACTTACCAATAGGTTAGCCCAACCAGCAACTGCACGAACGGAATCAGTGTGACCTCTTAACACCTTAACTAAGAATGGATTTCTATTTTCATCTAAATCCATTGGCTCATTGGGTAATTCTTCATCTTCACCGGTGACAGGCAGTTTCCAAACATATAAAGTATTGTCTCTTGAACCAGTAACTAGTAATGGTGTTTTAGGAAACATTATTGGATTACCCATATCATCAGTTCCAATCTTCTGGGGTGCTATAATCTCCATACATCTAACAGTAGAGATATGGCCTCTAAAAATATGGGTACATCTCCCTTGTTTAATATTCCAAATACGGACGGATCTATCTGTTGAACCTGAAGCCAAAGTATTTCCATAATATTTCATGGCCCAGACACCACCGTTATGACCCATCAGGACTGAACGTAAATCACCTGTTTCAGTATCATAAATTGTTATAGAATTATCATCAGAACCAGCGACAATTTTATCTTCATCAAATTGTAAACAAGTAATAACACTGCCTCCTTGGCTAGGTAAAGTGATTCTACGAGGAGTGAAATTCAAATCTTTCCATCTTCTAGAGATTATCGTTCTTCTTTTATACATTAATTTAGCAACTTCAGCACTTGTAGATGTAGCAGGCAATCTTCTCTTAATCCAACGAAATTCACTAGTAAATTGCTCATCGGTAGACATGAAACCATCTCTTAAAAGTAAACTTTTCCAGAATGAATAACTTTGGGTAGATATATTATTCCAAGATTTACAAATTTCTTCACAAACTAGCAGCGATTTGAAATCCAAGTAACCAAAAATTTTCATAACAACCTCCGTGGGTAAAGCTGAAATAACATCTCTTCTTAAAGAATTTCTCATTAATCCTTGTAAGGACGACAAAGTTAATCTATCAGTTTTTTGTAAAAGTGAACATAGTAAATAATTAGTTTCCGGAGACCCTTTAGGTAAGAGATTCAAAAGTTTTTCTATAAAATACATTAATTCTGACCTCTTCCTGTTAGGTAGCATTAGCTGGAATAAAGCTTCAGTAGAAGGATCAGCGATATCTGCAACACCAGATTCATTCACTATTGGGGTGGGAGGAGTAACCATAATATCTTCATTCTGCTGCTGTTGTGGCTGTGGGTGTGATAGAGGTTGTGACTGTGACTGTATCTGTTGTGGTCCATCATCAGCATCAATATCATCATCATTATTGTTGTCATCGTCGTCGTTATCATCTTTACCATGTGTATTTGTATCGTTGACGTTGCTTGAATGAACAGGAGAAGCACTGGGAGAAGGTAAAGGTAATTGCTGTGATTCTTCAGAAAAAGAGATAGAAGCATTATGGGTGGAGTTAGAAGGTGTTAAAATTCTTGGAAGTTCTTGATTTACTATGACATTTGTGGGAGAGGATATTGTTAAATTTGCAATGCTGCTAGAGTTTGCAAGGGTATTAATGATATTATTTGCGGCGTTTGAACAACTTGTATCTATTAGACGCCTTTTTGGAGCAGGGGAGTTTAGTGACTTTCTAATATGAACAGTATGACCATCTTCAGAAGTTGTAGTAGTATTGATGTTCGAAATAGTAGCAGCATCAACCATTTCCGTATCGGAAATGTCGTGTCTTGTAGTATTGCTGTCAATACCAGTTCTTTTTCTAGAGGGCTTGGAGAAACCAGAAGAGATGGGACGACGGGTCTGAAAAAACGTTGGTCTTGAAACTCGAGAGTTTGAGTTTAACATCGTAACCAACTGAGATTCTGTGTCTGTAGGGAGGGGTTTGCTATTTAAATCCTGCCATGTTCCCCGGAGGTGAGGCAAAGCATTGGAAGGAGAAATGGCACGGAGGGGATAGTCTGCCCAAGCTTGTTGTTCTTCGTTGTTGTTGGTCATGATTGGAAGGACTACTGTAACAGCAGAGCTATGAAACGAGAGAAGAGAAAAGAAACTTGGTGAACAACAGAGAGAAGAAAAGTGGTACTTTATGGTTTCATCAGCAGACAAACACAAAAAGCTCAAGTTTCAACAATCAACAGGGGAATCAACACTTTCTTTTCTCGCGCAGTCGATCGATGTACCGTCTTCTCCAGCCACAGTTGTACCAGCCTCTGCCTCCGCAGCCGTTCTCCTGTGCGACGCGGTGGATCTGAAAATTCTTGTAGTTATTAATCATCACCCACAAAAATAACGTGTAACACCTATTTATCCTCTATACAACACAACCCCTAGTTAACCTTAAAATCTTCGTTTCTCGGTTTATTTATCAATGGCACTTGAGGATTCAGATCGAAGTGACCCTTCGAATAACAGATACACCCAGGCTACTCAGCCAACTCAGCCGAATGGTTTAGATTTATTCCACAGTCAGGATGACTTATCGAGCAATTTACTTAATTCAGGGGTTATTTGCAGACTTATCAACACAACCAATGATAATGGAAACTATATTGACATTATACTGAAGGATAACAATAATAACTTCAAATCAAAACAAGAATGGATATTTGGGAGACGTGAAGAAGTTTGCGATCATAAAATCAATACCAAAAGTAATAGAATAAGTAATAAACATTTTAAAATATGGTTGAATACAGATAACAAGACTGATGAAAACATTATGATCCAAGATACTTCAACTAATGGTACGTGGATTAACGGCTCAAAGTTAATTAAAGGTACAAATTATATATTAAATCAAGGTGATGAAATTAGTATAGGGGTCGGTGTACCTAGAGATGTAATTAGATGGGTTGTTCATTTCCCTAAACGCCCTGATAAAAATGATAATACTAAGTCAATGGATGGTAATCTCAAATCAATGGAAGAGATACCAGAAGGAATTTATAAATATTTCATAGTCAAGGATGAAATTGTTGGTTCTGGTGCATTTGCAACTGTTAAAAAAGCAATTGAAAGATCATCAGGTGAAACCTTTGCGGTCAAAATAATATCAAAGAAAAAAGCCATGACAAGTGGTTTGGATGGAGTTAAAAGAGAATTAAAAATATTGCAAAGGTTGGAGCATCCTGGTATAGTTAGACTAAAGGCTTATTATGAAGACGAGGATTCTTATTATATTGTTATGGATTTTGTCCCAGGTGGTGATTTGATGGATTTTGTGGCTAGTTATGGTGGTGTTGGTGAAGTTGCAGGAAGAGAAATAACAAGACAAATTTTAACTGCAATGGAATATGTTCATTCTAAAGGCATTTCACACAGGGATTTGAAACCCGATAACATCCTAATATCTCAGGATGATCCCGTTCTTATCAAAATTACAGACTTTGGACTGGCTAAAGGTCAAGATGCCGCCAGTGTTATGAAAACATTTTGTGGCACGTTTGCTTATTTGGCGCCTGAAGTAATAAATGGCAAATATAATACTCAAAATACAAGGGCACGTTATCTTGGTAATGGTAGAACTTTAGAGGATTCGTATTCTAATAAATGTGATATGTGGTCCATTGGTTGTCTGGTTTTTGTTATTTTAACTGGGCATCTTCCATTTAGTGGTTCACCTCAATCGGCAATGGCTAAAAATATATTAAATGGTAATTACCATGATAAACTATTAGTAGATAACGAGATTTCAGTTGAAGGTAGAGATTTTGTTAGTCGATTAATTGAAGTTGACGTTAGTCTAAGATTGAATGCAACACAAGCACTAAACCATCCTTGGATTAAAGAAATGACTTCGTATGATTCTCAAGTTAGTTTATCGCAAAGTCAGTCATATCAAGAAAGGTTATCTCAAGTTAATTCACAAAGACAACAAAGACAGCAACAGCTGGCACAAGTACATCAACTAGATAGTTTCAAGTCATCTCCACCACCTAATCCACTTCTGCCACCAAGCTCTCCAGGAAGCAACCAAAATAATAATAATTTTAAAATCCCACAAATTCCTAGACAATCTCAAAAAACATCACAACCACGACTACAAAACTCATCAGTAGATGCGGGAAATCAAACAGATGCAATTGTCCCTGCTTCATCATCGTTAGTTGAACCAATGGAAAGAGTAAGCATGGAAGAACTTGCTACTACCGATCTTGAAATTCCATTAGGCACGTTCTTGACGTTAAAACTATTACCCGAATCCTACAACACAATCAAACAAATCAATATCACGAAATCAAACATCTTCATAAAACAAGGAACACCACAATTTTACATTGGCCGTCTGGGAAATTCTGACTTCACGATCCACGACGAAAGAATATCAAAATTGCATTGTGTAATAACTAAAAAAAGGCATCCGGCAATAACGGGTTCGGTGTTTGAATCACCTGCAATGGGTTTGGAAGATGTTTGGTTATTGGATTTCAGCACGAATGGGTGTTTCATTAATAAGAAAAACATAACCAAAGGCCACAAGGTCAAGATTTTCAATGGTGATACGATTCATTTATTCATTGATAGAAAACATAAGCAAAGATTAGGCTATGAAGTTATGATAAATGATGGAACAGGGTTATTTAGAGATGGTGTTAAGCATAATGATGATGACGATGAAAATGAAATTATTCCTCAAGATAGCTTGGATCAAAAGTTAATGAATAAGAAAATGGGGTTGATTGTTGGAGGATCAACTGGTAGTAGTACCCCATCTGTTCTTAGCCCCCCTAATAGAAATAATAATTCTGTCAATCACAAACAGAATGAAAATACTAAGAATGAGGATGATGCTTCTGTAGGTTCCAAGAGGAAATTTGATGGTGATTCAGTTGTTACTACTAAAAATAAAAAATCTAAGAGGGTTGCTTTGAGTAACCTAAGCTAAATTAATCTCCCCATGTTAAGGTCTCGTATTTTTAAGTTCTATACTATATTTATATTCGTTTACTTCTATTACTTTCATTCTTTCTCCCAAAAAACATTATAGTGTTAGTTTAATAAAATTAGTTTGCTACAAAATTATTTTATCGGTGTGAAAAATCAGATAAATTTGTATTCATGTATCCAGGGTGTGGGGAATTATGTAACAACAACATAAAAATATAAGTAGTAAAAACTAACATACTATTTTGAAATGAAACAGAAATTTAAGGTGTTTTTTAAACAAATGGTGTGTCAAAACAAAAATAAAACTAAAAAAAAAAAAAAAAAAATCAGAAAAACAAGAAAAACCAAACCAATAACATAATAATCCCTCCGTAACCAACATAGAAAATAAATAAAAACGACAACGAAACAGAAAAAAATAGCTAATATACCTTATCAAAGAGTATAACAATAGAAACGAATGGCTAATCAGGATATCTTTTTATATGAAAAAATTATAAAATATATTGGATGAAGAAAAAAATTAAGCAGCCTTGGCTAAACCAACAGCATCTCTACCTAAATCGTAAACAGAGTAGTACTTTCTTAAGAAAGCATCACCGATGATGGCTAGTGGACCAATTGGAGCTGGGAAATCCATTGGGGTGAAAGCAGAGATACAAGAACCTGAAACTTCTAAAGTATAATCATATGGAGAAATAGTAAAGTTGTAACCATTGAAGTTAAATGTCAAGTCTGGTAAAGAATCTCTCTTAGCACAATCAATTTGATATTGACCAGACCATGACTTTTCAGCACCAATTTCGGCATTTAAGATTTCGGCCAGTTGGGAAGGTAAAGCAATTAATGAAGTACCAGTATCAATAGCAGCACCATGGTTAACCAATGGAGCATATTCATCACCTAAAGCAAGACCATCAAACTTAACTTCCCAATAAGCCTTTCTTCTAACTGGTAACCAAGTGATCTTACCGGAGTATTTAGATGAGTCAACACCACCAAAAGTAGCGACACCACCTTCTTCGGAAGTGGAAGCATCACCTAAGTAGAAGGCAAATTGTGGTTCATCTAATAAACCGGAGTTAATAGCGTTGTAGATTGGTGGGACAATCTTGTTAACAGAGATGGAGTCATAAGCTAAACCTAAAATACCGTCGAATTTACCGAAGGCAAAAGCTAAACCTGGTTCACTTGTGGCCTCAGCAAAATCTTGTTTTGGGATGGTTAAATCACCCAAAGTTAAAGTGTCTTGAGAGATGTAACCTTCTAAAGAACCTGAACCGTATCTAATAGCGAATTCAGTACCATTTGACTTATAAGTGGAAGAAGAGTCATGGTCATACTTGGTGTGTAAGTAACAAGCGAGGGAAGAACAATCAGCACTTGGAACCCATAAGTTGGAAGAACCGGTATCTAAGATAACCTTGAAAGCTTGAGGAGGAGAACCCAATTCGATCTCAGTAAAGTATTGAGCATTCATGTAATTGGTTAATGGAGCTTCATGACCAGCAGCTTCGATGGCGGCAGTTTCAATGAATGGAACAAATGCGTTTTGGGCACCTTCATTTTCGTCTTGAATAGAGCCTAAACCATTTTGCTTGGTGAAAGCATTGATGTACTTGTTTCTTAAGGAGTCAACGTACTCATTGAAAGTGGCATCTTTATAAGTATCGGCAACTGGGTGTTTCTGAAGTTTTGCAGAGTGGACTTTTGCCTCTGATAAGGAAGGAGCAGAGACCAACAAAATTGCCAAAGAGGTCAGGGTAGATAGCGAGAATTGCATAGTTTGGTTTTGGGAAGGATTGACGAGTTCGATTGAGGACTGTCTTGAGGAAAAAGGGAAAAGAAGAAGGAGGGCAAAAACGGGAAAAGAGGTTATCTTGCTCATGTTATCGGTCTCGTTTCACTGCGCTACTGTCAGACTACTTACTACGCAGAGACCAGCCATCCGTGGAGGGCGTGCGCGGCACATGTCATTACGTCAGCGATTACGCTAGAGGCCAGACTGGACCATAGCCTACCAAATGTGAAGTATTTCAGTGTGTCGTGCAATCGTGAAATGTTACAGTATATAAAAAAGAAATATAAACTTTAAGAAGTGGAAGTAGAACCATAATTAACATTACTGTTCAGTAATTTGGCACTCAAATTGGATTTCTTACTGGTTAGCTTATGTTGGTTTAGTAATCCTCCTAATTGAGACCCACTTCTACTACCAGTCCAACTACCCGACAATGTTCTT